>CM076905.1:168081-768081 GCA_039519145.1 Kokia cookei | reverse complement strand
ACACGCAGATTTTATGTGAAAAATTCTTATCGGAGAAACCCACGAGCAAAGGAGGAAAAATTCACTAATGTTGAAAACACAATAATACAAGAGAGTTTCGGCTACACCCATTTTAAGGGTTAAACAACCATTTTATAATCAACATCTAATAGAATAAGTATAATTCTATACGGGTTCAACTTGTGCGGCAAGGTCTCCAATTTTGCTTCTTTGTTATATTTTTTTAACAAGTGAATTACACTTTAAACTTTTCAAATCAGATCAAACGAGATTCGAATCATATAACTCTGACAATATTCCTTAGATATATATTCTATCAAAAATTATATCATTCAAAAGAGGTTGCATCAGAAAAATAATGATTAAAAAGATCAGTTTTTTTGTATCTAAAAAGAATCCATTAGTAAGAGAAGAGAAGCTTGTAATCCACATGCAATCAACCAAACAAATTAAGCTTAATAATTAAATTCAAATGGCTAAGATCTTTGCTTAGCCTATGCTTTTATTATTATATTATTATTGCATTAGGGAGCATGCGTTTTGGACTGACGAGAAAATCAATGTCACCTACCAAAATTCTAACATTGTCATCATATGTCAGAAAACAAAACAAATATTGAACTAATAATGATTGTGTGATCGGATACTTTGGATCCTAAGAGATAATAAATATCATTCTATAATGTTAAGGAAAAAAGGGGAAAAAGTACAAATATGTCCTCTGATAAAAATTATGAATACTTAATTAAGATAAAAAAAAAAGTTAAAGTGTTAAATTTAACATTAATGTTAAACTCGAACAAAATAATTAAGAATAAAATTTAAAATTATACATGAAATTTGATTCAATTTGCAATTATATATGTTGAGGGCAAGTCTCTATGTTGAAGTGTTTCACTCCCTCAACGAAAGATATTGTCTCCGTGTGAGGGTTTTGTCTCCCGTACTTCAAGTAGAGCTCAAAAGGGCTCATCGAGTTTAGGGAGCGCTTCAATTAGTGGATGTACGACTTGCAAGCTCACAAGAGAACTAACCAAGTTGTACCATGGATGCAAAGGTAAGACTTTAATGTATTGGTTGGTAGTTCCCTAAACTCCGTAATTAATATTTCGCACAATATCAATACTTTTTCCATGAGCTTGTAGGTCGTATCTTCACCAATTGAATTGGTCCATAAACTCCATAAACCTTTCAAACTCTCTTCAAAGTAAGAGAAACAAAATCTCTTGCATAAAAACAATACCTTCCATTAAAAGAATAAGACACTTCAAAGCTGATGCTCACCCCTAACAATACACATCAAACTTCAGTCAAATTAAGATATTTTCTTAATGAAAATAATTAAAGATGGTTTTAATTTTATTATTAGAAGATATTTTTTCGATTTATGGATTTGTGGTGATTGGGGTTGTGGAAACAATGGTGAGACAAGTGGATATTTGTTATGTGATGTTCATAATCATATATAGAATCAATCAAGTTAGTTGACTGGTCAAATTTATGATAGTCAAAAAAGTTATTAAATAATGTATAAATAAATAAATTTCTTTAAAGAGAAAAAAGAAAGTGAAAGTAGAATAGAAAACTGTGCCTATAAATTGATAGCATCTTCAGTGAAGAAAAGAATCTAGCAATCTGCATTCCCACTTCAAAGATATAAAATTCTCCTCTCAATTTGTGTGCTGATTTTTTTAATTTTATAAATATAATATAATATAATACATAAAAAGAATAGTACGTTATGACGTAATCAAATTCATGTCTTTTTATATTAATAACAATGTTTATAACAATCAAATTAATACTCAATCAATAAAAAATAATAATAATTTCGAACGGATAAAATGTCGGCATGTAATCAAGCAAAATTATATATAACAATTTATACATGATGAAACTAGAGACTCACATATGTCTTTAATCAAAATAATTTGATTTAAATTTTGAAATTTAAACAAAATTCATCCATTTTTTTAGTTAATAAAATAATATTTAATCTTTGAATTTTGGTTTTTTTTTTTAATTTTTCATTTTAGTCTATAAATTTTCAAGTAATGACATGATAAAATTTCAGAATGTTACAATATCACGTATTAACAGAATCTAAATTTAGAGACTAAATAAGAAAAAGTTACTAAGAGTAATGAAAAAATTCAAAAATCAATTTGAAAAAAAATTAATATGGTTTAAAAAGGCAATGGTTAATTAATGTCTAGTATTTTTTTTATATATTTTATAGACTATGCCCGAACCTCTAAACTCCTAATTAATATATTCACTCTAAATCCTCGAATCTGTAAATGTGAACTCCAATCTTGATCGAACAATAATCATTAAATTTTTTTATTTTCAAAATCTCATGTGCAATTTCATTCACATAATATTGACAAAAAAATCAAGTCATTTTAATTAATTATTTTAATGACAATCGTTTTGAGTTAAGACTGAAATTTAAAATTTAAAAAGTATAAGAATAAAAAGTGATCAAATTGGATAACATGGACTAAATTCACAGCTTATTATAGTATAGGACTAACAACACAATTTGACCTAGAGTTGTAGTTGTTTAAGTAAAGATTAAAATTTCAAAATTCAAAAAGTACATGACCTAAAATTAACCAAATTAGAGTATAATGATTAAATTCACAACTTACGTATAATATAAGGACAAGGACTAAGAGATTCGTTGATTTTTCCTATCAGATATTAATTAATCCAAATATTCATTTACAACTAGACTAAGTGTGGGTTTGGATGGGCAGGACGGTGCGAGGCTGTGTGTTGTGGTGTTGTCCGTTTAGCTTACTTTTTGTCTAACGTTATAGTATCACTACAATATCTAATATCACCATCACCGTTGTTTTTACACTAACCGCAAGTAAATGCATCACTTATCCAAACTCACCCTAAATGACTTCTAGTAGGAAAAATAAATATGAACACTAGATGTTTGTTCACATAGTTTGAAAACTTCTTATGTTTGTGGAGCACTTTCTTAAAGTAATCTACTATAAATCAACTTTGTACAATACATGATTTAAGCAAGATTGTTTGAGTTAGACTGGACCAACTAGAGTATTAATCCGAAAAAGGGCATTGAATTGGTTTTTTTTAATATTTTTAATGATTTATTTAATCAAACTCGACAGATCAATCAAATCGATTAAACCAATGATCTGACTGGTTTGACCACCATTCTGATTTTGAAAACATTGAATTTAAGTCTAACTCACTCACCAAGTTACAACTTTACTCTTACACATAATCTAGATCACTCTCCCACTATGAAATTCCCCTTAAAAGTTTAGTTGCAAACTCAACAACAAAAACAATTTGCTTACAATAAATCTGCACGAAAAATAATTTTTTAACTAAACAAAATAAGTTATCTCTTCATCTTCACAATAAAAACAATCATAACTTTTCACTCTCTCCTCAAAAATAACCTTTGATATAGTCTTCAATACGGAAAGAACTTTTTTAATATTAGGAAAGCCTGATCACATTGAAAGTCTTCAAAAAAGTCTTTACTTGACTTTAACTTCTTCAAAATTTGTATATGTACATCACATTTGAACTCTTGAAAACTAACGGTACTTGATCTAATAGTTTCTCCAATTATAATTTCGAGGCTCAAAATCCTAAAAAAATATATAAGTAAATAATTAAGATATGTTGATTAAACATACCAACAAATAAGATAAATTATTATATCCTATTAGTTTTTCCTTAAGTTACAATTGGTATTATTGTTGACAACTAACACTAAGGGTGAGTAAAACTTGATTCGATTCTAAAAAATCGAAAAAAGTCAAATTTCGTGTTAATCAAATCGAGTTGTTCGTGTTATTCAAGTCAACTCGAATAAGAAATTTGAGTTTCGAGTTGAGTTGAATTTGACAATTCAAAATACTCGAATAATTTGAATATTTTGAATAACAAAATGGTCTAAATACCCCTTTGGTCCCTATCAATTTTGAAAATGAGCAAATTGGTCCCTCTCAACAAAAAATAAAAAATAAATAATTTTAAAAAATTCAAAATATTTATAAAAAATTTAAATTTTATATTTTAAAAATATTATAAAAAAATTCTAAAGAATATATAAGAAAGTTAAAAATTTTAAAATTTTTTAAAATAATAATTTTGGGACCTAAATAAATTAATTAATGATTCAAATTTACTATACTAAAATATTTTATTTTTTATTATTTTGCTTTGAAAAAGTTTTCAAATATATATGGTTTCAAATTTACGTGCTCTAACATGGAATTAGTTAATACTATAACAAAATTTTAATTTAACATGTTTAGTTTTTTAATTTAACTTAAACAATTTCACTCGATTCAATAAAATTTCAAGTTGAGTTAAGATGATATAATATGTCTCGTTAACTCGATTAACTTAAAATTTTTTTCACTTGATTCGATCGAATACTCACTCTTAATTGACACTAGCAGGACTAATAGTAGAATTTGATGATAAATATGCAAATGTGAAGTTGAATATGAGAAAAGAAACAAAGATTTCTCCTAAGTGTGAAAAATGAAAAGCTAGACAAGGTGAAGAGACGGGAGAGACAAAGGCAAAAGAAAAAGCATAAGCAATAAGACATAGGGATGGAATTTGGGGGGTGGAAGACCAAACACGTGGCCAAATGGAATGTTGCTAAAAAACAAAATCAAATATTTGTTTTCATATTACGAGAAAAAGCAACCCTATCCTAAACAAAGAAACAACATTATTTTCACCAAAATAAACATTATTATAACAACAATACATTGTTTTGCAACTAAAACCATCTTCAAACAACGATTGAGTATTATTTCGATTGGTATAAGTATTATTGTTAATATAGGAGGATATAAGTTCGAGTGCGCTGAAACCTATTATCCTCCTATTTATGGGTTGAAGAAAGGCTATGGATAGTTCTAGATATTGTGTTAAACAAAACAGATATGATTAGAACCTATAATAAGATTGTTCAAAAATATTGTTGATTGAGTTTTATCTCAATTGGTATGGGTATTGTTGCCAATACAAAAGGACATGGATTCGAGTGTGCTGAAGTGCATTATCCTCCTATTTATGAGTTGGGGAGAAGCTATAGGTAGTTTTAGGTATTATGTTAAAAAGAGCAAATATGATTAGAACCTATAATGAGATTGTTCAAAAATATTGTTGATTGAGTCTTAACTCAATTGACATGGGTATTGTTGTCAATGCAGGAGAGCGTGGGTATTGTTGTCAATGAAGGAGAGCGTGAGTTTGCGTTGAAACGCATTATCCTCTTATTTATGAGTTGGTGAGGGACAACGTGTAGTTTTTAGCATTGTGTCAAAAAGAATAGATATGATTAACCAAACTTATAATGAGATTTTTCAAAAAAAAAAAACAACCCTTTTCAAACAAATCCTAATCATTGTTTTATCTTTTAAAAGGTTTATATGTAAAATTGAGAGTAAAAGTAGAGTAGAATTACATTTTGCTTTTTCAGTAAAAATAGTGAATTAATTTTTACACGTTAAATCAAAAAGTAAATTAATTATTTCTATTAAAAAAGTCATCCATTTCTACGGTTAAAAACTGACGTGTTTGACGAAATAACAAAACAGTTGCACGTGGTGTGTTATGTGTACCTCATGCTTGTTTGATTATTACAGCAAAAGCTAACAGAAATGAATAATGGAGAGAAGATTTATTGAACTTGAACTTGCTTTTCACAATACAACTAAGTCTATATTTATAGACAAGATATTAAGGCCGCTAAATTGTCTAACAAACTAACTTCTTTTAACAAATCTTTAACTGCTAACTTCTTTTAACAGGTGAGCTTTAATGTTTGGAGAGCTCGCAGTCTTGGTGAGCTCACACATTTGGTGAGCTTGCAGTTCATAGTTTGCAATTCACAATCACAACTGTTAATACTGTTGACGTACAAAGATCAAATTTTAATAGTAGAAATATATGTAATTTTTAACAAAATGATTCATTTACTTTTTTATTTAACGTACAATAACTAATTTACTTTTTTTTGGATAGAAGAGAAAAATGTAATCTAATACCTAATATAAGGACCTTAATGATACTTTTATCTAAATTTGATCCTTAAAATATAGGGTAAATTACACTCGAAAACTTCTAAATAAATTATAACACACTTACTATGTGAGTTGAAAAATGTAACAATATTATAAAAATTAAATGTTGATTTAGTTGAAATGATAAAGTTAAAACGACAGAAACCATGTTTTTTGTTCAAATCTCATTATGTATATGTATTATTTCTAGATTTTATATGAAAATATAAGAAGATAAAATGACAAAAAAATGCTGTTAAAATAATATTTGTTGCTTTGTAAAAATCATGGAATTGGGGGTAGTTTCTTAATTGAGTTGAGACCGGTGTTGTTTGAATCAAACCGGGAGCCAATTGAGGGACAAGTCCGAAAAGTGGCTTTGAACTTATTAGATCGATTGAACCGAGATTTTTGAAAAATTTTTAATTGAATTGATTGGATCGATGAATCAATAATCTGAACGGTTCAACCACCAATCCATTTTTAAAAAATATTGGTTGTGTGCCATTAACTTAGTCAGATACTTAAAATATAGTATAGAAATATAGATAAAAAAAACCCAATGAATCGAGATTGATTAAGTTGATGTCAACTGAATCCCAACTAAATTAGCAAATTATCGAATACCCAATCATTTTACAAAAGTAAGAAATATACCATAATTTTTTTTATTTTTTAACTAGTATTAATATTTAATGTGAATTTTTTTAATTCCACAAACGGAATTAAAAAAAAATGCCACATGTCTTCAATTATTATTTCAATCAAAGTCACTTTTATTTTCTATACAATATTTTTTATAAATATATTTATTACATTTTTTTCACTCACGAGTGACATAACCTAATATTTAGAAATCGTTTTAATTATGGGTAAACTACACTCAAGGTCGTTAAACTACTAGTAAATTTACGTTTTAGCCATTAAACTTCAAAATTTTACAAAATGGTAATTGAATTAATCGTAACTTTTCATTTAAGTGATTGGACTGAAAATCGTTCTTGTATGGTGTTCTTTGTTCACACCACTTGCACCACAGTTCATTTTTTTCATGAAACAACTTTGAATTTCATGAATTTGAGAACCAATATCCAAATAGTTATGTTCTTCAATTTTCGACACTGACTGTTAAATTGACTTGGATCTAATATACGTTTGCTTCTCAAGGATGGGTACTAATCTAGCGTATCAATAGTCAAATCTTTACTAAAAACTTGCTAGTCAAACTTTTTAAAAAAAAAAAAAAACTTGACAGCATAATGAGTTCAATGAAAATTTTCGAATATTCAATAATTATCTTATAATTTTTTAAAATTAAATGATCAAAATGTAAACTTATTAATAATTTAGGATAACTTATTAATAATTTAGTTACATTGATCTAATTTACCCTTTTAATTCTATGTCTATTTCTTTAACGTTTATTTAACAAGTGAAAAAAAAACATGATGAGATTTGAGAGAAAGAAAGCATCACGCGGGGCACGAGAGTGATGGACGGTGGTGGGAGAACGATGACATCACGGTAATGATGATGATTGGTAACGGACTTAAATTTGTCTTTCTTCTCGAGTAAGGACAGAATAAACCGTCTGTAACGGAATTGCGAAACAAACAGCCGTTATCAAATCATTTTGTTTTTACAGGGAGCATCCTATTACAACACTCCATCAACACACATCATCATCATCGTCATATCAACCCTATTTTTGTAACATATGCATGTGAGATATTTTGTTATGTAGCTTCATAGACGTGACAAGTGCATGCATCCAAAACACCACCTTCTGTTATTAAAAAACAAGTTTTTGATTGGGTTGATGTCACGAGTCAATCGAATGAAAATTACGAAAATTTTCTTCGGTAATATACCTAATTATGAGTTGGGCTATTCATCTAAGTCAGAAGTCCCACTAAAAAAATAAGAAAGTTTGGACAAAAATATAAACTTAAAAAAATAAGCTTATACAAAAAATAAAGTCCATTTTATAAATGGGTCAAGCGTCGGACAATATTTTTTGGCTTGAATCGACCCAAATAAACTATTTTTCTGTTTTTTTTATTAACATTCCGTTATTATATTGCTACTATTTTATTATTATTGTTTGAATATTGTACAATTTTTTTTTTAATTAAGTTGATATCATAAGTCAATTTGATAAAAATTACGAAAATATCCTTCAGTAACATACCTGGTCCTAAGTTGCGTTACCTATTTAAGCCTGAAGGTCCACCCAAAAATGGGAGGGTTTAGGCAAAAATATATACCCAAAAATGAGCTTGTACAAAAAATAAGATCCATTTTCTAAATGGGTTAGGCGTCCAACAATATTTTTGGCCCGAGCCGGCCCAAATAAACTATTTTGCTACTTTTTCACGGTTGTTTCGCTAATTTTTTCTATTATATTGCTATTATTTTGTTTTTATTATTTAGATATTGTACAATTCTTGTTTTATTATTAATTTTGCTACTATTTTAGAGGCATTTACTTACTAAGTTACAACTATTTTATTGTTATTTAAGTATAAAGACTTTTTTAAATGTATTTTCAATTTGTTGAGAAATATTTATTTTAATATTTTTAGTGTATTTGATGTATTATATTTTTTAAAATTATTTTTATATAAAAATAATCTAAAAAATTAATACGAGCGAGTTGGGTCTGGCTCAGGTTTAGCATCTTTAGTCTGGGTCAAGCTTGGGTAGAATTTTAGATCCATTTTTCGGGTAGAGTCATGCCTAGAAAACTGGCCTAAATTTTGCATAAGCTCGGCCCGACTCAAACTCGACCCATAATTAGGTCTATTCCATTTATTTTGAGGGTAATTTAGTTTTTTTATTTTAACAAAAAATAATAAAATATACATATGATGAGATTTGAACTCACACCAATTGGATTGGTAAAACCTTAAATATGCATAATTTTTTATTTTAATATCGTACATATTTTGTGTTTCATTATGATTAATTAGTTTCAAACTATACGTTTCATTGTTTATTACATGTTATTTTTAAACACATATTTATACTCTAAATATGTGGTTACCACACACATTCATATGAGATATGATTTCTAATTTAAAATAATATGCGTTGATGTTTTGTTTTAATATATTAAATATATTTTGTTTAAATTTAATATAAGATCTTAAATATATCTTAAATATATTTATTTTGGTTTTAATATCTTAAATTTGAGTTTTATCATGTTTAAATATATTTATTTTATGTTGATTGAGTTTTAATTCGATTAGCATCGGCATTGTTGCTAATACAAGAGGACATGAGTTCGAGCATGTTGAAATGCATTTATCCTCAATATAAGGGTTAAGAAAGAGTTATAAATAATTCTAAGCATTGTATCAATATATATATTTCATTAAGTTCGAGTTTTAGATTTATAATGAGTTTAGGTTTCATTATGAGTAGATTTTGTCTAAATTTATTCTATTTTAGGTTCGGTTTTTAATTCGGTTTTGTTTTATATTGATTTGATTCTAGTTGGTAAAAAGACCTATCAAGTCACTCTAAATTTTTATATTGAGCAAATTGATCCCTTTAAAAAATATAATATCAAATTTAGCCCTTGATACTTATATCTTTTGTCAAATTGACTCTTATTATATATTTTTTTGTGCTAAAATTGGGTGACCAAATTAAAATTAAATAATTAGGTGAACAAAAAGAAATGAACAATAGCTGAGTGACCCAATTAAAAAAAATTGATAATTGAGTGAAAAAAGAGAGACAATAATCGAATAACTTGTGATGTAGTTTACACAAAAAATTTGGGTTAGGCTCGTGATGACATATGATTAGATCACATTGTAATGTAGATCAAGGCCGATGGATCCCTTGTGAGCCATTAAGATGGATAGGACGTAAGGTTAGCATGGCGGTGTCAGGCTGTCAGCTACATACTAAGCTAAGCTAAGCTAAGCTAAATCTAATTAGCGTGGGCGCAATGTTTTTGCCATAATGTTACATGCAATTTGTGACATTGTCGGCAATTTCCTTGCCCAATCTGCTTAGGAAGGGACTCCTCCTCTATTTTCAAGGTTTTCTACTCCCTCACATTTTAATTACTCATTATGATTGTCGATCGATTCTTAGTTTAATTGATATAGATATTATTGTCAGTGTAAGAGGATGTGGATTCGAGTGCGTTGAAACACATTATCCTTTCATTTATGGGTTGGGGAGTTATGAGTAGTTCTAAACATTATGTCAAAAAAAACATATATGATTAAAACCTACAATGAGCACTACGGTTATTTTTTTTCCAAATAGAATAATTGATTGAATTGTTAAGATTTTAAATGGTATTGATGTGATAATTTTTGTACATTTCATAATTAAAGTGGACAAAATTTTAAGGTTTTTTTTTAATTATTTAAAATAATAATAATTTTATGTTTTTTTTTTTAATTATGAAGTACACATGGATTGCCACATAAATTATCATTAAAATTTTAATGGTTCAATTAGTTTTTCTAAAAAGCACAACTTAACTAAATTTTAAAAGACGAAAATCAAAGTTATAAAATAAATTAAGACCGACATGATAAAAGAAGGAAATTTAAGGCTAAATTAAATATTTTTAAATATTAAAAATATAAATATTAATTTAAAACAATCTAATTCTAGTGTTTTATTGTTTTTAAACAATGATGTGGGTTTTTTTGGATGGGGAGGACTCTAGTCTAAAAAGTTTTTTAGAATTGATTATGAGTCTGGTCATGTCATAAACTTTTTTAATATTAATTTATTTTGATTATTAATATATTATCTATATTATACTTAAAATATTTGACAATTTTGACTTTGTAAATTAAGCAAACATCGATTTGATAGAAAAATGATTGAAAAATCATTTTTTACAATATAAATTATATTATTTTAATGATATTTTTAATTTATATATATATATATAAAATCAATAAAACCTATAAATGTTGTGATTTAAACTTAGGAAATTACAGTTTTTAGGCTTTTGACTTTATCGTTTCAACCAAAAATTCATTTTGTTCTTATATATATTTTTTATGACCAAAGTATCTTTTATATCCATTTTATACTCTATTAAAAATACTCATTTTGAGATTCACGATTATCCTTCTCAATAATATCGTTTTTAAAATTCGAAATTTTTTTTGAAAATATAATATATCTTACCACGACAATCATCACGAGTATGTTGTGATTTAAGTTTTTTTTTTTAAGACAAATAAAATTGATTTACATGAAATTGTATTTTCTAAGATAATAGGTGTAGATAACCTACAATAAGTAAGATTGCTTCATGTTACTTTGTTGGAAAAATAGGTTTTGTTAAAAGAATAACTATTATTCAAAATAAATATTATTTATAATTAGGAGCGAATTTAAGGGGTAGATAAAAGTTTTGGCCTCTAAAAATAAAAATAATGCAATTTAATCTATTTGTAAATAATGAAAATTTAAGTTAATATATGGTAAAATTGTATTTTGATCTTTCAAAATGAAAAAAAATATATTTAATCTCTTCAAAAATGATGAAATAAAAAATTAATAAATGATAAAATTATATTTTAACCTCTTAAAAATTTATAATTCAATTCTGATTGGATCCACCCTTATTCATAATAGTCTTTGTTAACAACAATACTCTCACTTTCAATTGGTATTACTAGATTAAAGTAAAGAAAAAAATGAAAATGTCATGGGAATATAGTAGGGTTTTTGGGTAATTTTAATATTGAGATGTTTCGGGAAGTTTAATTCAATGGATCATAGTTAATGTCTTGTTTAATGTTATTTAATGTATATTTCTATATGAATTCATGATGAGGACAAAAAATCTCTGTCTAAACTTAGCAGTGTTCATGGGTTAGATTTAGATTGGATCTAAACATTATATTAACACATTTTAGATTTGTCTAAACCTTGCCCAGTCCAAAATACGAGTTTAAAGTTCTGCTTAAGTTCGCCCGTATTTGTAAATGATTAACTCAAGCTCATTTTAAAACCGCACATAATTTTTTTTTGATTTAATGTTTTTTATCTATTAAAAATTTTCATATAATCATTTTAATGATTTTTAATGTTTACCTTATTAGTTTATGTATTACTATAGATTTAATTTTTGTGTTATAAATTACATACTATATAAAAATAACATAACATAAAACATTATAAACATTAAAAATAGGTCAAATTAGGTCAAGTTAGGGCTTAACCCATATTTTAAACGATTTTTTTTATCTAAACACATTTCGACCATAAAATTTTTGTTAAAACTCATCCAAATTTCAAACGGATTTTAGTGACTGTGTGGATAACCTAATTATGAACAAATCTATCTAAACTCAACTCAAATCAGGATGGATCAATAGGGCTGGACGGGCCACTAGAGGCATGATCATGTCGAGTATAGAGAAGGAAAAGAACAAAAGTTGGGGATTTTACCATAGCTATAATGTTGGGTTGCCAAACATGGGCTGGACCACAAACAAGTTTGAATATAGGATTGGCTGACGGTCAAGCATTTCATCAAACACGTGATTGGTGCAGTCTAGAGACATAGCCTAGAGTCTGACTTAATAAATTTTGATGTTGCTTGTCGCAAAAACTATGTTATTTTATATTAACATTAAAGATTATATTAACATATTTCTAATGCGAAAAATTTGAATAATATAAGGAAAAAATTATAATCAAGCAGGTGGACCATTGAATTCCTCACTGACATTGTTCTAAGATAGAGACAGTGTGGTCGCCTTCTGTTTGAAGGTGACGATATAGACTCGATACTTGACGCCTAGCTATATACTCTACTTTCATTTGGATATTGTTGATGGGTGTATGATTGTTTTCGATCGAGGCTTAGTATGATCAATTTACGGAGTTGGAATGCTCCAAAGTGCTTGAACAGATAAAATCGTGTTATGGTGTTTGTTATTCTCGACCTGTTACTCGATTAAAATTGACCCGATCCTCTTTATCTTAGTAGCTAAACCATGTAGTTCGCACTTGATGGGTTCGTGCCATCATGCAGGTGAACTCATATTTAGGGGAGACATGTTGATCCTAAAATAGAATACGTGTTAGTACGCATGAAGGTCTACCTAGTGTGACACATCCAAGGATCGTGCCTTATAAATAGAGAAATTAACCTCCATGAAGGGAGGACTCACAAAGCACTCAACAAATCATGTGCAAATTTTGACTTGACCCTATAATTTGTGGTAGAGGCGAAGATAGAAGTTTATTTTTTTGGGGTCAATATTAAAATTTAAAATTTTAAAAGGTTTAAAGTAAAATTTTATCTTTGTATATGCTTGTTATTTTAGAAACATAAAAGAATTAAATTAAAAATATTTCATCTTTGGGGGGCAAAATGTATTTTTACCATTAAACTAACTTATAATTTTAAAAAAAATTCAGTAGATTAAAATAATAATTTGTCATTTGTGGTGTGGGGAGCTATCCTTACATATTAACTTGTAGTAGAGGCGAAGCTAGAAAATTATTTTAAGAGAGAATAAAAAATTGTGAGGGGTAAAGTGAAATTTTAACACTATACTATTTTGTGATTTCGTAAAAATTAAATAGATTATATAGTGAAATTTTATTTTTTATTTTGTGATATTACAAGGACTCATTTAGAAAACTTTGAAGTTTAAGGATCGATGTAAAGCCGGAGTGATAGTTTAAGAACTTTAGTGAAATCAGCCCTTTATTTTTCATGACATAATGTTAAATTTAACTCTCAATGTTTACATGTTTCATCAATTTAACCCTTATTTTTTTAGATAAATTTGACCCTTAACCTTTTGAAAAGAGTCAAATTTGATTATCAATCTATCAAAGAGTGTTAAATTGCTAATTTTCAAAATGAAATATTGAGTAAAATATTAAAATTTTAAATATGGCAGTCCGCATGACAATCCACATGTATTTCGTGTTTTTTTAATTTATGACTTTTTTTATAATTTTGAATTTTTTATTTTATGAATATTTTATAAATGTTAAATTATTTGTTAACATGACATAGAAGACGAATAGTGTCGAATCAACATGAAATTCACGTAAATTGTCTACGCATGTTGCCACAACAACATTGTTAAAAAATAATATTTTAATCATCATTTTTGTTAAAAAAGATATTTGCCTTGCTTTTGAATGATTAGTGGCTAAATTTAGCTAAAAAAGATTACAATGACAAAATGTGTAAATATTGAGGTCTAAATTTGAAATTATACCATTTTTCATCGATAAATTAATTTCCAATCAAACAAAACCAGATTATGTAAAAATCATATCAAAAAATCCATCTAAGTTTAAGATCCAAACCCAACCAATATTGGGCCCAGCCCACCAAATTCCTTGAGTGGACTTTGACGTTACTTTCCACTACAACTAATAAAAAACTTTGGCCAAAAAAAAAAAAAAAAAAGTACAAAACTAAGGGATTAAATTCAAAATGGGTCCTCAAACTATATAAATTTGATCACATAGGTACCTAAAGTTTTTTTTTTATCAACATTGGTACCTAAACTATTAATTTCATCTCAGTTAACCCAAAAGACAATACCAACAAATAAGAACTTGTGACATGACTTGTTAAGTTATTACAATCTCTTTTGAGATAAAATAATACAAAAATGATAGTTTAAATATTCTTTATCGATAAAAAAAACTTTAGTTACTTAAATGCAGAGATGGAAACAGGGCGCAACAGAGTGTATTTTTGCTTGTCTTAACCCCGACCTAATATACCTCTAACATAACTCATTATGATCCTACCCGAAATTAAATATTAATTTATCTACCCAATAAAATCAAAACTATAGCTTACTTTGATTCAAACCCAACCCAATATGCCACAAAACTCTTATCGCAATAGAATAATAATATTTTAATGTCTTTATTACTTTTTATGATACTATTAATTGTTTTCTAAATATAATTATGCTAAAACAAATATTAATATAAATTTTATCCGAGGGTGGGCTGGGACGAGTTTTGCCTAAACGTAATGTCGACCAACCCGACTCACCTAGAAACCAAATTTCAAAAATAAAAAAACTGATCCTATTGGACCGGGTCGGATTAAAACCCGTTGGGTTGAGTTTTTTTTTTTGCCATCCTTACCTAAGTGAAAAAATTTATAGTTTAGGGGCCAATTTTGTAATTATGCGAAAACGAAATAACCAAATAAATTGAAACTAAAAGGTTCTTTTTAGTATTTTTTTTCTTTTCTCAAATTCCACTCTGAAAAAGGAAAGCGAATTTATTCTGAAATTTACAAATTTTCGATGACAGTTGCGATGGGGAAACTGAAGGCAAAATTTCTCAGTCTCTCGTAAAAAAAAAAAAAAATTGAAATAAAAATCAAAACCGTCTCAGATCAAGAAACTTAGATCCAAACTTCACTTATTTCTGTTTGATTCGAGAGAGAGAGAGAGAAAATGGAAAGAATAGAAAAGCTCATAGATAACTTGCCGCCGATGGATCTGATGCGGTCGGAGAAAATGATGCTCGTTCAACTCATTATTCCCGTCGAGTCTGCTCACCGAGCCATTTCTTATCTCGGTGAACTCGGTCTTCTGCAGTTTCGTGATGTACGTTTCTATATGCTCAGATCCGATTCTTTTTGTTTGCGCTGCTTTAGTTTTAATCGTTTTTTTTTTTGTATAAGTATTGATTAGGAGAATTTCGGATTTTTTTTTTTCTTTGGTATTAATAGGAAATGAGATTTCGCTTTTTTAAGTAGTTGAAATTTACGTTCAGCTGAAAGCAGAGAGCTTGATATTAGATTTTTTTAGCTGTTATTGTTTTCCTGCATTTGAAATTTTGGTGGAGTCAATGCGATTATCATAATTGATTAGGTGTTGTTCCGGTGTTTGAATTTTATGAGAGCGTGATATCTTGGCTGAATTAATTTTCTGTATCGGTCCCCTGTTTGATTTGAGATGTATTTGAATTGCTGGATCTTGTTAAGATACAATACAAGAGGCTTTAGATTCAGACCAAGGAAGTTATACTTGTATTGAATTTCTGAGGAAGGAGTTTTTCTTTCGCATAATAACAAGGTGGTTTCTGGTTTGTTTTGTGAGATATTGGAATTTGAGCTTATTTAGGGCTCGGCTATGAGCTTATTGGAGAAGGTTTTACTTTATGCTTTTGTAGGTAATAATTTTGTAACTTTAGACCTAGCTTTAAGTTTTGCCTATAATGTGACATTTAATTTTTCAATAAGCTTTGCTCTATTTGGAAATAGAGTATATATTAAGCACTTGGTGTGTGTATTAGTACGAGTCCTAAGATGCCAGGTGTTATAGGATTTCTTCGATTATCTAGAGGAGCAATTTCATGCTAAAGTATTGAAGGATGGACTCTCTGTTTTTTAGTTGGTGAACTATACTAAATTTTGCCACAGTATGTGCTGCAAGTTTGATCTGGGATTTAAAGCGACTTTCTGTCAACTTTTCGATTCAAGTTATTTTTTCTTCACTATGCATTCGGGTTAAGCTTTTTTGGGGCTTTCTTGGTTATACTGTTGACAATAACTATTAATTGTTAAAGATGCTGTTTTTATTATATAATTTAGGATGGAGGATTTTGTAGAGGTGGGATCTTGATCCACCTAAATAGAAGTCCTATTAGTGGAATTGTTGTATATATGTATATATATATATATATTTTTTTTTTTTTTTGAGGGGGGGGGTTGCTTTAGAAGGTCTTAAGGCTGTTTACCATGTCATCTCTCCTTATTCTGGTGAAAAGGGTGTTTGGTATCATAACCATATGGCTAGTTGCTGATTGCTAACTAAATTGACGAAATTGCTTTTGTAACCATCAATTGAATATGCTAATGGTTATTATACTTTTCCTCTACTGTGGCAGCTAAACTCTGAGAGAAGTCCTTTCCAACGAACATTTGTTAATCAGGTATGGACCAAAGCCAGAGTTTTAATTTTGTGCTATATGTTCAGGCTTAGTTCTCAATTGTTAAATACTTATTTTAATGAGAAAATATCAAGTATTATTTAATCATCGTGCAAGGTAAGTTGAAATGAGAAAATCTGCTGATTTTTTATATGTATCCTTTCCTTGTGTAATTGATCGTATCTACAGTGTGTCTTTGAGTGAATCAAACTGAGTGATTATTGATTATAATCTGTTGTAGTTTTAATTGCTGAGAGGTCTTAACAGGTGAAGCGTTGCGGAGAAATGTCAAGGAAGCTACGCTTTTTCAAAGATCAAATTAGTAAAGCTGGTCTACTATCTTCAGTACACCCTGTTGTGGAGCCAGATCTAGAATTGGAGGAATTAGAGGTACATTTGCTCTACTCCCACCAAATAATCGCTCTTTCCCCCTTTGACTTGCATATTTCCTTTTGATGTTCCAGTTACAGAAAGTTATACTTTATTGCATGCCATGATAGTTAATGTAAGATATGGTGGTTTTTCTGGAATAAAGTGTGTATTGTATTTTGTGCTTGTTACAATTCCAGATACAACTTGCTGAGCATGAGCACGAACTGATTGAAATGAACTCCAACAGTGAGAAACTTCGAGTTACGTACAATGAGCTCCTTGAGTTCAAGTTGGTTTTGCAAAAGGTGAATTTCTTGGTTAATTTCTTCAGTTATTATACATATTTATGTGTTAGGGACCAGTTCTTGCATTTGTTTTTCTTTCTCATCTTCACTGCACAAAGTCATGTTAGTGTTTTACTTTATTTTCCTCCCTACCCTAAATGCTTTGTAATATTCAGTTATTCCTCTGGTTGGTTGATTTCTGCAAAGCCATTGTCTATCTGTTACATGTGTATTTTTTATCAAGTTCATATTAAAGCCATTGTTAAGAACTAGTTAAGCTTTTCAATGGTCCTGTTTCATTCAAACATGATAGGAAATTACTAGGCAAAACAAAAGGGGAAAAATTGAAAGGAATTCTTTAGATGACAGGGCAAGTAACAATATGAAGTGAATATTTTTGTCTGTGGTAAAGATATGTGTACTCATCAAATCCATGTAAACTGTTTTCTATTTTTTCTTTTTGAATGCTACGCTTTTGAAAAGAAACCTATAACAAAAGTCTTTATGTTGAATACTGGATGCCTTCTCGTTCATTTTGCTCAAATTCCAGGCATGTGGTTTTCTTTTGCCAAGTAGTAACCACGCAGTTGCCGAGGAAAGGGAATTAAGTGAGAATATATACTCGAATGATGATTATGTTGAGACAGCATCATTACTTGAACAGGTATTTGCTGATCCTGTTATTTAATTACTTTTTGCAAACCTATTACTCCGGTTTCATCTAGTACATGCTTATTCACTGTACAGGAAACGAGGCCTGCAGACCAATCTGGTTTGAGATTCATCAGTGGGATTATTTGTAAGTCCAAGGCTCTTAGATTTGAGAGGATGCTATTTCGTGCTACCAGAGGCAATATGCTTTTTAATCAGGCACCGGCTGGTGAAGAAATTATAGATCCTCTGTCTGCTGAAATGGTTTATTTTCCCTCTCATAACCATAGATTATGTTGCTAATTCTGCTATCTTTTGATTTGGAAGCTTTTACTGTTGTTTGGTACATTCTGTCTCTGGTTTGTCTACATCCAAAGATGTCATGGTATTGCTTTTTGATAGCTAGACTGTTGCAGTGTTGAAAGAAAGAAGCTTTACAATTTTTTTTTCTGTTCGTCTTTGCAGGTTGAGAAAACAGTATTTGTAGTTCATTTCTCTGGGGAACAGGCAAGGACAAAGATTTTGAAAATTTGTGAAGCATTTGGCGCTAATTGCTATCCTGTCCCTGATGACATTAGTAAACAAAGGCAAATAACTAGAGAAGTAAGTACTGGGTCATGGAGGTTAACTATTTTTTTTTCTTGTGTCCGTTATACTAATCAAATCATATTTTGAATTTAATGTACAAATCTGTTAATCTTCATATGGTCTTCGCAACCTGGCCTAAAATGCCTTGCCTTGATTCTTTGAGGAGATGACCTAACAGCTTTGATTTTTTTCATTTTTTTTATTCTGGAATTTTCAAGAGCTGATCCAAACTTCAATTTAATTTGGCTCTATTTTGACTTGCTCACTTGTCTATATGTATGCCTCGTATGTTTGTTAATAGTTGGAGTTACAATGGAAATCTGTATTCTTCTAGTTGAATGTTTGGGTTTTTGTTCACAGGTCACATCACATCTTTCTGAATTGGAGACCACATTGGATGCTGGTATTCACCATCGAAATAAAGCTCTGACCTCAATTGGATACCATCTAACACAATGGACGAGTATGGTAAGATGTGTTTTAGTGAATGTGCCTTGTCATGCTTGTTGTCTTTTGCTGGAGCAATGAACATCGCAATTTGCAAAATATCTAAAATAATAAAAGTGCAAAATATCTAAATTAGCATATAAAATCCCATATATTTGTTGCTATGATATTATCAGCTAGGACCCTTGTAATTTTTAATTTTTTTTAAAACCAGGTACGAAGGGAAAAAGCTGTATATGATACATTGAATATGTTGAATTTTGATGTTACTAAGAAATGTCTTGTTGGGGAGGGATGGTGCCCTATATTTGCAAAAGCCCAGGTATCTCATTATGCATCATCAATCTACGTTCTATGATTTTCCTCTGCCCTCTTTATCTTCTGTTAGAACTTTGTTGCCTTAGAAGTGAGGAAATACGTTTTTCCCAACAGATTCAAGAAGCATTGCAACGGGCAACGTTTGATAGCAATTCACAATTAGGTATAATTTTTCATGTGATGGATGCTGTGGAATCACCTCCTACATATTTCAGAACAAACCATTTCACAAATGCATATCAAGAGATTGTTGATGCATATGGGTGAGTTCTAGCATGATGCTCTGTTGCTTTAACTTACGGCTGACATGCTTTCTGTTGATAATATAGAGAAAAATGTATAAACTACTCGCTTTAAATAGGATGGTTGTCCAGTGGTAAGAATATTGTTGTATTAATCAATACCTTAGTACATGCTTTCGTGGATATCAATGGTCTGTGTTTTAGATGGTAAATATAACATGCTAGTGGGGGGCAACACCTTGCTTTATGTGGCCAACATGATTTCTTCCTTACAGTCAATCTAGTTGTTAGAACATTTACATAATGACACTATAATATGTCAAAGTTGAAGTATCTCCTCCATATTATAACCGCTAGTTTATGCATTCTTAATGTATTGAATGATTGAGTGAGTCAGTGACTTCAAGATAAGCTATTTTATATGTTTGTTTGTGACACATTTACTTGCTACCTATATAACCTATCAGAAATCTGACATTAGAACTATTTGCAGTGTTGCTAGATATCAGGAGGCAAATCCTGCAGTTTACACTGTTGTTACTTTTCCGTTTCTTTTTGCGGTGATGTTTGGTGATTGGGGTCATGGAATATGCTTGTTATTGGGGGCATTGGTCCTCATAGCTCGAGAAGGCAGGCTCAGCACTCAGGCATGTCTGCAAACATATCTGTATAGGGTAGAAACTAACAAGTGAACCTATATTTGTATGATAGAGAAACTGTTATTGTTATAATAGGAATATTATTGGATATTGTTTAAATGGGTATGATTTCTTATTGGGACTGTTAAGCAGGGCTTTAACACTGAATAAGGCTGCATTTTATTTCAGTTAATCATTAATTCCTACTTCAATGATGGTTTGAACCATTGGGTTGACCCATTGATAACATACTGCAGAAAGTGGTCTTATTGGTTAAAAATCTGAAATACAAGTTTTTGAATAGCTTCTAAATGGGTTTCTAAATGTCTGATGTCTTTGCTATATTTTGGTAGGACTGATTTCATAGCATATCATTTTCCCGTCATTAATGTTTGCTTAATGATCAAACTGCTGTATCTGTGTTCTTAGGTGAACTGAAGACAATAAGATTTCATTTTTCTTTTATTGAAAGAGAAAAGCATCTGATTCAAAGTAGGAAATGAGATAGGAATGGGATTGATGCACTCGCACATAATTTGAGATGGACCTGATGTTGTGATAATTATGCATGCTTTCTTTCTTATTCTTCTGTTGATCTGCATGTAAATTTATTCATAGCTTGTAAATATGGTAATCTAATTTGCACATTTGATACCTTACAGAAGCTTGGAAGTTTTATGGAAATGCTATTTGGGGGGCGATATGTACTCCTTTTAATGTCACTCTTTTCAATTTATTGTGGGTTGATTTACAACGAGTTCTTCTCTGTTCCCTTTCACATATTTGGTGCTTCTGCTTACAAATGCCGATATGTTACCTGCAGGTTTGTATTATTAATTTTAGATATCTATATAATCTCACTAACCAGTTTTTTACAAGAAAGATGTAATATGTTATGTTTTCATCTGATGCCATCCTCTGTCCTACAATGTCTCAGAAGCAATTTTAATTTTAATAACCACTATCGAGGATGTAATATTTCCTTGGTTTTGATCTCACAGTTGCTTTATATTTCTTTCTTTAATGTAAGAATATTTTGAGTACATACTATTATCAACCATCTTTGCACTACTGTAGAACTTGATATAGAGTTTGACTATTATATAAATTGTACGGCACCATTGAATCAACCTCTGTAGATCTTCTTTTAGACATAGGTTTATTTTTACGCACTTATAGAACAATTAGGCTTATTGCACTGTTTTTAAGGCATTGGTCAACCCTCCTCAGTGTTTCTCCTTTATATGCATATAGTTTGGTTGGAACTTTAACATGTAAAAAAAGGGTGAATAGCCTAGTTCTGATGTACTAGCTTACAGCTTTGGTTTTGAGTGAATGTTAGAGGTTCAGATTTGCAATACTTGGGTAGACTAACAAATTCTCATATCTTCAACTAATTTTCTTATTCCACTGTTATTCTGGTTGTTTTGCTCAGTGATGCAAACTCTGCTGGTTTGATTAAATTTCGTGATCCGTACCCATTTGGTGTGGATCCAAGCTGGCGCGGAAGTCGTTCAGAGTTGCCTTTTCTGAACTCTCTTAAAATGAAGATGTCAATTTTGCTAGGTGTGGCACAGATGAACCTAGGAATTTTATTAAGTTATTTCAATGC
The DNA here is from genome assembly GCA_039519145.1 of Kokia cookei. Lineage (NCBI taxonomy): Eukaryota > Viridiplantae > Streptophyta > Magnoliopsida > Malvales > Malvaceae > Kokia > Kokia cookei. The sequence goes on along the minus strand of CM076905.1, from coordinate 745,917 downwards.
TCGTTTTTTCCGCAGCTCCCTGGATATTAGGTGAGTGATTTTTCCCTTTTTGTCCTTCGACTATGCCCTGTTCTTAACTTGCTTTCATTAGGGGATGAAACTGAAACTTACTTTTCATTTTGATGTTAGGTATCAGTTTGTGCCACAGATGATATTCCTCAACTCCCTTTTTGGGTATCTTTCATTGCTCATTATAATTAAGTGGTGCACTGGTTCTCAAGCAGACCTTTATCATGTGATGATCTATATGTTTTTGAGTCCCACTGACGATCTTGGTGAAAACGAGTTGTTTTGGGGGCAGAGACCACTTCAGGTGTGATTTTCTCTCTTCTGGTTATTGATGCATACTGTTATTTACAATATTATTGTATTTCAAGTCCTTCTATTGTTGCTTAACTTGTGCAGATCGTATTGCTGCTTTTGGCATTAGTTGCAGTTCCATGGATGCTTTTTCCTAAACCTTTTATTTTGAAGAAGCTTCATTCTGAGGTACTATGTAGTCGACCTTTCTTCGGTCTTGCTTTCTTATTGCTACTTCTATTGTTTAGATTGGGCTTGGAATAATTTAGATGAATGTCTTGTTGATTTTTTGAACTTTTTTTGCAATGTGCTTTAGAGATTTCAAGGTCGCACGTATGGCTTGCTTGGTTCCTCTGAGTTTGATCTTGATGTGCAACCCGATTCTGCTCGGCACCATCATGAGGAGTTCAACTTTAGTGAGGTTTTTGTGCACCAAATGATACACTCCATCGAGTTTGTTCTAGGTGCTGTCTCGAACACGGCATCATATCTTCGACTTTGGGCTTTGAGGTGGGATCTATTGTTTTCTTAGTTTCAATCTTTTACACTCTCTCTTAAATAAATGTTTAGCTAATGTCTGATTTTAATGCCATTATAGCTTGGCACACTCAGAATTATCAACCGTTTTCTATGAGAAAGTCCTACTACTTGCTTGGGGGTGAGTTCTTTTAATGTTCTACATGGTCAATGCTAGTTTTGAGCATATTTCAACATCATCCCATTTATTCATGTTCTCTTCCGAGGTTACGGTTTATATCTATAGTTAAATGTTGGATGCATGACAATAAAACTAAACCACTGTACCGGGCATTAAAAAAGAACTTTTTGTTTCTTGCATGATGTAACAAATTTCAGGCCTTTGCCGGTTGCTACTTAATCAAACCAGCTAAAACATATCACGACACTTATGATTTTTGAGTCTGAGTTGAATAACTTCATTGGATAACACGTAGAAGTAGATTCTGTTGTTGGAGGCTTGCTCAATTTGCTAATGTTATATTCACAATATTAATTTATGACATTGAAACCAGAATGCATGCAATTATGTGCCATGTTTTCACGCATTTTATCTGTTTAAACTTGCATTTCTTGCTTACTTAATCCGTTTAACCGTTCTATGGTAAATGGTAATGACTCCATGAGGAATGATTTTTACAGGTATGACAACATCATCATTCGGTTAATAGGGCTAGCCGTGTTTGCTTTCGCAACTGCTTTCATACTACTCATGATGGAGACCCTCAGTGCTTTCCTTCACGCTTTACGTCTTCACTGGGTGGAATTCCAAAACAAATTCTACCACGGTGATGGGTACAAGTTCAAACCTTTCTCATTTGCCTTGATAACAGATGACGATGATTAGTTACAACCATAATCCTTGCCTATTGACTTTTCGGATGCAAGAGAAGAAGAGTCGTACACAAAAATCGATATATCACCCCGATTATCACATTTTGGCTGTCCAGGGTTTGCTTTCTCATCCCATCTTTTTTGTGCTTTTTACACAAATTTGACATAGGACTTTGAAATCCCTGCACTTTTTTTTCTTTTTATAAATATTCTGGTCTTGGTATAAAAGATTTTGCAAATAGTCAGATTGGGAGAAAGGGTGTTATTCTACGTTATCGGGGATTTGATGTGAGTGGCAGATACGAGCATGTTCTATTTTTATATCTGAGTCCGGATAAGGTAGACTGAGTTGTAAAAAAGAGCTGTGGATTTCAAATTTTTTTTCTTTATTTCTTCAATTGGGGAGAATGGGTTGAGGGGGTGAGTAAAGGGTAGATTTATAAAAGAATTTTATTACACTGACAAAAATAGTGGGGGATTTTGCAGGTAATGTAATGTATGGTAATGTAATATGATAGAATCACATTCTTATCATTCTTATTATAACATAGAATTCCAAGAAATAACTCCATCTTGCTTGGTATTATCATTGTGGGGGTGGATAACTTATCTTCATGCTTTATTTATTTATTTATTTTATAATATTATCTGTTCACTCTAATGTGTATATCTTTTGTGACCGTATATGTATTACGGATTTTTTTTTATATTAGGAGTCAGATTAAATTTTATTTTATTTACTTAAATATTAGATAAATTAATTTTTCTATATCAGATTAAAGAGTAAATAAATTTTTTTTTTTTAAATTTTATCTATTTTTACTATTAAAAATTAGTTTTTGTATTTCAAGATAAGGTACAATGGTTACTTCATCAATAGTTTGCTTTTTTTTTTTTTTGGTGAAATCAATGGTTTGTTTTTTGATTTATCATGTAAGGATTAATTTTGTTTATAAAATTAAAATTTTTTATTAAAATAGATAATTATTAATTTCTCTAAAACGAAAAATCGAATAAATGGAATATCTAAGAACCGTATAGGTTACGAGTTTTCACTTTGCATTGAGAGAAGTGCAACGCATTCTCACGCGTTATACATACGAGTGCACAAGATAGTGGAATTTAACTGTGACTTTAAATTTTAAGTTGGAAATCAACTTAATTGAATCGAGGTTAAGCTTAATTTTTTATTATTATCAATTTTCGTATTCAAGTTAGAGATTAGAGTTCGATTAAATTTATTGATAATTAAGTTTATTGAGTAAAAAGTATAACTTCATAATCTAAAATATATTAAAATAGTTAAGCTTGCAAGGGGTTTGCATTGAGAAATATGGTATTTGAAGTCAATTTGTAATCTCATTTGAACATTTTCGGAAATAAATATTATAGAAATTTTTGTACTTGGTTTCAAATTTTATTTTTTCATTTTTATTAAAAATATATAAATAAATTCATATAGATTAAAGAATAAATTGATAAACTTGTAATCTCATTTAAATTTTTTATTAAGAATTTTATTTATTTTTATAATTAAAAATTAATTTTTATATTTACACATGGCACATTATATTTTACTGTTTAATTATTTTCTTAATCAAGTAAATTTATGAAAATTTTAAGAGAAAGAATTGATTCGCTATTTTGATTTAACACATCATATTAATTTGATTTTTTTTTAAGTAAAATGGGACAACATAGAATCTGATTTTCGGGGTCCCATGGTATTTTTACCTCGAATAGCTTGCCAAAAAAAACGTGTTATTTACACCCAAATGCAGAAAGCATAAGTTGCCAAGCAAAGAACAAGAACTGAACTGTGAAACCGTGGAAAAGAAAATTCCGATTCGAAAGATTGAAACAATGGAGACGACAAATTTCAAGAGAATCAAACGTGGTTTTTTCCCAGAAATCATCAACCGTGAAATGAGTCTTTCTTCCCCCCAAACTTTTCCTCGCCATTTCTCTTCTTCACAGGTTCCATACTTTTGTTCTTTGCTCTTTCTTTTAATCCCCCATTTTGATCACGCCATCAAATGAAATTATAAACAATAAGTCATCTATTTAATGTTCAATTCTCGTTCTTAGAAAAACTGGATATTTAAGATTCAGTTAATTTCTATTCTGTGTTTGATATGGTTTTAATTTTTAATTATTTTGTGTGTGTGATTTTTTGGGTACAGGTTATGGTAGAAAAAATCGATCTTTATGGGAAACTAAATGGCCCTGACGGATGTGTAAACACTTTGGAATTCAACTTTAATGGTGATATATTGGTTTCAGGTTCTGATGATAAGCATGTTATGTTATGGAGTTGGGCAACTAAAACGAAAACACTTTGTTATGCTTCTGGTCACTTGGACAATATATTTCAAGCTAGAATTATGCCTTTAACTGATGATAAGAGAATAATCACTTCTTCTGCTGATGGTCAGGTAAATGAATGTTCTATGCTTTTTGTTTATCCTTTGCTTTGATGCTTGTCTATGTTAGTTGGATTTGGATATGAGTGTCGGCTAGGGACGAAGCCAGAAAAGTGCATTAGGAGGGGTCGGAGATGAATCATAAATTATTGGGGCCAAAGTGCAGTTTTACCATTATACTAATGTATAATTTCTTAAAAGTTTAAGGGGCTAATGGGAGATCTACCATTTGGGGGTGGGGTGGGGTGGGGTGGGGTGAGGGAGGGAGGGGACAAGGCCACCGCCTGCCCCCTTTGTCTTTGTCGCTGAGTGTCGGGCATGTGTTTGATATTGGTATTGTTAGAGCTTTGTGCTGATGGCCCAAATGTAGTGTTCTCTTTGGAGTCCATTGAGTAGTGTGCCTTCAAGGTTTTGTTGTGACCATGATAGTTCAAGAGCTTAGCGATTGGGAGACTTGAACCCGTGTTGTTTAGGATATAGAGGTCATGTGTGCTAGGATGGTGCCACTTGAGGGTGCATTGCTCACGGCACCTAAAGAGGATAATATCTTCTCATTATTAGAATGATGCTATAATTTTTTTTAAAAGTTTTTTTTTATTTTATTTGGAGGGACTTTAAGCATCATATCCCTACTTTGATCCTTGATGATAAGAGAATCGTCACTTCTACTGCTGATGTTTTATGCTTTTTGCTTATCCTTGCTTTGATCCTTGATGCTAGTCTATGTTAGTCAGATTTAGATGTGAGTGTCAGGTATGCATTTGATGTTGTTATTGTTAGAGGCTTAGAGCTTCGTGCTGATAGTCCGAATGTATTGGTATCTTTGGGATGCCCTTGGGCCTTGAGTAGTGCATCTTCAAGGTCTTGTCTCTGGTGTCAAACGAAACCATGATCTTTAAAGAGTTTTGCATATTGGGAGACTTGAACTCGTGTCCTCTAGGATATAGACGTCATGTGTGCTAGGATGGTGCCACTTGAGGGTGTGCTGCTCATGGCCCCTAAAGAGGATAGACTAATATCTTCTTGTTATTAGCATGATGCTCTAACTTTTTTTAAGTTTTTAGCATATTTGGAGGGACTTAAAGTATCATGTCCCCATAACCATTACACAAAAATGTATCTAACATGAGTATTGAACATGTGTACTTCACAAAAAATGAAGAGTCGGAGCAATATAGATGCTAGTAATAGGTTATTGTTGCTCATTCAAAGAAACTTCTTGGAACATAACTAAAGAATCTACTAATGAGACTGATCATTGCTTTCTTCTGACCTTCTAAAGGGTTTTCTTTTTATATCAGGTGAGGCTTGGAGAGATTTTGGAGAATGGTCAAGTTAAGACAAGAAGGTTGGGAAAGCACCAAGGTCGTGTACACAGCCTTGCTGTCGAGCCAGGAAGTCCGCACATATTCTTTAGTTGTGGTGAAGATGGCTTAGTTCAACATGTTAGTTAATTAATGGAAAGTGCAACTTTAATTTAGCTTTGATCATTTTTCGGTTTTGTCATTATTCTTTACTCTTTTGTGTGTTGCAGTATGATCTGCGATGTGGTTCGGCTTCGAAGCTATTCCATTGCTTCTCATTCAAAGAAACTAACAGTCCGCCTTTAAACATAAGGTTAAATGCCATTATAATTGATCCAAGGAATCCGAATTACTTTGCTATTGGAGGTTCCGATGAATATGCACGCGTCTATGATATCAGAAGATATCAGTCAGATGGATCTAATGTTTCAGATGAACCCGTGAATGTATTTTGCCCTCGCCATCTGCTTCACCCTAACCATGTTCATATTACAGGATTAGCTTATTCTAAAGCAAGTGAACTACTTGTGTCTTACAATGATGAGCTGATTTATTTATTCCAAAAGAACATGGGGCTTGGGCCTTCTCCGTTATCTCTTGAGTCTGAAACTCAGCTGAGAACTGAGGAGCCGCAAGTTTATGCAGGTCATAGAAATTCACGAACCGTCAAAGGAGTGAGTTTTTTCGGCCCCAAAGATGAATACGTGATGAGTGGTTCTGATTGTGGGCATATATTTATTTGGAGGAAGAAGGGTGCTAAGCTTGTTCGAGTAATGGTAGGTGATCGGCGTATAGTAAATCATCTCGAGCCTCATCCGTGCATGCCATTTTTAGCTACATGTGGATTTGATAAAGATATAAAGCTTTGGGCTCCTATGGCTGGTGATGCTCCTGCACTTCCTAAAAACTTGAAGAAGGTATCACCTCGTATTCGATGGTGTTAGTAAGATGATGGGTAAACTACACTAGTAGTCATCCAACTATTAGTGAATTTGTTTTTAGTTACTCATCTAAAAGTTACAAAATAGTTATCCAACTATTCAATTTTGTTTTTTTTGGTCACTAGTTGGCTAATGTAAAAAAGGGAACACTAAAAAATCCAAGATAGTTAGGTGACCAACAAAAAAACAAAATTGAATAGTTGAGTGACCATTTTGTAACTTTTCATAGTTGGGTGACTACTTGTGTAGTTTACCCTAAGATGATTTATGAATGTGTATTTACTCGTACTTATATTCTCTATGAACAGATTACGGAATCTAATAGGCAGAATAGAGAAGACCAGTCCCAGGCAACACTTGCCCCCGATGTTATAATGCATGTTATCCGGCTACAGAGGCGGCAGATGTTTGGATATGTTGAAAGAAGGTATAGTAGAGCTGATCTCGAAAGTGATGAAGAAGATGGGGATGAAGATTATATTTCGGGGCTCGCAAATGACATCACATTTTCGGAAGAGTATCCTGGTGACAACTTGGGAGATTGCAAGATCAGCTAATGTTTTGCAAGTTTGAAAGTATGGAAATTTCAAGTTCTTTCGGTTTTATTTATTGTAAAAAGTTCCGATAATATCAAAACTCTTGGATGATCTCTAGTAAGGGAGCTAACAGCTGTGAATGAATTTTCACTTCCAGAACGGAGTCAGCTTGGGAAACTAGTGTTTGCATACAGAATGAATGCTTACAGGTATTCCAAATATTATTTCTCCCATCTCGATAGTGCATGATCTACAAACAATTCTCCATTGTCAGATGAGAATTTACGGTCAAACAAGGGCTTCACAAAAGTCGAAACCGAGCTCATTGATTAGATTCGCGACATTGTCATGCAAGGATCATCTTTCTATCAAGATTTATTCATGAAATCTTGGTGTGTGGCAGATCATCTCAGTTATTGGTTGGCATGGCTTCGAAACAAGTGAATGTTTTGGTGTTTCTTAGCTATACCGTGTTAAAATATCCTGTTACTTCGTTAGTTATATTAGATATCACCATGTTATTCAGACTCGGGTAAGTGTGTTGCACATATATCTAAGGGTGCACATTCATTTTTTTTCAGTCTCGTCCATATTCTCGGTTGTGCGGCATTTTCTGTAGTTGTAGAGATAATAAATGATAGTATGACACTTACATTCAAGTTCGAGTTACTTAGTAAACAATATGCTTTCTGTATATTTGGATATGGTTATCATTACACCATTTTCTAATTGAATTTTCTTCCACAAATCATCATTCCCCTCCTTTCACCGTCTGTTTCCCTAGAAAATTCGAAATGCTTCTTGAATTCCACTGAAAACCGAGTTCTGAGGTTTAAACATCAGCTTTTAGAACTCTCATCATCACTGTTTTTATTTCCTCCCTCCACACTATGATACTTATAACACTTTGCACAAAACAGGAAATAAAAGAAGTTCAACATCTGCATCATTGCAAACATCAAATACACATTCCCGAGTCTCCCATTGTTTATATTGTCTGGCAACCATGTCGTGACCCTTCGAACCAAATCAATCACGGCAGTGCTTAGATAGTACGCGAGTCCAACGACAACCGAAATCATTGCGGCCACGGTGCTCCTCAACGGCTTCGGAAATTCTTGGTAATACAACGTGACTTGTCCCGGATAATGAAATGCCTCACCGAGTCCAACCAGGACTAGTTGGGGCACTAACCATAGTATGAACATAGGGACAACGGACCCTGGATGGTCCAAAACACTATGGGTTTGAGCCAGTTTTAGCCTTCTTGATTCCACCAAGGAAGCAACAGCCATACCTGTCATGTTAAATAAGTGACCAAGTCCAATCCGGTGAAGGGGCATTGGCTTATCTTCTGCCATAGCGGAAAAAGGAACCGATCAATCAATGTGAGGTTAATAGCTGCTGAGGTTAATATGAACACTATCATTGACCCTGCTGGGACTTTCGTATCCGGTCCAAGATGGCGATCGACGGTTAGAGCTTGGAGGATCGTTAAGGTGCTTATAACTGGCAGTGTCGTGCACATTAATACTCCACTTGACAGTAATGGGAAAATTCGTGACAGGTTTTTGAAATCCTCAACTTGTTGTACGGAGCATAGTCTCCATGAATTTACCTTGCTGTTCTCCTCGGTTTCCATTGCAGCAGCATGGTTTAGAAGCCTGCATTTGCTTGATTGGTTAATGTCATAAATATCGTAAAAAGGATGAAACTGTAAAATTACAAGTAAATATGTTGATAGGTCGAGTCAAGGTATTTACACCATACATAGTTGCTTAAGTCAACTCAACACGAACTATGAATTTTAATCGTAAATGACTAAAATATCTATTTTAGTTGTCTTCGAATGATATTTTTTATTTAATAGTTAATAATTTTATATAATTTATTAAAATTTTACATATAAACAACTTAAATATTATTTTTGTCCAAATTGAGTTTCGAATATTGATAATAGAGTTTAATATATATTCTAAACAAATTTAATTTTTTTGTTCAAATTAAAATTTCAGACATAATCTTTTTCAAAAAAAAAATTCAGACATAATATTTTTGTCCCAACTTCCTACAAACATTCGTGCGAATAGCTTTGCCCTTGGAGAGTTCTATTTACATTATAAAATTATATATTTGATTTTAAGATAATATAAAATACATAACATATGAAAAAAAATAACATATTAATGTTCAAAAAAGAAAAGAAAACTAGCATAGTAAAAAATGAAAAATAGGCTAGGCTCGAGCCTTGGGTATTAGAGTTTAAACTCACCTTATATTTTAGACGAATCTATTTTTGTCCAAACTCATTTTCCGAGCATATTATTTTTATCCAATATCAAGTTGATCTTTCGGACTTTGAATAACTTGATTTTCCTTTTGAGACAATTCATAAACTACCCATAAAACTCTCAAAAACCCTTAAAGTGGAGGATATTATGTGTTTAACGAAGCTTTTCAGAACTTGACTTGTGGTCAAGCCAGTCAAGCCACCGATTCACCGGTCCTATCGATAAATCATTAAAAAATTAAAAATAATAAAATATTACAAATCCGGTTCAATGTTTCTATTTAGATCAATACCCCGACCGGTTCTTAATCCAACCAGTTTGATCGATTAGTCTTATTTGAACAATCTTGATCTAAACACATTCTAACATATGACCACCAAGTTGCTATAACAACAACCGTACCAACTGAATTAGCACTTAATCAATAACAAATAATATGATCCTTAAACAAGTCCAGTTACGGGAATATCAAATTTCGAAATAAACAGATCAAATACCTGAAGCTTTTAGAAGGCAATGAAACTGGTTTCTCCTTAGGACCATCTTCTGTATGGTAATAATCTTCAGCTCTAGATGAAAGAGGCACTTTCCTCTTAACAATTGTTGCAACAACAACATGTGCAAGGCTCGAAAACGGGCTTCCCTGAGGCTTCACGTGTCGATAATAACGTTTCCCCGATAAAAAAACGACTAACCCGACGACGTTCACCGCAACACACAACCAGTACCCGAACACCCAATTCACGTTTTCCTCAATGTACACAATCACCGTGGCACCTAACACCATCGACACGTACAAAGTGACGGCGAACCAATTGAAGAACACCCTTTGATCCTTCGAATCATCGAATTGGTTGGCTCCGATGGCTGCGATGGTGAAACGTGTGCCCGCCACACCTACGGAGGCTAATGCTGTGCCTGAGTAAAGTATACAGAATTGAACTTTTGATGGTGTCGGGCACGTTGTTGATCCGTGTTGACATGGTTGAGGCCTTAAGGGATCAACCATAGCCGTTAAAGCTATGAGGATAATACCCTGCAAATGCGGTGGTAAATCATATTCTCGTATCCCCGTAAACAAATATATGTTTCTCTTAATTTATTATAATTCAATCTAGAAATCGAGAAATTAATTCAATTCTCATAAAACTTAAATAATTGATTTTTTGCTACTTCGTTAGATACAAATCGTTGAATATTAATTATTTTCAGCTAAGTGATTTAACAACAAATTTTAGCCGTATTCACCTAATTGGATTACTTTCTCAATTTTTGTTACTATAAGTCGATTACAGTCACGGTTATATAAAAATCCAGTCAACCATAACTAAGAGGTTTAGAAATAGAATTTAAATAATTAAAAATATTTTTAAAATTAAATTTAATTATAAAAAATATGTGAAAAAAATAATACAAGAACATATTTTAAGGTTTTTTTAAACAATGAAAATGGTTTTTTAGGCAGGTCAACCCTGAGACGGTCCCAAGCTTTTTTAAACCGGACCGTGACTCATCCCGTTCTATGGACAAGTTTAACCATGATTAGCACATAACAAATTTACATGAAAACCAAATACTTGAGGTAGTTTTAAAAGAAATTTCTCGTCTCATCAGTGGAGGTAAAATTAAAGAAATCAAATTAAATTTCAGATTCTAGCATAGCAGAGAGATTAAAACAAGAATTACATTCTTTCTTCTTTCTTTCTTTTTTTCTAAATATTTTATAAAGTTTTATTTCAAGAATTTTAAATGCTCGGGAGGATTTATATTCATATATGAATATGTATTGAATACCGATATTAAATTCAAGAAAAATGGAGCTCACTCACACAACTTATTCCCAAAAATATGGTATGATCTAAAAAATTTTATTTAACTAATTAGAGATATTCTTAAACTTTTAGCGAGTGTTGAAAAAATCAAACCGAATAAACTGGATAATTAAGAAGAATATTAAGAGTACATTCTTAATGACAACACCGATGAAAGCTCTAATATGCCAACAGTAAAGAACAATACTAAAGCTAGTCAAACATTAGCTAACTCCTTTTTCATCCAATATTCCAGGATAGAATATATATTCAATATTTTAAAGTTTCTTTTAAAATTTTTGGAGAATCAGATTTGTATGTTATATCTGAATACGTATCAAAATATAAATATTAAACATGACATTCTTAAACTATTGTCCATGTTAAAAATATTTTAATTGAGTATTCAAACTAGTTTGAGCTGTGATCAAATTGTAAATATATGCATAAATATTATATGGACAGTTTAGATTTGACGTGTTAAAAAAAAAAACAATACTTAAGCAATGTGTTTTTTGAATATGTCGGATTCAACTTGTTCATGCGCACACGTGTTTACAATTTGATCTATATGTTTTAAATATGCTTGAATTAATGATTAGGTTGACGGTGATTCATATGTCGATGAGACTTTAAAGGTTCGATTAAACGTTTTGAAGTTTCGAACTTGTTGAGGGGAGACCTACTAGTTTTGGAGAAGTCTTTAAAGTGTCGTCCCTCTGAGATTCATTAACCCCTTAACAGGTTGATATTATCACTGGGTCAAGTTGGGATTATGTCTTCCGAGTTTGTCAAGAGCAGAGTACTGGAGGCGAGGTTCACAGAGCAGGAGCGCCTTGTTGACTCGAACGCTTGGTAGGGTTGAACTCTTGCTCCTTATATGGCATCTAAAGGCCTAACCCAACAAGGTGCTCCCGCTTTGTGAGCCCCATTTCTGGCACTCAGGCACTTGACAAAGTCAGGAGATAAAACCCTAACTCGACCTAGAGACAATATTGAGCCATTGAGCTTCCATTAACCAAATGGACGACACTTTGTCAAGACTCTTGAGTGTCGAAGACAGTATTTATGGAGCGGAAACACCTTATCGAATTAAACCCTTAGATGCCATATACGGAGCAAGGGTCCAAATCCTACCAAGTGTTTGATCCAACAAGGTGCTCCCACTTTGTGAATCTTGCCTCCAACACTTGGGGCTCTTAATAAAGTTAGGAGACAAAACCCTAGCTTGACCCAAGGACAATACCAAGCCATTGGGGGCTCCTTTGGCTCCAAAATGATGACACTTCGAATATTTCTCTAGAAAGAGTCAACCTCCTTTCAACATACTCAATTTAAAATCTATGCTCTTAATTCGAGGTCGTTTCATAATGATTACTAGGATTGAGATAAGAGACGAGATCCAGATGACGGAAAAGCAACCGAGGAAAGAATCGGCAAGGATTGCAGCCACCATAGGAAGTAAACTAGTAGAAGCAGCTGCAATGTTGAATGTTTGGGTTGCATCAATGCTTCTCACATGGAATTTTTCAATCATGTACACAATCAAGTTGTTTGCCCATCCTGATACTGCTATGCTTGATCCTATTAGTGCCCCTGTTTTTTTTTTTTTTTTCATTTGCTTGTTAGTCCGAAAATTCATGGCACATTTCTTTCGGTACCGAATTAGGGTAAGTACTTGATACGAGTATTTGTCTAAAAACGATCGAAACCCATGTTTGAATGTGTGTGACACTAAATGAGTATTTTAGAGAAAATGAAGAGTTTGGGTAAAATAAACATGTTTCGGAGAATTCATGACACAGTTCTTACTTTAACTAAACTCGAGTGTGTGATACAAGTGTACATGTCTAATGATAATCAAAACTCGTGTTTGCATGTGTCAAAAACAAATATCGAGCATGGGTATTTTACAGAAAATTAAGATTTCGAGTAAAGTAAGTATAATTCGTATAATTCATGACACACTTCTTGTTTCAGCAAATTCGAATAGTGTGTGATATGAATGTACATGTCTAAAAACAATAAAAAACGCATGTTTGCATGCATGTCAAAAACAAATATTGAGCATGGGTATTTTAGAGAAAATGAAAAGTTTGAGTAAGGTAAGCATAGTTCAGAGAATTCATGATGCACTTCGAACATTAACCGAACTTGAGTAAGTGTGTAATACGAGTATACATGACCAACCAAAAACCCATGCTTGCATGCATGTCAAAAACAAATATCAAGCATGGATGTTTTAGAGAAAACGAAAAGATTGAGCAAAGTATGCACAGTTCGGAGAATTCATGACACACTTCTTGCATTAGCCAAACTCGAGTAAGTGTTATGTCTAAAAACAATCAAAACCTGTAAATGAATACGTGTCAAAAACAAGTTTCAAACATGGGTATTTTAGAGTAAAAGAAGAGTTTGAGTAGAGTATAATTTCGAGAATTCATAACACACTTCTTACATTAGCAGAACTCGAATAAGTGACTAATAAAAACATAATACCTGCTTAAAAAAAAAAATCAAAAACCCATATTTTATTGCATGTCGAAAACACTTTTTTGAAAAAAAATAAAATAAAGAGTTCGAGCAACATGAACAAAATTTAAAAAAAAAAGTGAAGAAAAGGGAGAGGTAGAGAGAGACCAGCAATGAAGGGGAAAGTAGCCCAACCACCACGTTTACGAGCGGAATCCGGCAACATTTGACCTTCTCCGTCACTGGAAACTTCTTCACCACCACCACCACCCATAGTTGCTCCGATGGAAAAAGATATTTAGCTAAGACTTTTAAGCTTTAATTAATGATCTACACAATGGAAGCCATTTTTATAGAATAGCCAATAAAGCTTTGCTGTTACATATTCTCTCCACCAGTTGTCTCAAGCTTCACTCATTGTCATCCAAAAAGATGAACAAAAAAAGTCCAAGATATAGAGCATCAAAAATCAAAAGAATTATGATGACTCACACACATACATATACACTATTTCCTTTTTCGAATAATCTGCTGCTTTTTTTTATATAATATCTATAACTCCTCGTAACACCTCCTCGATCTATAAATAAGAGGATAATGTATTTCGACGCACTCGAACACACGTTCTCTTTTATTGACAGCAACGCTCATACCAATTGAATTAAGACTCAATCGACCCATATACTCATTTTTAGTTTCATGATATTTATTGCTATCGTGTTTATTGAAATTATAGACAAAACAGACACTATCCATACTCCATAGCGATGATGATATCATAAGAGAAGCCATTTCAACTTATAGAATAAGATGCATTGGACAGTACAATAGTTTTTCTTTATTCTCTTTGAATTTTTTTCACAATTTTTTTTAATATACTAATGTGATTACATGATGATATCTGTTCATACTTTCTTAACTCTTTGACAACACGCACATTTACTTTGCACACACAGGTGCTCGAACTTGAATCTCTTGAGATGAACATCTTCCTCTTTTTCACAAATTAAAAATGTTTAAATAATGTTTAATTAAAAAATTCAGTTAATAAATATATTTTAAAATAAAATAAATAAACAAATGAAAATTTCCTTTGAATTAAGGGATTTAATTAATTTTATGTTATTTTTTTGAAAAGAGAATAAAAACATTAAGCAGACATGCTTTATTAGTAAGCTTTGCAATCAAACAGTAGTGCACATTTTGTATGTATGAAAACACTGTTTATGTTGCATATCCCTGTTGGATTTCACCTTTGGTACGAAATTTTAAAAAATTTGGATAAAAATATTATGTTCGAAAAATAAGTTTAAAAATAAATTAAATTTATTAAAAATATGGGTTAAATTTAGATTTTAATATCCAAAACTCAAGTCTATCTTGATTTTTAAATTTATAATATATTATGTTTTTTTATATATTATAATGTAAATATTAAAAAATATTGAATTGTTTCTCAAAAAATATTGTGTTTAGATTTAATAAAATAATGTATATATAATAAACGAACCTAAAAAATTTGGATTGATCATTTACAAATATTAATAATTTTAAAAAATTTAAGTTTCACATGTTGAGTTAAACTAAACTTAGTATCTATATATGACGTGTATAAACCCGACCTAAGCTTGACTGATGAGCACTTTTACCTCACATGTTCATAGTCTCATTGTTGTTAGGTAAACAATGTATATCATTTCTTTTAACCAAATCGATAAAATTTATTATTTATTTATTAGATAAATATATAAATTATTTAGTTTATCATTTAAAAATAATATTTCGAGGCTTATAAATAGTTAGTTTGATCTTATCATTTTGTTGTGGATTCACAGAATAAAAATATTTTAAGTGTTTGAATAAATGAAACTTCAATGATGACAACCGGACAAGATGAGTCAATTTTTTTTCTGCCTCGGCCTGATGTAATACTCATATGGCCTAACCTCAACTTTAAAGAAAAATAAACCACCCTAAAAATTAAATATTTTTTATTGTTTTTTCCTATTAATTTTTGTCTTTATATTTTATTTATGCAACACTTTCAAACAGAAGAAATTATGAAAAAAAAAATAAGAAGGAAAAAGGCTTTCATGGGATAAGATTACAAATGTGAGCTGCACAAACAATGGAAATGAGAATCTAGTATTAATATATTATATAAAAAGGTGAATTTTGTAATTAACAAACGTAGGCTAGTGTTTTTTGAATTTTATCTCGATTTGATTTGATCTATTTTAAACTTAATTTTAAAATAAAAAATTTTGATTCTATCAATTTTGAATGAATTGAAGCTCATTGAATTAAATAAAATCATAATAAATTGAAGAATTTGTGCGTGGTCTAACTCCATCCCTTGACCTATTACATATAAATCAATAATAAAGAAAGTTATTATCACTAAAGCTAATTGATAGTACCTCAATCCTATTGTTTGTTGCCACATGTACCATTTACTTAGATAATGGGATTTGATGAAATCTGATATGGTAGCCACTCATGAATTGGTTGATTTTTCATAGAAAAAAAATGTTGGCCTTAAATTTGGGCACTATATGTGTCCATGGCTCCCCAAAATACTACTGTTTATAATGCTGAAATAGAAATAATGAAGATCAAAGACTTGGACCACCCAAAAAATGAAGAGAGATCAAAATTATTTGATATATAAATTTTGTTTTGGTATTTATATGAAATTAAAATTACAATTTATATGTATATATTATTTTCATATTGAATTAATATAATTATTTGTGTATGTAATTCGATAATGTTATTAATTATTGATGAAAATTAATTAAATAAAAATATATAAAATCAAAGCTTATTTATTACATAAAATGATATTTTTATTATTTTTAAAATCTTATTTGAAATAAATTATTATATTTGATTTTTTTCTAAAATAATATAGATTAAAATTTCAATATAAATAATTTTAAAAAAGTAAGTTTAATTTTATATTAATTGTTTAATTAATTAATTAATTAATAATAATAACCTAAAGAACAAAATAATAATATTATTATTATTAGAAAACAAACAAATATTCTCCAAAAAAATTAATAACCTAAAGAACTGAGTTTTTTTTCTTCAATCTTTCTTCTCATCTGATCCAAGAAGAAACGCAACTTTGATTTTCATGGAATTCTTTCTGTTTCTTTTAGACCTTGGAAATTTGGATTTCTTCTTTACAACCGAATCTGGATTCCCCTTGACATTAACCTCGCTTACCAATTTTCCACAACTCGAACAAGAACTACACTCCGATCAATCGCACATTCATCGCCATAAATAAAATCAAATATTAAATTCATAGAAAAGAATGAAAAAATTTATCGAAAATTTAGAAGATTTGTTATGAAAATCAAGAATTTGAGAGAGTGCTTACAAGAAGTTAGCTTCAATGGCTGCTTTGGAATAGTGGAGACAGTGAGAACAGTAAACGTGAGTGATTGTCATCTTCATCGTCATCGCCGTTAAAATAATAGTAAAAAGAACAGAAGAATTAGGTAATTTGCTATCGGTTATTGATTTGAAGAGGGGTTTTTTTAATTAAATAGTGGAGTTTGAAGTCGGTTTATTCAGCATTAGTTTGCTTTACGTGGGTCAAAAGAATTCACTTTGACCCCCCCCAAAAAAAGGAAAAAACAGTTTTTTAATAAATATTTTTACTTTTACCATCAGAAAATTAATATATTAAAATTTCTGGATTTATTAAATGTTGTGGATTTTTTTAGAAATTATATTTTAAAAATTTTTATTAATTAAGAATATTTACTAAATATATTAAAATAATCAAATTGATTCTACTGAAATTGTTCGAATTAAATTAAAAAATTTAAAATGTCAAATTTAAACTCGAACTCAAATTTTATTATAATATAACTAATTTCATGTTAAAGCATGTAAATTTGAAACCGAATATATTTGGAAACTCTTTCAAAACATAATAATAATAAAAAGATGCTTTAGTATAATGAACTTGAATCGTTAATTTACTTATTTAGGTCAATATTTTAGATTTTTAACTTTTTTTTATATATTGTTTAGAATTTTTAGTTGTTTTTTAATTTTTATATTTTTATAATATAAATTTTAAAATTTTTATAAATATTTTGAATGATAAAAACTTATTTTAAATTTTTAAATCTTTTGTTGAGACAGATTAATTTACTCATTTTTAAAATTAACAGAGACGAAAGAAATATTTATATTAATATATTATTTTAATTATTTACATTATTTGAATTGTAAAATTTAATTCAATTCGAACTTGAAACTCAAATAATTTATTCAAATTGACTTAAAAAAATCAAATAACTTAAATAATTCGATTACCCAAAATTCAAAAATTTTAAAATAAAATCGAGTTTTACTCCATTTAAGTGGAAAACAGATATCTTTTCGAAGAAAAACACAAACTAGTGAGTGAAAAAACATACATCTTTTCAATGAAGAAATATATGTACATTTACTTCCGTTTAAGACGAATAATTTTGAAAATATATATATCTACATTATATGAGGAAAAAAATAAAGAGACAACTATATCTATTTTGTTAAAATTTAAATCGCAATATATTGGATTTTTAATAGTTTTTTAATGGTAATATATTGGTGTTTTAATCAATTTCTAATTGATTTTTTTAAAATAATTTCTAGGTTAAGTTAATCATAAAGGAGTTTGATTATTATATATTGCACTGACCTAGTATAAATGGTAAATTATGAAATACATATGAAATAGAGAAGCAAATAAAGAAAGTTGAGGGAGGATTAAATTATCCATCTATATTGAAAGATCCATCAAAATTTGAGAAGTTTTATTGAAAAATATTAGATTCAAAATTTGATTTGGATAAAAAATATTAAATCTATTTAAATAACTCGTCGAATTTCAATATAAAGAGCTCAAAACGTTTTTTAATTTTATATATTTTTCATTTATTTCATATATTATAAGATTTATCCGTAAAAACTTAAATATAATATATTAAAAAAATTATTAAGTTGTTTATACTTAAAAAAATTTATAAAAGAAACAAAAGCATATAATGCTCGCAAAAGATATATAAAAAAAAATATGAACGAGGCTTTAATTAGTTACAAGCAAAATTTAATACGCATATTTCAAATCGGGCTGCCAAGCTGAGCTTGAAAACCATGTATGACATTGATACTATGCATGAGTCCAACTCGAATTTAACCCTATTCAACCTATAAACACCTCTAACCTAAATATTTATTTTTCAATTTTCCCCACTTTTCTATTTCTTTTTTTCTTATCATTTTATTATTAGTTTCACAACATTTTTTATAATAAAAAAAAAAAAAAAAAAAAGGAAACATGTAAAAATGAAAAATTAATACCTATAACATATAATATTTTTTTTTCCTTACTAATAAACATTTTGGTAATTAAATTTTTTCATCAAAATTAAATTTCAAAAAGTAATATTGTTGCTTAAAAGCAATTTTTCCCCTCAATGAAACAATGCCACAAATTTTACCCTAAACTTCAAACCCCCCCCCCCTTTTTTTTTTTTCTTTCTTATGTCTACTCATTCATTCACTAGTTCCCCATGTAAGGACCTAAAACATCTTCGCCTACTGGCAAGAATGTTAGTAAGGCGGTGTACCGATGTAATGTAAAACAAAAAAAAAATATTACAGTTGCGAAAGAGGTACGTACTTTCTTCAATCTCCTGAAGAAGAAGACGAAATGGTCTTCCCTTTTCTGTCCGATGAGGCTGTGGGACCAGTGTCCGCACTTTCTTCAGTTTTCGGTTTCTGCATCTGCAGGAGTTGGAGCTGACTTTCTAGCACCTACTCAATTTTGAGAACAAAGAAAAATGTTGAATAACAAATAAAGCAATTTGGAAATGTGTGAGATCATTTGACAATTTCTCATGCCATGCAGCAAATCACACAATTATACATGTATGGGGAAAGTACCATAGAAGTCCATATACTAGGAGTCAGATTGAATTTTGCCCTATACTCAAAAAATAAGTAAATTAGTCCCTATACATTAGATCAGTAAACAAACTGATCATTTATGTTAAAAATTTCATCCATTTCTACTATTAGAAACTGTCACGATTGACGAAAGAACCAGACAGTTACACATGGCGTGAACATGTATCTTATGCTGATATACGGAGACCAATTTTTAATCGTAAAAATGAATGGAATTGTTAATAATCAGGTTGCTCTTTGATCTATCATACAAAAACTAATTTGCCCGTTTTTTAGTAAAGAGGGCAAAGTGCAATCTGACTCTTAGTATAAGGACCTCCATGGTACTTTCACCATGTATGTATGTATGTCTGCATGCATGCATGATGCATGTACATATTTATGGAAGCTCTAAATCCTAGTGCTATTAGGTGGCTGTCCTCAAAAAGGTCATGACTATGGCATTGGTAATCTCATGCCATGCAGCAGATCCCACAACTTTATGTATGTGTGTGGTGGGTAGGGGGGGTATATACCAATTGTTGTTGTATTGAGCAAGAAAAAGTACGTATATCCCACGGTAGGGGACAAGATAGAGACGTTTGTTCTTTTTTTTTTTTTTTAATTGTAACGCATAATCTGATGGAGAAAGCAAGAATAGCAATCTTATGACACATAAATGATACCTCTATCTGCTGCTGAATGATCTTCTTCTGAGCTTCCAACTGAGAATCTGGAATGTTCAGCTTACTACTTGATGCCTCTCCCATGTTTCCATTAACACGAGGTAATTGGAAAGGAACAAAAGCACAATGTGGGAACCGTGGAAAGGACAAGTTGACTTGTCCGCCAGGAATGACAAATTGTTCTCCGGTGGATGTGGTTTCCCCACTAGATTCACCCATCGTGGAGTCAGTCGGTTGCCCATAAGCCTTGGGAAGTACAGCATATCCAGGAGACCTGCATTTAAAATGCACAAGATTGTAACACGTAAATGGATGTACCAGTCGGGATCGCAAAACTAATGCATTTGGAGCCAGATCAGATCATGTATAGGAACCGACATCAATATAACACTTTGAAACCTTGATGATCTAGAGAAGCCTCTAAAGCAATGAACAACTTATCAGCTTTCAAAAGCTATCATTTCAATGCAAAATGCAATAATTGATAATTAGAACACTGCAATTGGCAGTTAAAATAATCGCAAGGGGAAAACAGCCAGCAAAATGAGGAAACTACAAATTTGACATGAAGTACTATAAGCATAAAACTACTTACCAAACTAGAGTGTTTGCAGATGGATAGACGTAGGATTTCTCATATATTGATGCTGCAGTGGCAGCAGCCTGAAGCCTGGCCTGATGCTGGGTCAAATTATCAGCAGCCATGTCACCACCAGGACCTTGTCGAGCTGAACTTGTGCCGGACCCTGTTCCCACTTCAAACAATTAACTGACATTTTTAAAACAGTAATGCCGATTTGATAAATGTAAAGTTATAGAAGTTAGAAGCAAAGCAATATCGAAGTAAAGCCAAGTAATTCTTTAATTTCCACATCCCAGTTCTTTTCAACCTGAATCAGCTTAACAGCTTCAAAGTGGTATAAGATAACTGGGATATGGGACAGGTTATCCCCAAAAACTTGAGGCCAAAACATGGACAACATCTTTAGATGGGGTTGAAGTGAAAAAGCCTTCAAATAATATACACCATACTAAGGCACAACCCTTGAAGCACGAGTAAAACCTGTGATCATTTTACATTTCCGCACCTTATAAAGGCACAGGCCTTAACTAGCTTACATGCAGTCGACAAGAAAATCAAATAGGTCTGCTAACAGGTGGAATACAACCATTCAAATTTATCAAGAAAATCAGAATCCTCAAAGGATGTTGTAGATTATGTTACAATGAGGTTACCTTGTCCTTGAGCATCTGACCAAGGGCCATGTTGCCCTCCAGATGAACTTGTTCCATTTTCAGGTGGTACAACGAGAGCTCTACATGTAGGGCAGGTATGCTGTCTCTCCAGCCACGATCGAAGACAGTGCACATGAAAAAGATGTCCACAAATTAACTTCTTTGCCGTGGTCATCTCTTCACGGCATATAATACATGTTGCATCATTTCTGTTCATCCAATCAGCAAGAAATTAAAAACAAGTCAAATTGAATTTAAAAGATTGCTAAAAATATATAAAACTGAGTTCACAATCAAATATTTGACACACGCAGCGAGCTCTTCAGGGGTTGCATCTGGGAATCTGTCATTCATATTTGAAGCGATCTTCCTATAACGCATGTAATCAGCAACACGAATTTTGAAATTCCTAAAGGTTTCATATAGCTCCCGTATTAAGTGCAGAGGTACACCATAGTTCCTGCATAAACAAATTAAAAATAAACAATCATATCATTGATTAATCTGTAGGATATATCTACATACATACAAGCAAATTAACATACCGAGGCTGGTGAAGAAAAAATTTATTAAATTTATCATAGTATATCCATTCTCTATCATAACTTATCCTTTAAAGACCTAGCAGCACAGCCTTTAACAAGTTGGCAACAGAGCCAGATGAGACTAAGTTCTCATGACAACAAAATTATACTCTTCTTAGGATTAGAAGCTGATTTCTGAGTCATTACAGCTAAATGTAATAGAAACCAAGTTTTAGTACTATGCCATTCACATGTCACAAACTTCAAAATCTAAAAGCAGAATAAATAACTTGTGATCATGCAGAAAGTAAAAATAAATAGTTTACTTACATGAAAATCACAATAAAGAAGCATAAATACATAGACAAGTGAAGCAAGTCCCGAATGAGCTCCAAGTAGAAGGTATAGACAGCCTTCTTCTCCCATTGTCCTTCCATAAGCATGTCACTCACATAGAAAACATATTTTATAAAAGTTGACACTATTGTCGTAGCCAGAATCATGTACCTAGACCCAAGGAATTCAACATTAGTCAGAGTGAAAATAGATAAACTGGAAAATAAAGATCCCCACTCCCTTGTACAGCTGATAACGTATTTTCAGTAACTTTGAAAACTCACAAGTAGTAGTTAATACATGTTTTAACACAGACAAAGAACAATGATACATGTTATCATTAATCAAGAAACAAAGAAAATGTGCCAAGTTAAAAAACTTACTCAAACGCAAAGAATAGGGAAACTGAAGCTTGCCGTGTTTGGATCAGAAACTTGATAGAACTTGACAAAAACAGACAATCTAGAAGAAGAAGGAAACCCAGAAAAGAAACAATCCGAATGTGAGACAACATAGGAACAGAAGGGGTCGTCTCAATGTACTCAACCCTTTTCTGTGCCAACCAATGCAAAGCCTTGATTAACAACAGAGCAGTAACCATAGCAAGAAACGTAACTGAAAAGTCCTGACGGAAAATAGTGATCGCAAAGAGGATCTCCATAACCTCTCTCCACGACTGCTCATTCAACCGCTCAACCTCAGCTTCACGAAGGGACCCAAGGAATATCTTTTTGGTTATTTGCCATAAGATGCACATAAACACAAGCCCCATGTTGAGAAGCAGCACCAAGCTGATCTTAGAGGTTGATAAATATACCATAGCAGGATAAAACTGGCCTCTACTGTTGAATGCATGGTAAATAACAGCTAACATCGCGACTAAACTGAGACCAGCATAGGTTTGCAGCCTCATCATTTCGCTCTACCTAATTATCACACTGCATTATTCAACCAAAAGAGGAAAATCAAAATCTAGAATCAAACCTTACTCTTTCCAACCTTTTAATTCATTATGGAACAATAATATAAGCACTTAGATAAACCGAAATTATTAAAAACAAAAAAATGTAAATGTTCAAAAATTTTCCGTATTCTGTAATCCAATGTATAAAACTTTACGAATTCAAACATCTATTTACCAAATCAAAACAAAAAAAATTTCAAATTTTCACTGAAAATCAAAATCTAGAATCAGCATAAAAGACTAAATCCTCCTCATCGATTAACCTTACTCTTTCAAACCGTTTAGTTCATTATGAAACAATAAAATAAGCACTTAGATAACTGAAATTATTTTTTGCAATGTAAAATGTTCACAATTTTTCTGTATTCTGTATCCAAATGTATGAAACTTCACTAATTCAAACATCTATTTCAACCAAATATGTGTGTGTGTGTGTATATATATATATCAAATTTTCCCTGAAAATCAAAATATAGAATCGAACATAAAAGACTAAATCCTCCTAATCAATTAACCTTACTCTTTCAAAACATTTAATTCACTATGAAACAATAACATAAGCACTTAGTTAACTGATTTTTTTCTTAAAAAAAATTTAAAACTCAAAAATTTTCCGCATTCTGTAATCCAAATGCATAGAGCTTACTAATTCAAACATTTATTTCAACCAAAAAAATAAACAAATTTTCCCTGAAAATCAAAATCTAGAATCAAACATAAAACACTAAATCCTCCTAACCGATTAACCTTACTCCTTCAAACCATTTAACTCATTACAAAACAATAATATAAGCATTGAGATCAACTTAATTTATAAAAAAAAAAAAATTCTAAATTCTGTATCCAAATGTATTGAACTTTACTAATTCGAGCATCTTATTCGAACAAAACAAAACAAAAAATTCAAATTTTCCATGAAAATCAAAATCTATAATCAAACATAAAACATTAAATCCTCCTAACCGATTAACCTTACTCTTTTCAAACCATTTAATTCGTTGCAAAACAATAATATAAGCATTGAGATCAACTTAATTATAAAAAATAATCTAAATTATGCATCCAAATGTATAGAACTTTACTAATTCGAACAAAAAAAGTCAAAACCGACATTGTTTCCTCCCGCGACGAAAGAATCAAATCAAAGAACTTCCAAATCGAAAATTTCTATCAATTAATTGGAGAAATTTAAGCGAAAAAGAAACATAAAAATAAAGAAGAGATTAGAATTGACCTGAAAGAAACTTGTGTAATTTTTTTTTTGAGAGAACCGACAATGAGAGACCTTCTTTTGCCTTCGATCTTCTTCGTTTTTTGCGGGAGAAATTATAAGTTTTTTATAGCTAAATAAATTTAACAAATTTATCAGAGCAACAAATCAACAAAAAAAACCGCTGGCTATTTATTCAATCTACGAATTTTGTTTTTGTTTTTGAATTTAGAAAAATATTTAGGTCTAATTACGATATTAGTCTTGTATTCTTTTCATGTTTGAAATTTGGTCTTTCTAGTTTTAATCTCATCAATTTAGTCCCTTTTGATTTTCTAATTGAAGTCAATTTGGATTTCTAATAAATTAGACTGGATTATGACACACGAAAAATAAAATTATATGATAAATATATTTTTTAAAAATTGATATAATTAACAACAAAAGTAAGAGTTCAAATCCGATTATATGTGTATATTTTTTATATATATAGTAAATGTAGAAAGTGATAAAAATACTCTCAAAATAATATAATTTATTTTGTAAAGTAAAGGGTATTTTTGTTATTACATTAACTCGACACCAACTCAATCAATGTTTAATATATAGTATAAATTATATGTTTTTTTATTAAAACTAGTTATTTATACAATATCACATGCATGAAAAATCAAATAAGATAGAAAAAATAATGTAAGGTTTTCGATTCTAAATCAATAGTCTTGAACATGTTCAGCATTATTTCGAAGAAGTAGGGTGAAAATTTGAGTTTTTGTTTTGGTAACTTTCTCTATGTGACCAATTTCTTTTATATATTTTACAATTCTTTTCACGTTTATTTCAAAAAAACTTCTATTGTTAAAAAAAAATATTGGATTAAAAATAGAGATTAAATTTTAAATATGTAAAGAGTATAGGGACTAGAAACAACATTAGACCAATATTTATCCTACGCTGTTATTTCCCTTATTCGAACATTTTTTTAATTCACGTAATTGCCCTCGTCGACATTCCTGCTATTAATGCTAAAAATGAAATTTATTCGTTTCGTGTTGAACAAAAATTAGATTATTAATATTAAAAATTAAAAAATGAACTTTATTATTTTTATAAAAAATAATACTAATATTAGCAAAATTTTGTGAAATTTTAAAGCAATAAATAGTCTATGTTCGATTTTAGGCTAAATTATGGGTAAAAGTAGAATGAAATTTCTGTACAGGAATTTGGATTGTAATTTATCTTTTTATTCAAAAAATTAATTAATTAATTATTCTATAATACATAAAATAGAAAGTTTTTCCTATATGTTAAAAAATTTATCCGTTTTATTGTTAAAAACTGAAATTATTGATAGAATAACAAGATAGTGATATGTCGCGTGCCACGTGTACCTCATATTAACGTACAAAGATCAGTTTTTAACGTTATAAATGGATGGGATTTTTAAAACAATGACCGATTTGCTATTTGATCTAAAATATAGAGACTAATTTACTTATTTTTTAATAAAAGGAGCAAAATGCAATTTGACTCATAATACAGGAGCCTTTACAACATTTTTACCTTAAATAGTGTTATTAGTTTTTGTATATATATAAATTGTGAATTTAATATTATATTTTAATTTGGTCAATTTTGGTCCGTATATTTCTTTAAAATTAATTAGTTCTAGTCTTTGTGTATTTCAAATTTTGAAATTTCAATTCTGACTCAATTAGTAGCAATTAAATTAATTTGATTAGATTCTACAATTAGCCATAACTATACGTAAGTCATGGATATAATCCATGTTTTTTTCAATTTAATCATATCTAACCTCGATACTAATTGAATTCTAAAATTTTAGTTTTGAATCAAACAACAACCATTAATTTCATTGACATACCTTTTTATGAGTATGATGTGAAATTGATAATTTACCATTGCATTACACATGTGATAATATATTTGACGTTATAAATTTTAAAAAATAAAATAACTTTTTAAATTCATCGGTTACCATTTGATATCAAATTAAAGTACGAAGGTTCAATCTACTACTATAGTAAAGAAATAAATTTAAAACTTAATCATCCATTCTTAAAGTTTTACTTTGTTTTCATTTTTTAAAACTAAATAAATTTATCTATTAATAAAAAAATATTTAAAGGTTTTCTCTTGGATTTGATTATATATATAAAAATTTAATATATCATTTCGTATTTAATTTTGATATATTTTTCTGATGTCTTATCTATATTTTTTTTATTCGATGTGAATATATTAAGTTTTTGTTTTATTTTAATAATAAGGGTAATGAAAATAATTCTTATATGTAAAGATTGATATACAAAGCTGGAGTAAGATTTGACTTTTACAATCAAGTAAAGAAATGTTGGGTGTGTCTTGTACTTTCGAACAGATAAACGGAGACGTCACGTTGAGAAGTTTTTTTTATGTTGTTATAACGAATGATGTCGTGATGACACGAATGGGAATGTTATGGTGTG
Organism: Kokia cookei; assembly: GCA_039519145.1. Lineage (NCBI taxonomy): Eukaryota > Viridiplantae > Streptophyta > Magnoliopsida > Malvales > Malvaceae > Kokia > Kokia cookei. Next base: position 719,080 of record CM076905.1, on the reverse strand, counting down.
ATGATGTGTTTTTCACATAAATCAGGTTTTTTCTCCCAGTTAAACTTTTATTACTTCAGTTATATTTTATTATGATTAGACCTCTAATATTAGCCTATAAAAAGGGTTTTTGTATCCCTATTTTGTGAGGCCATTTAAGAAGGTAATTAAAGATGATGTAGTACTACAGGATTTTTTTTTTTTTGACGATAAGATGTAATCGCAAATGAACTTTGTTGAAAGTGTGATCCTCTTTACCCAACCTAGAAAATATGATTGAATCCAAAATATCACAATTGTAATTTTACCCTCAAGTAACCACTTAAACCATAAATTCATTATAATTTTTCAATAAAGTAACATTAAAACAAAATAACTTCTATTATCTTAAGGAATCACAACAGCTTATAAGTAAGAATGTAACAATGGTCATTAAAATAAATCTAAATCAAATCTATGAATCCAAGCAAAAGGTACATCCAAAATATCTTAAATCTCAAGTTTAAATTTAAAACACAATCCCGAATATTATGATAATAAAACAGTCTGAAAAACTACAAAATATTTCATACTGATTGATAAAATAGAAGTATATAAATCGAGAGATCCTCCGAGTATCAAGTCGTCTATGTTCAAGAATATCTGTAAGAAAAAATAAGAGATATGAGCTAAAGAATTTAGTGTGTCCTTAAAGTGCAAGCAATCATAACACAATATCATGGAGATTTTCACAAAACATTTAAATAAGCACACAACATATCACAGCTCACATGCAATAGAATCACAAGCACAATTCAATGCACCCAATCACTTGCTCACAAATACAATGGATAAGGTTCCACAAAACTCCTCTCCATCCAATAGTCACCAATCGTTGTGTGATTTTGGTATCAACCATTTGAAGGGATAAATGGAGGGAGTGTTGTTCTCACAAGTCGATGGGGAGCGCGATGGTGGTAGCGGTGCGACACACAAACGGTGGAAACATGGTTGCTGGAGCACGAACTGAAAAGAAAGAAAGGGAGGGGTGTAATCGGCTGGAAGGGGAAAAATAGAAAAAGGGAGATGAAGTGGTTTGAAATTAAATAAAACGGGGTTTAAAAATTTAGCAAAATGGGAAAATTGCACAAAGGGTTCCAAAAATTAAAGGTTTTCAATTTGGCCCTCAAACTTTACATGTTTCATAATTTAGTCCCTAAAATCTTAATTTGGCCACAAAATTTTAAATCAGAGTTCAATTTAGTCCCTAAGTTCCACTAAAACTCAATTTTTTCCTTCAATCAAAATTTAGGGTTGTCATAGAGAGTTTTCATGGTAACTATAGATATAATTTTGTATCCCTTTTGAGAGATTTATGAGAGTTAGGGTTTTGTATTTGGGGTTTTAGATAATGTATATTTAGTACATTTTGTCCATATTGTATTATTGTTTTTTTGCTCATTTAGTAAAAAGTTGAAGTCTCCTTTGCCCTTGGCTTTTATCCTCTTCGGAGGAGTTTTTCATGTAAAATTTGTGTTCGATCTTATTTACCTTTTCTATTTGTTATTTATACGAGTGTATCCCCAACAAGAAAGGATGCAATCTGAATCTTTGTACGATGAAGGCATAAATTTATTCATGCAAAAAGTTTATAGTTTTATCCATGCAAAAATTACGAACCTAGTAAAATGGTTTGTTATCTTTATGGTATCATGATGTGGGATAAATGAGGTCGAATTAAAACCACATTAAACTCATCATATGTAATTACATATATAGACTAATAACTAAACAGTTAAAACTTCTATCTTTCACTAGTATCGTTCGAGATAAAATAAATTTGCACACTCATTTTATTTTATTTTAAAGTTTAGGTTAATTTTCATTTTCAAAATCATGAAACACACATTGCATATATATATTAGGTTGATTGGAACAATAGAGTCAGAACATACAAAATAAGGGATGTTGATTTATAACATTAGCCTTTAGAGATTGGCTTTTAAAAATGGATAGATAAATAAATAAAGGAAAGAAAAATAACTCTCCTTTAGAGGAAAATGCATTTACGACGTCGTTTTCCTTTAGATTTTTGGCTACCCTTGCTGGTGGTGTTCACGTCTGACATTTCCCTCTCTCTTCTTCTGTTAAAAAATTAAATAAATGAAATGAAATTTGGATTCAAATATGCAATTCGGTCCACTTTGATTAAATCATACAAATTTAATGGTTTAAATTCGTTCAATTTAAAATAATTTGAATAAATAATTTGAAATTACTTTAATTTATAGTGACTAAAATTCGAATTAATTGACATCTTTGTTGCATTAATTCAAACATGAATAAATTTAGACTTGAAAATAATTCAAAGAAAGTAAATAAATAAAATTTAAAAGTTACCATTGAATCTTAACTCGATTGACATAACATTGTTGTCAATGCAGTAAGACATGGATTCAAGTGCGTCGAAACGCATTATCCTCCTATTTATAGGTTGAAAAAGGATTATGGGTAATTCTAAGCTTTATTTTAAAACAGGTAGATATAATCAAGACATATAATGAGATTATTAAAAATTATTTAAAGTCAAACCAACCCAATCCAAATTAACTTGAATCAAAATAATTTGAAGTTTTATAAATATTTGAAGGGAAAAACAAATATTTTTTATTTTTAAATATGCTTTTTTCACTTATAGTATGAGTGTGCCAGTACACCGATATAATTAAAAAAAAGTACTAAAAAATAATAAATTCTTTTATAAATGTATTTATGTTATACAATGCATGAAATTGGAAAATGATAAATTTTAATGGAGTTAGTAAAATTTTAATCATTCTACTTTTTAATATATTTAATGTGCATTTTAAGTTAATATTTTTCACATTAATTTTGTCAAACAATTTAATGTGACTTTTTAAAATAAAAGAAGATATAGTGATGTAAAGGATAATTTCTTCGTACAATTTGATATAATACGATTTTTTTTTTCATTTTTTTCTTTTTTTTATATATGAAAAAATTATTGTGCAATCGGAGAAAAAAATGTGAAGGTGTAATGTCATGCCATTACATGTTTAAAAAAAAAAATTCACATCAATTTATTTAGCGAATTAAAATTATAGTTATTTTTTGAAATATACAATTTGACCTATTTGAGTTATGTCTATTAGGGGGGGGAAATTTTGAAAGAGAAATATTTAGCAAAACTTTTTAGATAGAAAAAAGACTACAACTTTGAAAAAAATAGAAGAATTAAATAAATTTATATAAAAAAATATGTAACTTAGAAACATATAAATACTTAACATTTTAATAAAAAACAAATAATCAAAGTTTAAATATCGAAACAATTTTAAATAATATACAAAATCTAATTTAGTCTAAACTTAAAACCAAAATATTCTGGACTTTTTAATTTACTATTTTAATATTAAACAAAAATTTTCAGATTCAAATTAATTTAGGCCAAAGTTCAGTAGTTCATATAAATCAGATTCGAAAATTTCATTAGATTCGATATATTCTTTTAAGTAAATATATATTTTGATACCTAAACTTAGCTTAATCTAATTAGGTACATGAACTTAATTGTAAGGTTCAATTAAGTAATTAAACTTAACTTCTTTGTTCAATTTGATTCTTGAGTTCGACTATTTTATCCAAATTAGTACTTAATTAAATTAATTTGAACTATGAAACCAAATTCATGTACCGGGTTGAACCAAAAAATCAACTCAAGTACCTAATCAAACAAAAAAAAAAAGGACTTCTGATACTAAATTAAACCTTGAGACCAAGTTTAATTAAACAAAAAGCCTTAAGTACCAATTTGAACCTTAAGACCAAGTTCAGGTACCATAATATATATTTACCCTTATTGTTTTTTAAAAGAGTTTAAAGCTATGATTCCTTCCTATCGAAGTTGAAGCTTTGAATTTGGATTATTTCAAGATCAAATCATCGAGCTTCGAATCATCGTCTTGCGAGAGGAAAATACAGAAAACGAAAGAAGACACGAAAGGGAAAATATGAAACCAAACAAATACCGGAATATCGGATGGACAAATACGAGAAAGAAACACTTGCAAAAGATGATTGAGCCTTAACTCTATTGATATCATTGTTGCAATAATTAAAAAGGCATGGATTCAAGTGCCATTCGAAAAGGCAAACAAGACAAGCCATTGAAAATAAAGTACTTTTAAAATTTTAAAATATAGTAAAAATTAGTCACCCAGGGCCATAAGCAAAAGAAAAACATTGGAATCTTGCAAATTGTTCTAAAGGTTTCAAAGGCACCAAGAATAGAAAGCAAAAAAAAAAAAAAAACCAAATATAAGAAAAATAAAAACCCAGACTACTAAAAAAAACAGAGCGAACGAGCCGGTCAACGAAATAATGCAAATGATAATCGAACAACCCAATCATCAAACACTAGAAACACGAACCAATTACGAGATTGAAATCTTTGCAAACTTATCTACTCTATTCTTTTTTTTTTTTTTGGTTGGAGAGATCCTTACTTGGCCATCATGACTTTGACGAATTCGTCGTAGTTGATCTGGCCGTCACCATCAACATCAGCTTCACGGATCATCTCATCGACTTCCTCGTCAGTAAGCTTCTCGCCGAGATTTGTCATAACGTGACGCAGCTCGGCAGCAGATATGAATCCGTTCTGATCCTTATCGAACACCCTGAAAGCCTCTTTAAGTTCCTCCTCAGAATCGGTATCTTTCATCTTCCTTGCCATCAGGTTGAGAAATTCAGGGAAATCAATGGTCCCGTTTCCGTCGGCATCGACTTCATTAATCATATCTTGGAGTTCTGCCTCGGTAGGGTTCTGTCCGAGTGATCGCATCACAGTACCCAGTTCCTTGGTAGTAATGCAACCTATACATAGCAAGTATTGGAAACAAATGAAGGAAATAAGACTATGGTTTCAGCTATGAAACAATAAAAACAGACACAAAGGCATAGTCGAAAAAGCACTGATGCGGATCCTAATATTTTCCAATGTGCGAAAACGACACTGACATGCAGGCCGAAATGCAATTGATCAAATTTATAGAGCAAAACATCGAAAATTCAAAGTTTAACAACTAATGGATCAACTAATACATGTAACAAAGTATATTGATTTCTAGAAATCAACTGATTCAATAGCCGTCAAGTATTTATCTACCAAGTACTAAACATATTTTTCCATGTTTGGAATTATAGATCAAAAGAAATTTGCTAGAGGTCCTATCCAACGAACCCTGGAGCTTAAAAGAAATGCATCCTTCAATCATGATTAAATAAAAAATCAAATCTCAAACATATAACTATGGAGCAAATCACGAAACGAAATGGCGATCTAGGTCAGTCTCTTTAGCATCAAAGATAAGTCATAAATGCAATCAACATCACGACCGAGAAAGGTCAACGAGAACGAAAAAATTTACAGCGAATCAGCTATAAGCCATCAAAAGCAAGAAAATACATAAAAGAAGATCAATCAAGATCATAAATTCATAATTCGGAACCCTAGATCCGTCACACCCTTCAAATTACAAAAAAAACGATCACAAAATTCAAAAATTAAACAAAAAATAAGCATAAAAAACGAGAAATAACACTCAGATCCGCAAACCAGAGCTGAACCGGACGAAGAACATTATTCCAGCATATTTTTTTAAAAAAATCAAGAAAAAAATAATAGTGAGGAAAGAGAGAGATGAAAGAAGGGACCATCGCCATCCTTGTCAAAGAGGCTAAAGGCCTCCTTGAACTCAGAGATCTGGTCATCGGTAAGCTGGTCCGCCATTTTCTTTTTCTTCTTCTCCTTCTGCACTTAAGCTTTTTCTGTTTTTTTTTTCTCGGGAAAATGAGGTGTTTGGGGAGAGAAAAAATCGCGGAGAAAAATGATGAGAAAGAGTGTGATGCGTTGAATATGAACAATATAGAAAATGGTGGCAAGTATATATAAAGGCCCAAAGTTGGGCCCAATACAGTAAGGCATCTGATTCTCTCTCACCCGCTGGCAAATGTTTACTTCTACTTTTCCTTTTTGGTAAAATTTAAGAAAGGTCGTTGTAGTGTACATTTTGGAGGATTAGTCCCTATATTTTAATTTGACCATTTTTAATTGGTTTAATATACCATTTGGTACCTCAGCTTGACTTAAATATTTAATTTGATACCAAACCAAAGAAATGTGGCTTAATGAATATTTGACTTGATCTAATGTATATAAAACTTTCTATTCACTAATGCGATTTGGGTGGTCCAAGGGGGGACCATCACTGCTCCTCTAATCTTGATAATTCGTACATTCCTTATCATACGGGCAGCAATCTTTTGAACACATGTTTAAGTTTGGCCTCAATGGGAAAATAAAATGAAGCACCTAACAATTTATCTTCGTAGATTAAGAACTACAATATCTCTCCTTTTATTTTGGGGTAACGAAGGGATTATATCATTCAAACTTTCTTTGTGCTTTTTCGGAGGTTTGGAAATAGTTGCAATCAATAGGTTTTTCCTAATCCTCCTTTCTCAAGAAGAATGTGAAATTATTTTTTCTTTCCATGGGGATCAAGAGATTGAATCAAACTATACTCATATACCAAACTGAACATTTAAACCAAACTTAAGAGGTTAATTCGAACAAAAAAAACTCAAGTATCAAATTGAGAAAAATCATACCTCAATTTGAATATTGAAATCAAACTCAAGTACCAAATCAAATATTGAAACCAAACTTAAATACCAAGTACACCATATTAACCTTTTTTTAAAATATGATTTCGGATATCAAATCAGTTATCTTGTGTAATGGTTAATTCTTATTATAGTTGATTCGTACGCATATATATATATATAAAGTTTAGAGTTTAGGATATATATATAGTAGTTATAATTTTAGTTTAGGATATATATTTTTTTAAATATGATTTCTATCTTTGTTATGGGTATGAAATAATTTTAAAATTCGTGGTCAGCATCTATTTTTTAATAAATTTACAAAATACAAAAGATTAATTATTGAGCTCACTCTAATAAACACCTTAAGAAAAAAAACCACTGAAATAGGCAAAGAATATAAAAAAGTAAGACATGTACACAATTTAGCATCTAAATATTCTCTAATTTGTGAAGTTTCAGGACATTTAGAGAAGAACAACGCTACAATAGAATATTTGATGAAAGCAAAATCTTAGAAAGGCCGAATGTAAATAAAGATAAGATTTTTAATATAAATTAATAATTGACACTTTTGAATGAAAATATTATATAATATATTATTTAAAAATTATGATCAAATTATATAAATGGTCCTTATGTTATGTGTTTTTGACAAATTTATTTTTGGAGTAATATATATGGAGGTATCACAAACTTGACAATTTATACTTATTTGGTAGTTAAATGTTTAGGTACTTCCATATTTATTAACCCTTATTTTTTTAATTATAGTTAAATATTTTTATATTATTCATGTCCGTTTTACGATCCATATTTAGAGTACGTGATTGCCCCTCCCAACAATATCGTCTTTAATATTCGAACCTAAATTATAGTTAAATATTTTTAATATTTCTACTTTACAACATGTGTATTTTCAATCTCAAGGCTATTTTTTTTTGTTAATCCTATAAAATAATTTGACCTTTTTTTAATATTTCAGAGATGTGACATGTACACTATTATAACTACATGCGGTGCATTGGATTAAATTATAAAATATTTAGTCAAAAGTCTAATAAGCTCGTATAATTAAACTCAATACATAAGATGTCCAAATCTCGTACTACATGAGACGGGTGACAACCCTAATAGTTTTTATTAGGGTGTATCGCACGCCCATGCTCCAGTTTAAGTGTGAGTGTGTTTTTTATTTTAAATAATATTATTTATTTAACCCTTATTTAACAAGATTATTTTATCTATTTTTATATATAATTGACATGATTAACCTAAAACACATATTTCTTGATTACGAACTTTAGGCTCGACCTTGAGAGTCATTTGGAGGTGCGATCGCTCAGGATCCAAGGTTAAAAGAGGTCCAAATTTTTTATTTTTTATTATTTTTAAGGAGCTAAAAAAATTTTAACTTTTGAAAGCCAAAATTTTTTTTTTACCAACTTTTAAGAGGTCCCAAAATTTTTTTTTTAACTTTTAAGGACTCAAAATTTTTTTTACCAACTTTTAAAAGACTTAAAATTTTTTTCTTCAACTTTTAAATAATATAAAATCTCATTTTATTATTTTACCTAAGGCTTCAACAATGTTAAGAACGGGCCTGATGAACTTATTGTTATTCTGTAAAAAATAATGGTAATTTATTTTTTTAGAATAAATTAATTTTTTTTGCGAATTACAATCTTTATCTGTTTTTACTAAGAGAATTACTTTTCTATTAAAAGTAATAATATCATTTATTGTTCAGTGTTTGGTTCGTGTTGCTCAAGTGTACAGTTGACGCAATTCATATTATAAGGATAGCAGAGAATATCGTTTGGTTGAAAGTTGGGATCAACTTGAATCTATCTCGCACAAAGCACAGATACTTTTCAATAAAAGTTTGTTATTATAAATATCACAAATTGAAAATTTTTAAACTTTCGTTATAATTGTAAATCGTTTTTCAGATTTTTCCAACATGAACATGCCTTCACGCATTGAATGAGGATGACTTTCCTTATAGAAATCTGCCACATCATATTAATGGACAAGAGGATTTCGCCTATAAATACTTTAACCAACGATGGAAAAAGGATCTGTTTCTAGTACCCTAAAGTTACTCTGAACGATTGTCCTCTCAGCTAATTTGTCCTCTTATCCTTGTTCCGACTCTCGACTTCTTTGGGTAAATCACCCTCCAAGATATCACTTTAATCTCCTCATTGTTCTCCTCCCTTATGTACACTGTATCAACATAAAGGAACAAAAGAAAGGTATAGGATCTAACGATAATACAATTAGAGAATATGAACTAAATTTATAACCATACGCATAGTATAATATTAATAATTGAATTTAACTAATGGATTTAACCATTATTGTTTACGTTAAGACAAAAAATTATCAATTCAAAAAATATATAAATTAAAGTACATGAACTAAATCCAAAACTTTCGCAAAGTATAACTTTTAATTCACTTAAACCTATCTTTTGAGATTAGCCCAACTTGAAAGCAACTTTCAACATATCCATCCCTAATCTAATATATATTATAATAATATAATATTAAAAAATAATTCTTATAAAGAAAGGATTGTATAAAATAAGAATGTCATGTCGTGTCATCCTATATATTTTTTTAATTATTTAATGATATTTCAGTAATTTGTTATGTCATTGATACATAATTTTGATAAAAAAATTTAATCTCGAATATTAAACTTTGAACTCTAAATTAAAAGATCAAGTTCAAGGTTAACAGTTCGAATTTAAGTTCAGATTCGAGATTCGAGATTTAAAATTCAAATTTAAAAAACGATCAAAATTATATATGAATGACATGAAAAAAATTATTAAAATATCATTAAATCATTAAAAAGAGATACAGGATTACGTGTGTTCCTGACACGTACATTCCTATCTCAATTCTTATATATCACATCTTATAACAATTCTTACGTTACCAAATCTAATTCCAAAGAAAGCTTAATTAATTATACTCGTTCTTCATAGACCTAAAAACATGTTTAACATAAACGGCAACTACCATGACCGATAAAACAGCCAAAACAATTTTTCTTGAACGATTCAGTCCCTTAGCCGCCGTATCAATCCCCGTCATAGGAGGAACTTGCTGTTCAATGGCATCTTTTCGTTTCATTGAAGTATCAATATCATCATCAACTACGTGTGGCTTTAGATCTGCCGGAGGAGCTTGTTGAACGGCGTCGTTTTGTTTCAATGCGGCATCGGCATAATCTGCAGGTGGTGGAGCCACCATCGACGGCGGAGCTTCTGGATCTGGATCTGGAGATGTTTTTGCTTGTTGATTTTTATCGGCTTGGATGGTGGATTTGGGGAATTTAACGCGGAGCATGCCGCCATTGAAATTAGCTCTGATTTTGGATAAATCACAGTTTGATGGGATTGGGAATTCTTTAGAAAATCGGCTGATTTTGTTGCCACCGAGTGAACGTTCTCCATATATTCTCAACTTTCCTAAGCTGGTTATTTGAACTTTAAGTTGCTCCTTCTTAAGCCCTGTTCAATGAGAAAAAAATTCCTCTTGAGAAATTTTTTTTTTTTTTCCAAAATGTGAATTTTTTTTGCTTCGAAATTATTTTTTAATAAGTTCTAATCATATTTATTGTTGTTAACACAATGATTAAAACTATTTATAGTCCCTCTCCAACTCATAAATAAAAAAACAATACATTTTAATGCACTCAAACCCACGTCCTCCTGCATTAACAACAATGTTATCTCAATTGAGCTAAGACTCAACTTATTGAAATTAAGTTTTTTTAAATGTATATTTTGTTTGAGATGAAGCTTTTCAGGGTTGCTTTTTGATTCGATCAACTTATCGATTGGTCTAATAGATTTAATTAAATAAATTATTAAAATTTGATTTAATCGGTTCAATCATCGATTCAATAAATTTTTTAGCTTTGTTGAATTAGTACATATTGATTATCGATTCAATCGATCTAAAACTTTTTCTAGATTGTTGCCCAACTAGTTTTCAGTCCAACTCTAGTTTAGATAACCATGGCAAAATGATCCCAGTATAATTATAAATATATGTTAAAATAATTATGAAATAAAATCAAATTAATACAAAAATAAACAGATGAAAAATCAGAATATAATCGAGCATAATCAAACTATAGCAACCATATATAGTGGATTGGAGTCATACATGATAATTATATATAGTGAAACTTAAACTTAAATATTGAAAGATCCAAAATCTCGACTTATGCTAACAATGCCAATGGCTTATCATAAAATCCATCTATTTAAAAAGTGTAGTTTTTTGTGAAATGTTTAAGGATTAGGTTAAATTTAGCTATTAGTTTTTATGTTTTGTAAAAGTTATAGATTTAACCCATATACTTTAATTTAGTTATCTCTAGTTTTTGTCTATTTAAAATTTCAGTCCTCATTAAATGATAACTATGAAATTCATTAAGTTATATTATTTTTAAAATTTAGTTTATGGATTAACGATAATCATTTGTATGAAGACTGAAATTTCAAAATTCGAAAAAATATAAGTACTTAAAATGATCCAATTGAAAAAAAATGGATCAAATCTACAACTACAAATGTAAGTAAGTATAAGACTAGTAATTGAATCTAACCAAACATATTTATATGATATTCTTTGGATCAAAACTAAAATTTTAAAATTTGAAAAGTACATAAAAAAAAAATCTTAAATAATAAAAAGTAATTGTTTTTCAAACATATATGCAATAATAAGAGTAAAAAAATTGTGGGACTCAGTGTCAGATTGCATTTTGCCTCTTTTATGAAAAAAAGTGGTTAAATTAATCGTTGTACATTATATCAAAGAGTGAATCAATCTTTTCTATTAAAAATTTCATTCATTTCTATTGTTAAAAACTAGCACGGCTAATAGAATAGCTAAACAATGACACGTGATGTACCACGTATACCCCATGCTGACGTACAATGACCAATTTTTAACCGTAAAAATGGATAGAATTTTTAATAGAAATGTCAATTTCAAGGGCAAATACAAGTAAGAGCCCTGACTATAAGTTATCAATTATCAAACTATAAATTAATATAGGGAAAATTACATTTTGGCTCCTAAAAATGAAAAATAAATTCTATTTAGTCCTTTCATAACTATAAAATCATAAATTAATACATGATAAAATCTATAATTGACATCTCAAAAATTTATAATTCAATATTGCCCTCCAAAAAAATGTTACATTTACCCCTAACTAATTTACTCTTTGATCTAACATACTATAAAAAACTGATTTATTCATTTTTAATAGAAAAAACAATATGCAATCTGATTCCTAATAAAAACCTCTCTACTATACTTTTATCATAATAATAACAATAAAACAAAATAAATGATGAAAAATTGGAAAAGAAACAAGACCTGGTAGATATGCAATTAAAGTGTCGTCTGCAACCTGATGAGCCCATTCAGTCGGCACCTCAAACTCTTCGAACACAACATTTGGCTTCGACTCCATGATGTCTTATTATTGCTCAATTTAGTCCCTTTGGGTTTTAAATCTATGTTTTTGAAATCAATATCTTATAAAAATCTCTATTTTTGTTGGTTTTTATAAATACACACACAAAGAGGGGATTTCTTCATCTTTCGTTTGCTTCCAATAGAATTATTCTTTATTTTTTTCTTGTTTCTTCAATTTTATCCTAATAATACACTTTTTATTGGGCAATTATTTCTTCAAAGGTTGGGAAATAAGATTCTATTGGTTTCGTTGGCATTTCCATCTCTTGATGTATGAGAAGCAACTAGAGGTGCTCATGATTGGGTCGGGTTTAAGTATGATATCAATATGTTTTATGCTTGTTTAAGCTTGACACGGCTCGAATTTGAGCTTAAAATTTTGTCCAAACTCACTCATATTTACAAAAAATTAATTCAAACTCATTTTAGGCTCGTCCATATTATTTTTTAATTTTTTAAAAAATATTTATATTATATTATTTTATACATTTTTTATTTATTGATTTTTTTTATATAATAATCTTAACATTATTTGAATGTTTACATTGGAGTAGTATTATATATTTAGTATAGGTTTATTTTTTAAATGTGTTTTAAATTGCATAATATATAAAAATAACATAATATAAAGTATTATAAACTTAAAATGGGTCGGGCTGGGCTTAGGGCTTGAATATTCAAGTCTGAGCCCGGCCCATATTTTAAACGGGTCTAATTTTTTTGTCCAAGCTCATTTTTCGGGTTTAATATTTCTGTCCAAATCCTCCCAAATTTTGAACGGACCTTTGAACCTAGATAAGTAGCTCAACCCATGAACAAGTCTAAAAGCAACTTCAATTTGTGACTTGGGTGAAGTCAAAAAGTTGTTTTAGGGGAGTTAATGAGATAGAATTAAAAAATTTGGAATTAAAGTGTAATTTTATTATCATACTAATATGTCATTTCATAAAATTTTAAGGGGCTAAATGATAGATCCATCATTCTTTAGGGAGACCAAGGCCACTGCATGCCCTTCCTTGCCCTCTCCTCTGCTCGTGACTTGTGGATTCTAACCCAATTTTGAAAATTTGATTTGTTGAACTAGAATTGTAGTAACTCGATTTGATAATAAAATGACAACAACTTAAACTCGAATTTAAATAGATTTGAAATTATTATGATACTTGCTATTATCGATTTACAATTCGAGTGGTTCCAAATGGGTTTGAGTTAGATTCTATATGATTCGAATAATTGAGCTCACATATCAAGCATGCGTGATGCTAAGTATTCGTAGTAAGGATAATTACACTCTCCTGCGAGTTTACAAATGAAATCGCGCATATGACCGCATAAACAAGTGTTAAGTCTAGTATAAAATATGTGTTAACATGCATGGAATTTATTTAGAATATTACACTGATAAATAATAACAATATCATATAAATACATAACATTATTATCTAAAGAAAGTAAAAAAAAAAAACATTCAACAAAAATCAAAATGATTCGAATCTGAAATGATTCAAAATTAAAATGATTGAACAAATAATTTAAAAAAATGTAAATTCAAAATTACCTAAAACCCAAAATAATTTAAACTTTTAATATCGAACTTAACCCGAATGATATGAACCCAAAATGATTTCAACTCAAAATAATTACGACTAGAAATTATCCTAACACAAAATTCACTCGAACTAGAAATTAAGTCCAACCATAGCAACCCAAAATATTAATAAAATTTTATCGTTAGAGAAAAAATTGACACGTAAAAATAGGATTGGTGAGTGCACCAAAACGGCCCAAGCCGCCATTGTACGGTACCCAAACCCTCCAACACCCATCTTTAAGGTAGAAAGGCAGAGGGAAATAACCTCGACTGACAGAAAGCGAGAGTTCAATTAATTCGATTTTCTTAAGAGGTGAAGGAAAAAAAAATGGAAGATTCATCATCAAAGTCGTTCTTGAGGAAGCAATGGGATGAATACAAAGAATTCTGGGCCGATCGATTTCCGTTCACTAATGTCTATTCAAGATTCATCGGCCGTGAACAGTCCCTTCCTTCATGGTCTGAATCCGATGTTAACGAGTTCATCGCTTCTGATCCGGTTCATGGACCCACTGTAAATCATTTCTTTCCCTTTTCTGTTAATTTTTGTGTTTTTTATGGGTTTTCTGTATTGGGTTTCTTTGATTTAGTTCATATTTCTTTCTCGTGTTACAGTTCCTTTAATTCAAGTTTAGGTTTTTTTTTTATTTATCTATTTTAATAGTTATTACTGGTACCCTATGCGATTTTATTTTCTTGTCGAATCAGTTTATTTTTCCTACTGTTTTTTCGCATTGGGTTTCTTTGATTTAGTTTAGATTGTAGCAAAATTAGTCCTTTTTTACTGATTCCCTTTTCGTTTTTGATTGTTTTTCCTGCTGGTTTTTAGTGTTTAATTCAGGTTTAGGGTTGATTTGATTAAAGTTAATTGCTAATATATTAGGTTTGAATTTTTATGATTTTTAATTCAGGTACTAAATGATGTATTAAGCCTATCGGGAGAAATTCAAATTTTATTATTGTTTTGACTGTTCTTGTTCTTGTTGAATGTTTTTATCATCATGGGAGTTTATATATTAGAACTAATGGGTTTTCCCTAATTTGCGAAGCTTGTAAATTTAATTATTTCGATATGAACACAGTTTTACCCTTTGTGATTTAATCTTATTTATCTTAAGATGTTGAATCTTGAAACTAATAGTGAAAATGAGGGATTTTTGTTAATTGATTTTAAAGTTTATTAGGGGGATTTAAAGGTTATTGTTAAAATATTGAATATTATCCCCAGAAGGTATAACCATATGCCGGTTATTGTTTCAGTTGAAGACTGCTAGGGAAGCAGCAAACATCGCCTTATACGGAAGTGCTATCGGAGCTATCACAACTGCAGGTTTTGCCTGGAAATACTCAAAGAGTTTACATGGTAGTATACTGCTTATTCTCTTTGTTTGCATATGTGTTTTTGTTTTATAATGATGAAATTGTCGAAACCTGGTTTGGTCTGAATATCAAAATATCGGTTCCTTTAATAGTTAGGGGAGTGTGTCATAATTAAGCTTATATCAGGTAAAAGTACCATGGAGGCCCTTGTACTAGAATTGGATTGCAGTTTGCCCCCTCTACTCAAAAAATGAACAAATTAGTCTATGTATGTTAGATCAAAAGGCAAATTGGTCTTTGTGTTAAAAATTTCATCCATTTTTGCTGTTAAAAATTGGTCCTTGTATATTAGCATGAGGTATACGTGGTGTGTCGCATGTCATTGTTTGGTTATTCCATCAGTCACTCCAGTTTTAAAAGTACAAATTGATGAAATTTTTAAAAGAAATGATCAATTTGTTCTTTGATCTAAAGTACAGGGATTAATTTGCCTTTTTTGGTAGAAGGGGCAAATTGTAATCTGGCTCCTAGTACAAAGGCCTTCATGGTACTTTTACTGCTGATATGAATATATTACACTACAAGGAATTCAGTTATGGTTCCTGATAGGTAGTCAAAGAAGTTCATAAGGCAACGGTAAGCGCCCAACTGTTTTACCATTCACAATGATTTGTGATCCCCAGTGTTGTCAATGGCGTAAGGCACAAAAAAAAGTGCAATATATGCACGTGTCTATATGTGCGTATTATAAGCTTTAAGACATATAATAAACTCTGAAGTGCGGTCTACTTTATCTACATAACATGCATTTTTTTTACTAGTCAATATGCATGATTTCCTTATGATCCATATTTCTAGTTGAACACTCAAATATCTAGACTAGTACTAGGATGAAAGTAAAGGTATATATCCAATGAAAAAGTGAAAATAAAAGAAATTAAGGAGAATTTCAATCAGGCGGGCTTTTTTTTTATGCCTATCACCTTACAGATAAGGTGCACCAGTCATGTGCCTGACTGAATAGTTCTCACCCGGAAGGGTCTGAGGCACTTCTGTTAGCTAGTGTTAATGTGCTGGCCTTGACAATACTCATGATCTCTTGTGTTTTCAGTATTCTCCACGTTAATTGAATCTCTTTAGTTTGTTATACATTTTTGTGTGTATTCTTGGCCTGTCTAGGTCTTACCGTTATCTTTCTTTGCTGGTTTCAAGGCACTAGTAGTACTAAAATGTTACTGCTTGTTCCGCGGCTTATGGTTTATAGGAACAGATAAGATTGAAGGAGAAAATACAGTTTAGCCCGGTTTTCTGGATACAATAACATGAAAAGATTTGGAAGAAATTTAACTTTCGTGCATTAAAAGTAACATGCTAGGTTCCGAGTTTTCCGCTATTTTAATTCAGTGTTAGAAGTCTGGTTCGACTAATGTTATGAGACAAAGAGAAGTTATTTTAAGCTTCTCAACACGGGTTTTCCAGAGACAAGAACACAAAACAAAATAACTTTTAGGTTGCAAGTTTTCCGCTATTATAAATCGGTAATAGAACTTGGTTCGACTAATGTTACAATACAAATGGAAGTTACTTTAAGCTCTCTCAACCCTTATTTTTCTGTTAGGTGCTGGACTGTCTTTCGTAGGAGGAGCTGTTTTTGGTTGGACATTTGGACAAGAAATCGCGAATCACGCGTATCAACTCTACAGGTTGGACACAATGGCTGCTCAAGCCAAATTTATGGATTGGTGGGAAAACAAGTGCCGGAGGTGATCTTTAAAAAGCCTTATTGTGGTGTCGAAAGCAGCACCTGGACTCGGTTTCCATTTGGTTAAATAATGACGGCATGTGGAAAACATAACGTTTGGTCCAATGCTTTGGATTTTGTTATAAACTTTTGCATCTGAGTTTGAAGGACTTGGAGTTTACTTATTTTTCCCTTTTGGAAGCAACTTGATGGAACCAGTTGTTTACATTACATCACTTTGGATAAATTTGAGGCAGTTCTATCATTGTTGGCAACGTTTTTAAGGTTTCATTTCTGTCCATTTTGATAAGGGTATTATTGAACTCTTGGCAGGTCACCATTTGTTTATTTCTTTGCTAGAAGGTAAGCATTAATCAATTAAAATTCATTCATATATTTTTTTTAAAATTAATCTCGTTGTAGGTTCTTATAATATCTAATTTTTTTTTTATATAAAACTTAAAATTACGTATAATTTCTCCTAACTCTTAAATAAAATAAAAATAATAATACATTAGTGCAATTTAACATTAGCATTTCTTTCATAACTTGGTATGAAAAATATTTGTCAAATTGTGAATGTTATGATTGGCACTCGACACTTACTTAAAATTTAGGAAATACAAATAATATATTTTTCTGACCGAGTATCATGCCATCACATAATCTAAATTTAAAGTACAAAAGAAATTGTCAAATTCAGATGTTCAAAATGTTATAATCTTTTATAAAAGTTCAATTAAGTATTTAGAACTTGTCATTATCTTCAACAGTTCTGAGCACCTAACAATAAAGGGCTTATAAATTATAAAATAAACATAGTTAAAATTATACATTTACATAAATCTGCTGATTCCCTAATTTCTGAATAATTATAACTTTACTTACTTTTATTCAGCATCTTTTTATTCTGAATAAGTTCCCACTCACCAACTGTTTCTCTTCCATGTATTTGGAATACATCGTTCAAAAACATATCTGAAAATAAAAAGGAAACATTTGGTTCATTAAGAATCAAAGATGCAACATCAAGGTACTATCACCTATGTTATTTAGACTCGAGTGCAGATGTCGGATTAAATATGTATTCGAAAACAGTACTTAACGACATATATATATAAGATACCGTATTTGTCGAAAGGTCATGTCTCAATTCGGATGGGAAGGGGTAAATCGACAAAAAGAACTTTTTAAGTACCTCTCTGGAAATTGGGGTATAGTTAAAGAGACCAATTTGCCAATAAATCCTTTATATGGGACAACAGTACAAAACAAAGCATCTTTGTATGATAAGACTAAGAGATCAAAATCAAATAACCATATATGAAATACTAAAGATTATAATATTTAAGAGTATATATTATAAGAGAAAATAAGGTAAAAGAACCATGAAAGCCCTATACTAGGAGTCGGAATGCATTTTACCCCTCTACTAGAAAAAATTAAGCAAATTAATCATTGTACATTAAATCCATGAATAAATTAGTTCTTTCTGTTAGAAACCGATGTGACTGACAAAATAACCAAATAGTGACACCTGTGTATCTAATGTTGACATACAAGGGCCAATTTTTAAGAGTAAAAATGGATAGAATTTTTAACAAAAAGATCAATTTGCTATGTGATCTAACATACAGAAACAAATTTATCCATTTTTTGAGTATAAGTGCCAAAATGCAATATAACTCCTAGTACAGTAATACTTTTACCGATAAAATGATAAGCACCTGAACCAATATCATAGCAATTGTCAATTTCTAGCATCTTTAGATAGAAAGGTATATCATATAAAAGATCAATCTATATGCAGATATTGAAATCTAAAGCAAAATTTCAACACCTTATTTGGATGCTGAACTTGAAGCGCGTGAAGCTTCGGCAGTGATGTCGGGCAAAGGAGCTTCTTCGCCTGTGTCTGATATCTGACAGTGATTTGGTTCCTGATTAGAACTGTTCTCCAAATTGGTTGTTATGGTAGGAGGGTTGGTTCCATTGTCTCGGGTTTCTAGACGTTCCATCATGCGAGAGACTGTTGCAATGCCGGCATTAACTTCTCTCCTTACTTCGGATCCGATATCTGCCATGGAAGTGTTGCGAGAGAAGAATCTCTCCTTCCACCCCCTTGTACTCCTTGAAATTGACTCTTTGTATCTAAAAAGAGTGCGCATTTATAATAAATCATGCAAATGAAAAAAAAATCAAAATATCATCACTTGTTAAAACCACGAATGTCTCTGTATGACAGATACCTTGTCGAAACGGCATTGAACCGAGACTTTAACGATTCGGAAAATGACTGGAGTTCTGAAGGTCCGGCTCTATCTTGACTATTAGGCGATGTTCTGTAGAATAGAAGATGTTATTGTGATAAAGAAAGTAAAAATATCATAGAGACCCTTGTACTAGGTATCTTATTGCATTTTGCCCTTTTACTTAAAAAAGGGCAACTTAATTCATGTACATTAAATCAAAGAGCAAACCAATCCATTTTGCTAAAACTTTCTTTCATTTCTATTGTTAAAAACTAGCACGACTAACAAAATAATCTAACAGTGACAAGTGGCGTGCCTCATGTACCTCATGCCGACGTGCGAGGACCAATTTTTAATAATAGAAGTGAATGAAATTTTTAACAGAATGACAAATTTACTTTTTGATTTTGATGTACAGGGACTAATTTGCCCATTTTTTGAGTAGAGGAAGCAAAATGCAATCTGAATCTTAGTACAAGGGCCTTTATGATACTTTTACCCAAAAAAAAGGCTGAACATGTGTTTTAACTACCTAATAACTGAAAAAACGAGGAGAATCGAGTTAGAGAATAGTTAGTACCTAGTGTTCGAGGAATTCCCTCGATCATTGACCAAAAGAATGCTGGAGCTAGATGCCAAGGGAGGCTGCTGATCGGCTTGGACAGAGGGTAGAGTAATTGATGCTGGAGATCCTTCCCCAGCTGTTCTCGCAGGAGAAGATGGAGATCCAACGGTAACCAGAGGGGCTGGTTCACCTTCACTTTGAGTTGGAGATAATGAAGATATGGGACCAGTCGAGGAGGGTTCATCATTCGAATGAGAAAAGACCAAGTACTGTGGACGACGACCTTGAGCTGATGACCTATTCCTCAGAGCTTCCCTTCTTGAAATATGATGTGCTCGCCCCATTGCAGCAGCAGCGGCCAAGTGCTGAATTATGCGCTCCTCGAGCTCAGCATCATTGACCCCGACCGGCAACTGCAATTAAAACCAACCCTCTATGAGAATGGTTCGGGTTTGATTCAATTTATCGATCACAAAATGATGATGCTAAGAAATACAAACATGCTGTAGTTCAAAATCCCCGAGAGTTGGATGACGAAATATGGTTGCATTTCTAGAGGGATTGAACCTAAAACTCCTTTCCCGTTCCACAGCTTCTAGCAGTTCCTGGCTGCCAAAGCAAACAGAAAATCATTACCATGTAATTTACATGGAAAAAAGAAATCTCAAACATTAATAAATCGATGAAATACCGACCTGGTAGGATCTTTCAGGCTAATTGGCTGCCAACACATGGGGCATTGAGAACTCCTTTGACACCTGCAAGATGAAAATAGTAAAACAACATATCCCGGCTTTAAAATTCAGGTAGATTCGGGCATTTTACTTGATAATACTTTTAGGAGTTAAATTGTATTTTGCCCCCTCTATTTAAAAAATGTACAAATTTATCCCTATATGATAAATCAAAGAGAAAATTGGTTCTTTTTGTCAAAAATTCCATCACGTTAAAAACTATGCCATTTGCACCTTATATTGACGTACAAGAACCAGTTTTTAACAGTAAAAAATGAATGGAATGTTTAATATAATGACCACTTCAGGCTTTGATTTAATATACTGAAACTAATTTGCCCATTTTTTTTAATAGAGAGGGCAAAATGCAATTTGACTCCTAATACAAAGGCCTCCATGGTACTTTTACAGCAGATAGGGCCCACCTTCAAGCTCGAAAACATACAATTCAGCCATTTACAATTCACATATGCTGATAAGAACTACATCATGAAACTAAGATAAAATAAGAACGGATTACACTACCATTCAAGAATGCAAGATTTGGGTATTTTAATCAGTAATAACTCAAGTAATTTCCCCGGCCGGTTTATAACAATAAGCACATAGGGCCACATTCAAGCTTGAAAACATACAATTCAGCCATTGACTATTCATGAAACTAAAATAAAATTAGAATGGATTATACTACCATTCAAGAATGCATTGAAGATGGAACTCGTGCTTGCAGCCGGTCACCTGTAAGTCTCGAAAACAAATAACGATCAAAGAAATGTACATTCAAATATCGAATAAACAAGAATCGTTATTCCAAGAAACGTCTACCGTGGACGGATCACTTTCGCAGAATGCTTCTAGACATATACTACAAGCATCATCACAAGCATCCTGGATGCCGCCTTCAACAAATGCAGCGGCCGAGGTTAAATGCGCCTCGGATTTGGTTTCTTCCATCTCCTATAAAGGCCAAAAACACCAAAGCATATATTTTTCAATCTCAATTCCCAATTTTCTATAATTAAAAAATATATATAAAATTAAACTAAAACATGTTTTTTAGCACAAAAATGGAACCAAACAATTCATTATATACAATCAACACTCGATATACATACAGCACACTGATCAACTCAATTTTAACAAAAAAAGATACATAAATTAAGCCTTAAAAAACTTTAAAATTAAAAAAAAAGAAGGACTTCATTAAATTCACAATAGAGATAAAAAAAATCCATAAAAATTTAACAGAAAAAACTTTTCCCCCATAAATTGTTAAATTTTACCTTCATATTCTCATCAAACAAACACCAAAAAGAATCCCAGAAAGAAAAATCAAAGAAACACCCAGAATTAACTTTACTTCCATTTTTCTCACCGAACAAACACCAAAAAGAAACGCAGAAAATTAAATCAAAGAAATATCCAGAGTTTACTTTACCTCTCCAAGCAGAAAAAACAATCCAGCAGATCAATTAATAAAACAAGGAGCTAAAAGAGTATAGATTTGGGCAAAGTGGAAGACTTTGAATTTGGGGTTGTTTTATTTTTTTTGGAATAATGGATGAAAGTGATGACTTTTGATTAATTTTAATGAAGAGTGTGGGGTTTAAGATATGGGATAAGTGAAAAGAAAAAGGTTTTATTGGTGAATTAGCTCTTAAATTATATCTTAATTTCTAAATTAGTCCTTAAAGTAAATGGTATATAATCAATGTTTTTAAAATTAGACCGATGGTTGAATAGGCCAAACCATTATCTTTCAGTTTGATTGAATCAATTGGTTTAATCAGTTGATTTGATTTTAAATAAATAAATTATTAAAAAATCATAAAAATTGAAATATATTAAATAGAGAAAATTGGTTCAATTATTAGTTCAACCGATTTTTTTAACTTGGTTCCAACTATTCACTCTAAAGTCGGTTCAACCCTTTATCTGAATTGATATACCGATCAATTTTTTATTCAACCAATCAATTCAATCCGATTTTACATCAATTTTATCCTAAAAAATAACACTAGCCATTAAAAAGTGAGATATTTATTAGATGCAGTACAATTTGTTTTAGTAAAACAAGTGTTTTTTTCTTGAAATTTTGGTAAAATGAGATAAATTTGATAGTTTAGGTGTACTTTATACCAAAAATAACTTCAAGGACTAATATCAAAATTAGGATACAGTTAAGGGGGCAATTTATAATAAAACCAGTAAGAAAAAAACAAAGCTGGGTCGGGTCCTGTGGAGTCTGTGATACCGAAGCGTGGCAGCTTCAGTGTAATATTTTTGACCATTCATTTTTTATCATTTATTTTTTAAAGTTTTTTTTTAAGAATTAATAATTGTACAATAAATATAAATTATTAAAAAGTTTGTTATTTTTAATATTAATAAAATTTACTTATAAAGATAAAAAATAATATAAATTTTGAATTTTTTTTGTTTATACCAAAAGAATTATTTAATTTTAAAGTTGATAAATAAAGGTATTTAAATAATTTTAATTATTATTAAATAAATTTTATTCTAAAACTAAGGTTGATTCGGGTTAGCTTGAATTTAAATTTAAAATAAGATATTTATTTATAATTATTGATATATGTTTTAGATTTTATGATATATAAATAATTAAAATAAATCATCAAATCAATTTAAATTTAAATTTAAATTAATTTATAGTTTTTGTTAAAATATATAATTTATATATTTTAGTATTCGACTCTCTTCACACGAGTATATATTTTATAAGAATATTTTTGACCGGTTTGTAACCTTGGAATTTTCAAAAGGTTAGAGTTTGTCATAAGTCCCTATAACCTTCACAAATTTAAAATATAATCCATATAGTTTTATTTTTAGGAATTTTATCTTTTTTCTTTTCAAATTTCAAATTTTAAGTTCAATTGTTAGATTGTTAAATTTGTTGATGTAACATTTTGAAATAAAAAAATTACTCACTTAATAACAATGTATCTATTAAAAATAGAATTTCATGAATCTGAATTTAAAAAAATAATTTTAGCAAATAATTAGATCTAAATTTAATTTCTAAAAATAAAAATATAATGACTAAATTATAAATTTGCAAGGAAGTTGTGGCATATTTCACAAATATATATTTTAATTCGCCGGCCCAAAGAACAGCAGCAAGTGGCAGTCCGTGACAATAGTGGTTGACTTGTTTTTTCAGAGTCAATTATTTGGTCGATTTATTATTGTTTTTTTTTTTTTTTTTTTTTTTATAATTTTATCTGGTGTCAATTGTTAAACTAAATAATTGCAATTAAAAAATTATTTTATTCTTTATAAGTTACTTATATTTTACGAATTTAATCTTATTTTTGATAATTTTTACAAATAAATGAATCAAATTAGAGTTTCAAAAAATATTGATTAATTAATTGAAAGGGTAGAGTTAAAATCATGTTATCTGTAAATTTTTCGAATATATTTCAAATTTCAATTCTATTATTTTTGTACTGATTTGTAAAGATAAATGTGGACAATTTTTAAAAAAGTGATTAAATTAAATTATAAAATTGAGAAATTGAAACGTATTCTTATCATGATTTCATTGCTTCTAAAGGAATTAAACAATTTGTTTTTTCATTTTTGAAGAAGTCAAAATGTGAAATTTTAATTTATAATTCAATGATTTATAATAATAAAAAAAGTTGAATTGCAATTTCTTTTTTTTTATTCTAATTATAATTATTTGTAAACTTATCCATACACAGAATAGTAATGATACATATATTGAAAAATAATTGAATAACTAAAACACGATACGAATAAATAATGTGTCAAAATTTATATATATATATATATAAAACATCTTAAACATAATTTTCCGATATGAGAGAAAGAACTGCAAACACGAGACGATACGAGAATTGTCAAGTCTTACTTGTAACCCAAGAAACATGCCTAGTTTCCAACACAAACTTTGATTAGGAGTAGAATTTCCCAGGGTGTTTGTTAAGAATAAAAAAATGGACATTGGTTCCATTTTTCCTTCCTAACTACCAATGAAGCCCAACCTATGAAGAATCACTGCTAAGATGAGCATGCATATTGCGAGGATCATACCGGGTTTCCCGAGTAACCAGTTCTTTGCTTTCTTCGCACCTTCAGCTCCTCTTTGGATCCTATCAACCCAGCGCATCTGCCATAATTCGCCAATGGGGAAAAAAGTTAGTGTTTCAAGGCAAAGATGTAAAACGTTAGCACAAAGAAAAATTCGCCATAGTCGGCTAAAACGGTGAACCTCTCTAACAAAGGACGATAATAACGATGAAAGGTCAAAAAGTAAGCCATGAACATCTTAGACAGGTTTATAAGGTAAACCTCTCCAAAGTGTAGGCTTATTTACCAATTCCATTAAGAAGGGCTACTATCATACATGTAAGATACGCAACGGCGAAGCCAGGAAATTGGTTTAGGGGGCCGAAGTGCAATTTTACCATGATACTAACTTGCGATTTCCTAAAAACTAAAGGTACTAAATAGAAAAGTTTTCATTTTAGGGGGGGGGGGCAGCAAAGCCACTGCCAGCATGCCCTCCTCTGCCCCTGTTGCAGATACAGATATGTTTCTAACACAGGTAGGTTCAAAATTTTCACGTTATGCAGAAGGATACGGATAAACCCGAAACTCTAAAGGACGCGGTGGTACTTCAAGAAAAATAAGGTTCCTAAGTGTAGGATGGGAACCCTGAGAGAGAATCTCAGCAAAACTTCGACAACAATTCAATGAATGGAACATGTCAAACCCATTAAACTTCCAATTAGAGTATGATGATAAATGTTCTATGATTTACAATGTTACGTGATAACGAATCCTAAATTGAAAAGAGGTTTATAAATGTACCATTCTATCCAAGTCCTCAGGTGATAAGGATGACATAGCTTGTTGAGCTTTTGCGGCATCTTCCCGAGAAAGCTTCATTCCAAATTGCTCGCTCATGTTTGCCATCATTTCCGGACTCATGTTTTTCATCATTGATGCAAACATCTGGTTAATTCATAAGTAATAAACCATTAATCGACACAAAGGAGGGCTTATCCAATAACATTCCATAAGCTATCGCCTATATAAGTTTCAACATTAAAAGGTAAAAATCATGCTAGCAAAATAGAAATAATAAGGGTGAACTACATTAGTAGTCACCCAACTATCTTTTTTTATTTTTTGATCACCCA
Organism: Kokia cookei; assembly: GCA_039519145.1. Lineage (NCBI taxonomy): Eukaryota > Viridiplantae > Streptophyta > Magnoliopsida > Malvales > Malvaceae > Kokia > Kokia cookei. The sequence continues at coordinate 693,515 of CM076905.1, read as the reverse complement.
ACTATGAAAAATTACAAAATGGTCACTCAACTATTCAATTTTGACTTTTGTGGTCACCCAACTATCTTGGTTTTTTGGGTGTTTCCATTTTTATGATAACCAGCTGGTGACTAAAAAAGACAAAATTGCAAAGTTGGGTGACCATTTTATAACTTTTTATAGTTGAGTGATGAAAAAAGAAATTTACTAATGGTTAGGTGACCAAAAAAGAAAAAAAAAATCATAATTAAATAACCTCTACTGTAAACCCAAATAATAATAAAACCAAAGACTATAACGTAAAATATATTTGTCGTACCTGCCGCATGGCTGGATCTTTCATTTGATTTCTCATTTGTTCTTGTAGATCAGCAGTTGATGTTGGTGGAAAACTTGACTGAGCGTTCATTGAATTTTGAAAACGACTAGAACTAGAAGAGGCAGTTTCACCGAAACCAACATTTTCATTGGTGATGGATGATGTTTGAGATGCGGGATATGTTACCTCAGCATCTGAATCGAGCCTGTTACTGTTTACAGCTGTTGATGCTGGGATAGAATCTTTTCCTTTAATAGAAGCTGCCATTTCAAACATTTTTTGGAGCTCTTCTGTTGGCATCTTGGTCATCATATCAGTTGCGGTTTTAAGCATGTCAGGAGTCACACTCGGAGGAACAGATCCAGTTCCAAATCCACCTGTATACAGGTTTTCCCCTTGAAATGAAGAAGCTAATTGAACCATTTTTTGTAGCTCTTCAGGTGCCATCTTGCTGATCATATTTGATGCAGTTTTAAACATGTCGGGTGACACCTCTCCAACTTTACCGCCACTCATTGCAGCAAGAGTGTCGGGATCGGCACTGGAAATGAAATTCTGAAATGACCTGCTAGTCAAAATGGGGAATGAGAGAATTGGAATAGAGCACAAAAAATTCCTGCAGTAATAGACCATGAACTTTCAAAATGAATGAACTCGAAAAAGTTGGAAAAATAAGGAAAAAGTGGAGATGCAAGTTTGGTTCTGTGGGTGAAACATGTCACACTTGTTTCCTTTTAACCCTCCAAGTTTTGCTTCTGGCAGCAGTAATCATTTCAACTTTAAGTTCATAATCTCATCTATCCAGCACATATGGACATCAAAGAGAATCATATTTATGTGCACAAGTATCATTGTGGCTACTATAACATATACTGCGTAGATTTCATAACAAAAAAATGGAGGAACTAAGAGAGAGAGACCCGATAAGCTTTTGCAGGAAAACATTATCTTCCTACAGTTATAACTGATATATAGCCGACGTCAATGTGAGTAAAGCTCCTTATAAATGATCTTTAAGTTTCTGTATGTTCAGTTCATTAAGAGATCGTTGAAGTCGTTTTTATATATTCGACATAATCCACTCATGGTAGATAGAATATGATTTTACCAGACTAAGCAAATGAATATCACCTAACAGGTAATTTTGTGATAATGGAACAAACCTGAATGCCTCTGGATCCTCCTTTAAAGCCTGTAAACACTCAGAATTGGTTCTCAAGTCAACAACTTTTTTTCCATTCTCACTCTTAGAGATTCCAGTACTTTCTCGTGGCTGTTTCGATGAATCTTCAGTAGATGAACTTTGAAGAGTAGCAGGAGAGGTGCTTACAGTCTCTTCAGTTATTTCTTCAATTACCACTCCTGTGAAATAAGGAGAAAAACAGAAGTGTAAACATCAAAGAGATATAAGAGAGATAGTAGCCACCAAAAAATGCAAAACTGATGACAATGAACTTACCCCGGGGTGCTTGATGACTGCCTTCTCTAGCCAATCTTTCCTCAGCATCCCTGCATCAACAATTGATACCACTAATTACCATGAAGCATTCAAGAAAAAAGTGTGTTCTCATCAATTTTATCAATAATGGTTAATAACTAAGCAGCATACCAGGTGTATCTAAACACCAAGTGCCAACACAATGCATCAATCACATCCTAACCAAGTATGGTCATGACGGGCTGATGCTGGTGCATAAACTAACATCATATATGAAAACAGCTGACGAAAACTTATGCTATGTTTCCACAATCTTAAGTAAAAAAAATTTCATACCTCAAGACATCTGCGATTGTTTCATCATCAGGTGAAACTTCGTGTGCTTCTCTCAAGTCCGAGACAGCATCCTAGTAATTTCAGAAAGGTTACCAGCAAAACCAAAAGAACACAAGCAGATATTGCAGAATTTGGACACATGCTAGAAATGCAATTAATCAACCATTGGCAAAACCGTTATGCATACAGAACTCACATCAATTTGACCTAGTTCTTTATAAGCTTGACCTCTTCGGTAAAGAGCTTTAACGTTCTTTGCATCATAAGACAAAACCTGTAAATAAAAATATAATTTTAGCCAGAAGAAGATAAAACATCACAAATAATCAAAAGCTAATTAGAAAACTATAGATATATTTGTTTATTAAATTAGTAGCCTACTCTATTGGTAATTTTATGTCATCATTTGGGATAGGGGACAAGTCGAGGATATAATTTATGACAAAAGCTATTGTAGCAAAAAAATTGACAATAAAAAAGAACATTGAGTCTTCATACCTCAGAACCTTCTTTTACACACTCGTCATATTGCCTTGTTTTCAAATAACATGACATGAGATTAAGTGAGCATGCCAGCAAAAGTGTTTTTCCTTTTGCAGATGGAATTCCTTTCAGGTTTTTCTTTGCCTGAGATTGTGAAAGAGGAAATGATTATTTTAATTAATATGAGAAGAAAATACAAACAAAATATGATAAAATTTAAAAAATAAAAATAAGCAGCAAGAAATTTTTCCCATAATAGGAAAAAAACACTCTATGTGCAAAGTTGAAATCATTTTTCTCTTTCCGAAAAGACAAAAGAAGAAAGAAAGAAAAAGACCAAAGATATAAGATTGCTGCCTTACAAGCAAATATTTCTCAGAGGCGTTATTGAACTTCCCTTGCTTATGAAGCTCATTCCCCTGGAAAAATTGAAATAGACATTTATTCAGTCAGAAGCCAGACAATAAGGGTTAATGGTAACTAAAACCAAAACCGTAACAAGAGCAGACCATAATTAAGGTTAAAGTTTTGATTAAGGCATGAAGATTAACAGACACTCTTATTTGAAAAGAGTTACATAGTGAAAAGCTCTTCTTAAGATTCAATGTAGGAATTTAACAATTACAATACCTATAGTTTCTGGAAAGTGAGAGTTTTATTTTATTCCACTATATATGAGTATATGTATGACAGATGTTATTTAGATACATACTTAAATAGCAGTTGACAGTCTTGTTTTGTTCTACAACAAAATGCATTTGGTACATCTCTAGCAATGAATTGCCTCCACAAATGAGTCAAAGTTACATATTAAAGTTTAATACAATGACATGGTACTTTTTACATACAACTCGTATTAATATTTTGACTGATGTTTAAGCAACTTAATGGTTTAAGACAACCGATTAGGAAGATAATATCTCATCAAAGCTTTTATAATGTGTTCAATTCCTTAAGACTTTGAGTATTGCAGCTCTTTTATGAGCTTCGAGGCTCCTATGGTGAACTGATCACATTCTTTAAAACTACGTACTAAAAATATATTTTTATCTATCTGATCTTTTGAAAACACCAGCACCAATGATGTGATTTTGGGTGGCAAAAACTCACTTGATTCTTCAACATCTCAGCTGCGCTTAATTCATAACTGATCTGAGCATCAGCCCGTGCTCGCAATGCGGCTATCTCTTCAGGCGAAGCATTGGCCATTTTCTCACCAATCTCTGTCATATCCTCAGGCCGAGTGTGCTTTAACTGTTCTGCAGCTTGTCTCAAGTCTTCTGGCCTCATGTTCTTCATGCTTTCTGAGGCCATTCTCATCAAATCAGGATTAGACATCATCTGCAATGCCATCGAATCCACAACAAAAGCAACAATTAATGTTACATACTCAAGTACAAAGTATAAACTGATTACTTCTTCAATTTCAGCTCTTTTCTTGTGTGAAATATACAGGCCTATTGATTATACTGGTTCAGCTAAAAGTCAATTACTAATTACTCAACCTAACGAATTATGAGCTAAATTAATTTTATTCCCCAATCCCAATTCTTGAAGAAATTCAAGAAATACAGATATAATAGCAGATTGATTAATTTTCCACCAGAAAACCAAAAAAAGGGACGATTAATTCCATTAAAAACGTGCAATTTAAGCTCGAAAATAGAACATCATATCAATGTGCAAATACAAACATTGTATATCCCTGAGCAATCAAAAATAAAACCAAAACCAAAACCCAACATAAATTCCAAAAAACTAAAATATCCAGATCGAAAATTACATCAAATTCACTAAATCCTACATGGGGTTTTGTAATTCTGATCAAAACAAAATTCAACAAAAAAATTAATAACAAAATTGAACCTGTTGTTGGATCCTGGATAACTCAGCGGGTGACATACGACTCATCTGTTCCTGAGCGATCCTTAACAACTCAGGATCCATCATTCCGTTGAGCATCTTGGTCGATTTTTAATTTCAGAAAAAAAAACAATTATCAGATCAAATTTAATAAATTACTTTAAAAAAACAAAAATGAGAATATGTATAAAGAAGAAACAAGTCTGAATTGGTTTTAAAAGTAAAAAAATTAAAAATTAAAAGTTCTAGAAAAAATTAAAAGTGGGAAGTTGGGTTTTATTCTGGATTTTGGTGTATTTAAAGAGAAAGACAGAGATGGTCGCCCACCAAACGAGAAGAGAGGCCAAGGAATTGAAAGAAATTTTGCTAAGCTTCGATGAAATTACATCGAGGCATGCTCGGCTTTTTTTATTTATTTTCGGTTTAATTTTGGTTTTAGTCCCTTTATTATGTTGATATTTGAAATTTAAATCTTTAATTTTAATTTTGATATAATTTAAGACTTGATGTATAGTTTGATACTTAAGTTTGACACTTTTTTCTAACGTGTTACTCATATTATTTTTATCTAATGTGGTATATACTTTTGACAAAAGTTATACATTTTGGATAGGGGCGAAGGTAGAAAATTTTTTTATGGGGCCGAAATTAAATTTGAATTTCTACAATAGTAAAAAATGAAATTTCACCATTTGAATAGTCTCTATCTTTATAATTTTTAAAGGATTAAATCAAAATTTTATCATTTTAAGGGGATCATAGTACAATTTTACTGTTACTAATTTTAATTTTAAAAAGTTTAAAGGACCCAAATGAATAATTTTCTATTTTAAGGGGTCGAGGCTTATGTCACCTTGATTTTTTTTTCACTCAATTGAGTACTTGAAGTGTCAAATACATCCAAAAATCGTTTTGGCCGTTAAAGTTAACTATCCTTAATTTTTTTCAGTTAAAGTCATCCTCTGTCACAATCATGACGTGACACGTGACAAAAAAATATAAAAAATTAAATTTTAAATAATATATAAAATTCATTAAAAATTAAATTTTTTTATAAAAATCGTAAAATTTATAAAATGCATAAAAAATAAAAGAGCCTTAAACCCATAATTTTAGGGGCTTGATTAATTTTTTTTGAAAAAAATTTGAGTATCCAATTGAGTGCAAAAATAAAAGAGCAAGGTTTTAATTGTTTTTCTAAAAATTTTGAGGGTTTTTTACACTCTTAAACCCATAATTTTTTTTAAATCATGCAAAATATAATTAATTTAACTAAATCATATAATAAATTGAGTACAAGTTATGCAAGATGGTTGGTATATAATATATATTTTTTGAATAATTTCATTATATGTTTTGATTATATTTATTCTATTTGACACAATAACTAGAATTAACCCTAACTCCTTTTCAACCTATAAATAAAAGGATGATACGCTTCAGCATACTCGAATACACGTATTCTTGTATAGGCAACAATATCTATATCAATTGAATTAAAACTCAATCAGCTGGTTGTCAAAACTCAATCAGCAGGTTGATGTATAATATTAAATCATCATACAGTAATTAAATTCAATAATGAATTGAATCAAATAAAAGACAGTAATTAAAGCCAAAAATAAAAATAAAGAACGAATTAGGAATTAATTTGAATTATATAAAAACACAAAGGAGCCTAACGCACAAATAATCTATTTTTCATTTTTACACATTTAAACCTCCTTTTCCTTCTTCATTCATTTTTCGCTTAATGCTCACTTTGGCCCCAAAAGTATACACATATCTCCATTTTAATACTTAAACCATCATTTCGCTACACAATTTAACTCATGTTGTCAACAAAATTGACACGTGACACTATTAAAAACGGTCATGCCATATTTGTTTATTTTTTTTTAATATTATGTGTATTGTCTTAATTAAAATTTTTTATACAAGATATAAATAATCCAAAATATTGAATTTCTTTTATCTTATAAGTCTAAAAAGCCTTTATAAAAAAAATTCAATTAAACCTCTCGATTTAATTCCCACCCAATTGAATTATTGTTGGTAACTTAAAAAAAATCAATTAAGTAAATTCGTTAAAAATTCATCATTGACTAGGTGGATTGTTAAATTTTACTAATACGATTAACGAAACTCATGCTATAACAAGTGATGTCCGTATATAATTGATGTTAACATGACATATTGCCACATTAGCAAATATTAAAAATTATAAAAAATATAAAAAATGGGTTAATATATACCGAATAACTAAAACTTGATAACTTATACCTATTAGGTATCTAATTGTTTTTTTGATCTAACTGGTATCTAAATTGAAAATGATAAGTCAAATTCATACTTTTTTTAGGTACATTATTAACACTGTCAAAGTACACTGATATGACACTAACGAATAGCACAGTGGCATATAGCGACTTCACATTTTGATAAGTGACAAAATTACTTTTTATAAAATTTAAATATTTTTAATTTTTCATTATGTGTCAAAATGTGAAGTTATCATATCTTACAATGTTATTGGTCATAAATTCCATATCAGCTTATTTTAACGGTGTTAATCATCTAGATAAAAAAATTTGCCGAGTTGGCTTGTTGTTTTCAAGCTTAGGAACTGATTAGATTAAAAAAAAAAAAAAGGTACCAAGTAAGTACAAGTTGCCAAGTTCAAGCACCTCCGAAGATATTCACCCTAAAAAGAGTTAAGTACCTAAATGTAAAAGTAGTATAGTTTAAAGGCAAATTTTGAAATTAAACCTATTTTGACAGCTATATTTTACATCATTGACCCACGCGCTTTTACTTAGCGCCACTTTGAATGTAAAAGGGTCACTTTCTTGAGCTTGAGATAAGGAGCTTAAACAAGTCATTATCCTCGCAAAATTCTTTATAGTTAAGTGAAATATAATTAAAAATTATTAAAAATATGACAGTTTTTTTTTATAAAAAATACTTTTAATTTTTAATTTAAATAGAATTAAGCTTTTCTATGATAGATTTTTTAGGTAAATTATATTTAATGTTATTAAATTATTAGTAAAATTATATTTTAATTACTTAACTTCGTAAAATTATAAAATTATAATAAGTTATTCAAAAGTTTTTATTTAAATATCTATTATATGATCTTTTTTATTCTTCACTACCTACATCACATGAAAGTTCTCTTTCTCCTCTTTTACAATTCAATTTTTTCTTCATAAAAAAACTTTGAACTTTACGAATTTACGAATTAAAAGTCCGTACAATTTTTTTTATCTTTGATGTTGATCGTTAGATCAACTTGGATCTAAGATATGCTAGTCTACTAGTTAATGGGTACTAATCTATCGTACCAATCGTTGAATCATCGTTTGGAATTCGCTAGTCAAACTTAAAAAGAAAAACTTAACATCTTAATGGCTTAAATAAATTTTTTTTAATAATTTAATGACTTAAATGATAATTTTTAAATAATTTAATGATTATTTTAAAACTTTATGAAATTAAATGATCAAAACATTAATTTATTAATAATTTAGTAACACGAGTGTTGTTTATCTAAGAAATTATTATCTATCTAAATATAATAAAAGATAAAAATGAAATAGTTTAGGATTTTTTAAATATTTTTGTTTCATTTTTTATTAAAATTTTGCTGCTTAAATGCTTTCAGACTGTCTCCTTTTCGTTAAAATTCCCCCTTCTAATTCGTCGACGGCTTCAATATTTACAGGGACAGAGATAAAGGGTAAAGGGAAAAAAAAAAAAACAAAAAAGAGAAAATTTCCCCTAATTTTTTTCTCTTTCTTTTTTAGTTCTTGGAAAAAAAATTAAATTTTCCCGGAAAGTTTTATAGTATTTTCTTGGGAGGTGGTTAATTCACGATCTGAGCTAGGGTTTTTAGAAAATGTTGTTCGGAGATGCGAATTTGATTTGATTTTAGCTGAGCCGATTTCGATTTGCCCTAATTAGAGATTCTTTTAGCCGGCAGTGAAAGCTATTGGCGAAGACTCAAAGAAGTAGGCTTGTTTTTTTTCTTCTTCGGCTTTCAATTTCAATTGCTTTTGTAAAATACTTCATTGGCATTCAATTAAGGCGTTGTAGATTAAATAGAAAAGTCAAGCAGTGAGCTCAGACTTGCATGATCAATGAAGAAGCACTAGCGTTAAAAGGAAAGATAAGCTGCTTATAAATTTGTTTACGATTTCTTTAACTTAGGGCTTAATCAGGGAACGTTAAAGGAAATGGATGTGGACTCGTCGATGGTGCCGGAGACTGGTCAGAATCACAGTGGAGGTTCGCAATTACCGGCGCCGATGGAGAGGGAGCCACAGCAGCAAAATCTGCAATTAGAGAACCAGGATTCTTCGTCAGGACCTGGTGGATCTCTGTCTTCTCCGGCGCAACAACAGGCTGTACCACCTGCATCTGATGGTCAAGGACAGGCTCAAACGACGGTGGCGGGGCCGAGGTGTGCGCCTCCTTATTCAGTGGTGAATGCTATTATAGAGAAGAAAGAAGATGGGCCTGGTCCTAGGTGTGGGCATACCCTAACGGCTGTGGCAGCTGTAGGGGAAGAAGGGACGCCGGGTTATATTGGGCCTAGGTTGATTCTGTTTGGTGGTGCTACGGCACTGGAAGGGAATTCTGCTGCTTCCGGGACTCCATCATCAGCTGGAAGCGCTGGCATCAGTACTTATTTTCTTTCATTTCGATTTGATCTTTGCTTAACTGTCGTTTAAGTGATTTAAGATCCAAAGAATTTTTGGGTATAGATGCTGATATATGTGTGCGAGAACTTAGGGAATCTAAGATGCATATTCTTTAAACCCAGAAATTGTAGCTTTAAAGGTTCATTTATTTGATGAGAAACCATAGCTTAATGCAAGGCCAACCTAATTACATCTTTTCTGTTTGTATTAATGTATATACCTGTTTTCTTTTTAAATTGGATTGGTTAAGGAACAACTACATTAAAGAGTAAATCAGTTATTTCTAGAAAAGTGAAAACTCTAAAGAGGTAGGGGGTGCCAATGCAAGTAGAAGGCAGACCTTTTTCGGAACAAGAGATGAAATAATATAATTATCTTTTAGGTTCTTCTTTGTTGAATGCTAAGTTAACTGAATTTTATTGCTGCTGTAGCTTGAATTTTGGAGGTGGCATATTAACTTTACGTTTAATTGGTTTTGTTCAATTCAAAATGGATTTTATATTTCTCCTGGAGCAAGCAAAATGAATTTCATTTTGTGTTACATAGTGGCTGACTAGAAGTGACGTAACTTCTGTCTTCTTGAATTTTGGATGTTTCAGTATTTGTTATGGTGCTTTCAGTTGTTTATTCTGGAGTCTTGAACCCTCTTCCAGAAACCTTTTTTGCTCCAGTGACTCTAGAGAAGGCTTTTCTGGTAGAGCTAGAAGTACAATTGATATAAATAGCAAATGTTCTCTTCAAAGATGCTTTATGATGCTAATTTAATCTGACCTAGTTTTGTAGTAAAGTGGAAACTACCCATATGAGATAATGTATGTTTTCAGCTTACAGTTCTAGTTTAAAATAAAAAGGTTTTCTTGGATTAAAAAACAACCTATGTCTTTCTGCTGCTACGATTCATGCTTCTATAATTGAAATAGTCATGAGCTAGTGGCATTTGCTACGGTAGCATCTTTCATGTTTTGAAGTCAATAATATTGGGTTTCATTTTTCATTGTCTGTTTGTTTGTTTTACGTTTATGGTGTAAAACTGTTTGATTGGTTTCAAGTAATAATTCATAACTAGGACATTTTTTGGCTTGATTTTTTCTTTAGGACCCTCTGGAAATCTGTGTATAGCATATGGCATGCCAAGGCTTGTTGTTATTGCCCCCTCTCCCCTTTGAACCAGTTAATTCTTACGAACTTTGTCTATGTTGTTGGATGATGTTCATGCTTTTTTTTTTTTTTTTTGCAGGACTAGCAGGTGCCACTGCTGATGTGCACTGTTACGATGTGTTAACTAATAAGTGGTCTAGGTAAGCCTAAGACTAAGGGTACCTTTCTGCTGTTCTACCTCCCTAAATTCTTCTTGGCTTATCATCTTATTAATTTCACAGGATCACACCCTTTGGGGAGCCACCTTCACCAAGGGCTGCACATGTGGCAACTGCTGTGGGAACTATGGTTGTTATTCAGGTTAGCACACCGTGCAACAATTTTTAGTATATCTTTTCTCTGTTTACCATATTATTTTGTTGAACTTCTTCCCTCTGCAGTAAGTCATTCATCACATGGATCTTTTTTCATTTATTCTTTTCAACTCAGGGTGGAATTGGTCCAGCTGGTTTGTCTGCTGAGGATCTTCACGTTCTTGACCTCACACAGCCACGGCCACGGTGGCATAGGTTTGACCCTGAGCAATGCTTGTGCTTGCACCTTATTTATATTGTTAAGATTGGTCTATTGATATGAAATTTAAATGATATTTCAGGGTTGTTGTTCAAGGCCCTGGGCCAGGGCCACGCTATGGACATGTGATGGCTTTGGTGGGACAAAGGTTTCTCATGGCGATTGGTGGAAATGATGGTAAGTATCTGTTCCGTTTCTGTTATATTTAAAAGATTATCAGAAAATTTTCTAATGAATTATTTGAAAATTTTTGGTGCATCATTACTAGGAAAACGACCTTTGGCTGATGTATGGGCCCTGGACACTGCTGCCAAGCCTTATGAATGGCGTAAATTGGAACCTGAAGGGGAAGGCCCTCCTCCATGCATGTAATCTCTCTCTCGCATGCACACATGCATGTAGAACTGATTGCTTTTCTTCTGTCAACCCCAATCTTAGATTACACAGACAGTCTGTTGTATTTTCTTTTGGTCTGTTAGAAGGAGCAGCATGCATGATATGAACAAAAGTCACTGTCTTTTTTTTGATCCGATATATGCCTATTTTTCACTCTGCATGTGGTTGGGTGCGATGATTATTAATGTATATATTTGTATTTCTTCCTTCATAGCTTATTGAGTTTTATAGTTTTTACATGATATTTTATGTTAAAGGCTTAAAGCTCACGTAGTCTTGCTTATGCTCTCAGAAATGATGGTGCCAAGTTTGCTTCCTATTTGATTATTGTTGTTTATTTTTATATATTATGATGGTTTAGCAAGGTGATTGTAAGCTAATTCCTTGTTGGTCATTTCTGTTTAACTAGGTATGCCACTGCAAGTGCACGCTCAGATGGTCTTCTTCTGCTCTGTGGAGGGAGGGATCTGAACAGTGTGGTGAGTTTTGAAGTCCGCATTCTGTGGTGTCTAGATTTAGTGAATAAATGCATTGTTCGTTTTCTTTTTCCTTAAAATTTTTAGTTTCCTGAACAATATGGCAGAAGATTTCGTATCCTGTAGTTTATCTTGTCAATTGCGAGTGCTTTTGGGTAATTTTTCCTTGTTCAGTTGGGGAGAAGTTAAAACAATTGGAATAAATGTCCATACTTCTGCATGTACATTTTATCTGTGTATGTAGGGAGAGTGGGGCATTCTAATGAATTGTGAAGAATGTGAAAATAATAGCAATGAAGAAATTTTAAAAGTTTGAGCTGAGATGCATGTAAATTGTGTCTTCTTAAAAATGTTTATATCCTTTTGCACCATTAGATTTTCTTTTCATGGTTTCTTCTCTCTTCTATTCTCAGCCATTGGCAAATGCATATGGACTTGCGAAACACAGGGATGGTCGTTGGGAATGGGCAATTGCTCCAGGTGTCTCACCATCTCCTAGATATCAGCATGCAGCAGTGAGATTTCCTTTTCTTTCACCCACTTCCCTTTTCCCATAAATTGATTCTAGTACTTCTTTTGTTAGATGAATTATATGCAGATGATATGTTTCTAGGTCTTTGTCAATGCAAGGCTCCATGTTTCTGGTGGGGCACTTGGTGGTGGACGCATGGTTGAAGATTCATCAAGTATTGCAGGTACTGATTTTTTATTCTTCTTTTTCCCAATATCTTTACTTCTTTATCTCTTGATGTTGCTGCTTGTTGGTTTAGTTGTACGCATCAAACATGGGTTTGCAAAAAAATTAGGTGTAAAGTAGTTCTCTGGTCAAAATTTATGAATTTATCCAAAATGACTATTCTTTTTTGTGAAAATGACTTGATGGTAGTGTAGAAAGTAGAGAACAATTTTTCTTAGCTCTTAAACCTGTCTGTCCACTCTCCAGTCTCAGTATCCTCCAATTGTAACTTGGAGTTTTCTTGCTGTTCCTCTCTCTCTCATGTGATAGGTTACATCTGAAATCATTAGCATACCCCATCTATAAGTAACAAATCGACATTATCATTGTTGTTTGTTATCTGAATAATCTTTATCAGAAAGTTGCAAGACCCATCTTTTGCTTGATGGTTTAAGGACCTCAACTCAGGCAGTATAAATTTCTGTAAAAAAGCAGGAACTTTTCATTATATTTGTTTATTCATGTTAACTGATATTGTTATTACTTTGAGCATTCAGCCATTTGTTGTCAAAGATAACACTATAGAAATCTACAACTTCCTAACTTGTCCACCTTGTTGGTAGTGTTGGATACTGCTGCGGGAGTTTGGTGTGATACAAAAGCTGTTGTTACAAGTCCAAGAACGGGAAGATACAGTGCTGATGCTGCTGGTGGAGATGCTTCAGTTGAGTTGACAAGGCGTTGCAGACATGCTGCTGCAGCTATTGGTGACTTGATATTTATTTATGGTGGTTTACGTGGTGGTAAGATAGCCTTTTATTCTACTATATGTATAACCAATTTTTTTAGCCTCAGCACAGAGTTATTACTTATCCATTAGATGCATATGCCATTATTTGTTGTTATACTTGTTGTTATACTTAATTACAGTTTCACTTTAGAACTTCATTATGTGATTAATCTAGGAGAAAGGCTCATTGATGTTTATATTTTGAAAAATATAGATGTTTTTCTCCATGCATAATTTAATCTTTAATATCTTTGATTACTTGTTGTATTTGTGGATATTTAGTTGATGCATTATAGGATTTTGACTTGGTCCTTTAGGATGGCTCACGTAATTTGTTTTATAAAATTGTCTTCCTAGTTATGATCTTCCTAGTTAATTTGCTTTTATTTTCGGAGTTAGTGAATTATTCTGGCTGGTGGTGTAGATTGGTAAGGTTGAAGGAACAAACTTGTTTTTGAGGAAGCCTAATGATAAGGCACTGTTGTATTTGTGCTAATCATGAGAATAGATACTTGATAATCTTAAGGGTAACAATATCTTGTATTTATGTTGTAGGGGTGTTGCTTGATGACTTGCTTGTTGCTGAAGACCTAGCTGCTGCTGAGACAACGACAGCAGCTTCGCATGCTGCTGCTGCAGCTGCAGCTTCTGATGCGCATCCAGGGTGCTTACCTGGAAGGTATGGATTTGTTGATGAAAGAACAAGGGAAACAATGCCTGAAGCAGCTCCTGACGGAGCAGTTGTGCTGGGAAATCCAGTTGCTCCCCCTGTAAACGGGGATATGCATACTGACATAAGCACTGAGAATGCCATGCTTCAAGGATCCCGGTAAACTACCACTTATGTTTGTTGTGTTATATGGTTATTGAATGGTTAAGCTTCATCAATCAATCCTAGTAGCTGCTACAATGTGGTTTTTGATGCAGGAGAATGAGCAAAGGTGTTGAATATTTGGTCGAAGCATCAGCTGCTGAAGCTGAGGCTATTAGTGCCACACTGGCTGCTGCCAAGGCACGGCAAGTTAATGGAGAAGTTGAACTTTCTGATAGGGATCGAGGGGCAGAGGCTACACCTAGTGGAAAACAGACATCTACCTTGTTTAAGATGCCTGATTCTTCTGGATCGAATGATGTTGCTCCACCTGGAGTTCGGCTTCACCATAGAGCTGTTAGTATCAGAAATTTTGATCTGCACAACACTGGTCTCAAGTCAAAATTGGAATTTCTGTTACCTATAACTGTGTGTCCAATGTTTCATCATGTCAACAGGTTGTTGTAGCTGCTGAGACTGGTGGAGCTTTAGGTGGAATGGTCAGACAGCTTTCTATTGACCAATTTGAAAATGAAGGCAGACGGGTTAGCTATGGGACTCCAGAAAATGCAACTGCTGCAAGGAAACTATTAGATAGGCAGATGTCAATCAGTAGTGTCCCAAAAAAGGTACTAATAGCCCTAACTTTTTGCATGATAAAGCAATGTGTGTTTTTGGATAATTATTGAATGTATCTCAAGCAAAAAACGAAAAGTTAGAATGGTAAATGCAGGACCTTCCCCCCCCCCCCCCCCCTCCCTCCTTTCCTCCTCAAAATACCTACCTCAAGCTTCTTAATCAGCAACCTAAGTTCACGAAAGGGGGGGGAGAAGCAGTTTGAAAAGCAACAGATTGTATAGTTGTAAAAGTTCTTATTGGTTGAACCTCAGTTTTGTTTTTCAATTGGTCACCGAGATAGTGATGAAGTTATGGCTGATAGAAGTTCCTCCTAAGAATTGGTTTTGCATTGATGCTCCTGTTAGGTATTTCAGAATTTTGAAACAATTAATTCATTAATTTATAATGGTGTCTATGCCAGGTTATTGCACACCTTTTGAAGCCCCGTGGCTGGAAACCTCCAGTTCGTAGACAGTTTTTCTTAGATTGTAATGAAATAGCAGATCTTTGTGAAAGTGCTGAAAGGATATTTTCAGCTGAACCAACTGTTTTACAGCTAAAGGCTCCTATTAAGATTTTTGGTGATCTACATGGACAGTTTGGAGATCTTATGCGCCTTTTTGATGAATATGGGTCACCTTCTACAGCTGGAGACATCGCGTAAGTGTTTTGCTGGTGGTGCATCAACAGCATGGCAAAGGGTTTCAACTAATATTTTTTTAATATCTATAATGACTGTTTCTCATGTGTAATCTGCTTCTATGGCATCTTCTTTCTCAATCTCAACATTTTATTTACTTGATACTGATTTTATATAAAATACTATCAGATATATAGATTATCTCTTCTTAGGAGATTATGTGGACCGGGGCCAGCACAGCTTGGAAACCATTACTCTTCTGCTTGCTTTGAAGGTAAATCTAGAATTTTTATACTTTGATAATCTTCTCGTGCTTACTTTTATTTCCCATTGAAGTTGTCCTGAATCTAAATATAATTTTATTTTGTTCTACATTACAGATTGAGTATCCCAATAATGTACATTTAATTAGGGGGAATCATGAGGCTGCAGATATCAATGCACTTTTTGGCTTCCGGATTGAGTGTATTGAGCGCATGGTATTCTCTCAGATGTGATAGAAAATTGTTCTGCATTCTGTCTATAACATTTATTCACAAATATGATTGGCCTATGTAACAGGGTGAGAGAGATGGAATATGGGCTTGGCATCGCATAAACCGTTTATTCAATTGGCTTCCTCTGGCAGCTCTAATTGAAAAGAAAATCATTTGTATGCATGGTGGCATTGGTCGGTCTATAAATCATGTGGAACAGATTGAGAATCTGCAACGTCCTATTACGATGGAAGCAGGCTCGATTGTTCTAATGGATTTATTATGGTCTGATTCGTGTATCTGTTTTGTCCTGGTCATCAAATATAGGATTCAACGCTTTGTTTTACCAATTACTTTTTACTGCCATTTCTATTCTAGGTCTGATCCAACAGAAAATGATAGTGTGGAAGGGTTGCGACCGAACGCTCGAGGTCCTGGGTTGGTTACTTTCGGGGTGAGTGTTACTTTGAAGCTGCAGCGTTTGATGTCTTCTGTAGTGGCATGTTTCATGGGCAGTTGACCCATAAATTGTGGCTGGTTAATCTTACGTAAATGGTTTTTCCTGTTGCAGCCTGATCGTGTCATGGAGTTCTGCAATAACAATGATCTTCAGTTGATCGTTCGAGCTCATGAGTGTGTTATGGATGGCTTTGAGCGCTTTGCTCAGGGACATTTAATCACCCTTTTCTCAGCAACTAATTATTGTGGTGTGTCCCTGACCCTGCTTTAATATGCATATCCTGTTTCAGTTCGATAGGCAATTTTAAACCTTAAATTCTGCGTCACTCTTGCCTTTTTCAGGTACTGCTAATAATGCTGGTGCAATCTTAGTTTTGGGTAGAGATCTAGTGGTAGTTCCGAAACTCATTCATCCTTTACCCCCTGCAATGTCATCCCCAGAAGCATCATCGGAACGTCATATAGAGGATACATGGATGCAGGTGCCACCCTCTCTTTTTGTTGGCAAGGTCTAATTGTCAAGGTTGTTTGAACCGGACCAGACTGGCTGGTTGGACCAGAAAATGGTCAGGGTACCGGTCCGGAGAAGGGCTTTGGACCGGTTGACTTAGGAACTGGTGCAGACCAGTTGAAACGGGCAAAAAACCTGTTAAGCTGGTTGAATTGGATTTTTAATATATTTTTTATTTTTTATGAATTTTTAATGATTTATTTAACCAAACTGGTTGGACCAGTGGCCTGACCAGATCAACTACTAGTCCAGTTCTGAAAACCTTGCTAATTGTATTACAAGCATTGCTTCTAATACTCATGTTAATCTTTGTTTTTTACGAGTCAGGAGCTGAACGCTAACAGACCTCCTACACCCACTAGAGGTCGTCCTCAAGTAACAAATGATCGAGGCTCTCTCGCTTGGGTATAGTATACCCTTCCCAAATTGTTTCTTTACACTCGTTCGGGTTCATGCAACCACCTGGAGGAGATGATCTCAGTGTTCTGTATAGACCATACAGCCACATACAGGTATTCCCAAATCTGTAATCTCTCCATATATGAAATAAGCTAGTTCGGGAATCAGATAACTTGCGCCGTAGCTTTACGTTGGTTACGAGCGGCTGAACTTTCGATTTTGGGCTTCGTCTCCCCCTGTATATTGAGACACAGGCAGGTAAAAGCAGTTGGGTGGTTTCTTCAAATGTGTTGGCAATGTTGAGTATTATTATTTACATTTATTTTCAATATACAATATATATATACTTGTTTTAGGTGTAATGATGTTTTTGAGTGATGATATTTAAAAATCATTGTGGGGGCGTCCTTTGTATCATAGGAGAGGTTTTGTTTGGTGTAATTTTCGTTTATTTCAGCTTTTGTACAATGTAATATTTGTGTGAAAAGAAACTTTTTCTCCTAACATGAGCCCCCCAAAATGGTACAATTACTCTAAAGTCTAGAAAATTATAAGATTATAAGTTCGTACATTGGTATAATTGCATTTTGATCCCTTCAAACATTTATAATTTACTTTTGGTCTACAAAAAGATTTCTGGTTTCGTTACAATGAACCACCTTGTAGCCTACTTTTCTGGTGTAGATATGTACAGAGTGAGCCTCGGATTTGCTTGCCATGACTAAACATACCGTCCATGGACTCGGGTGGTTTTGACCTTGACTTACATTTTCATAAACCACATAATTGACATTGCTTTAAATAATTTTTAAAGGTCACTCGGGTTTGGATTTACATACATTTTTGTGACAATAATATATTAAATGTGATTAGTGCGATTCGAATTTAAATTTTTATACCTGAAATGGTGAATACATGATCATCAAAGTAATACACAGATTAAACTTAAGCTTTCCTTTTTAGAGCGAAATCTATTTTATTATTACAGTCTATTAGCTTCTGTTTTCCGTTTACTTTATTATTACACATTCATTAGCACGATTAAGTTAATTTTTATTTGTTTGTAAAATATTATAATCAAATGTGGTAAATTAAAATAAAATTACTAATTTCTAAACATCTGTTAAAACAGAAAAAATAAAATTCATAAATGGACTGCAATTAAATCAATAAATTGAATAGAATTAATTATACTTCGAATAACTTTACAATGTAATTAACAAAAAAAATTAATAAACTTCTAATCCATATAATACTCCGGCATGCTTTTCCGGTCCATCGATAACAAAATACAAGTCTCTCATTTTCTGGAATGCGTGCCAAGTCAGCAAAGAATCGGACCCGGCTTGATGACATTTCCCAACCGCCCGGTTCACATCTAAAGTCCGAGCAACTCGGTCCAACCCACCGTACAAGCTATTACAAAACTTCATCATGTGTTTCAAGTCATAAATTCGGTCACCGAAGAACACTTTAAGAACCGTCAAAAACTCGTCTAATTTATCGGGCAAATCTCGTCGGGTCAGGATCTTAACCAAATAGCCGAAATCATACGCGCTATGAAACGTTACCCAACTCACTGAGTCATTACACACGAGTCCAGACGACATCATCAACTCAGCGAACCGAACCGAGTCGATCCCCTTTTCCTTGTTCTTGTCAAAATCAATCCCTTGCCTCCTCAAAAGCTCGATGGAATCCGGCGCGTGAGGATCACGCTCCACGTCGAAATCACGGAAATTGAATTCCCAGATGAACCGGGTTCCGTTTTCGGATCCAGGCAGATTACCCGAAGAATCGGTGAGGGTTAGACCCACTTGGATCAAATTCAAAGCATCGACGTTAGATTTGAGTACCTTGTAATGATCGGCCGGTCGGAACTGACCGTTGTACGGCCTCGCGGGGTCCACTTTTGGCCGGAAAATTATACCCGGGAACTCAGTATCCATTGAAATAAATGGGTATTCGTCGATCACTTGGCTGATTAACTCGAACTCCGATTCCAAATTATCTGACCAAACTTCCCTTATCATTACAGGTTTCGATACCCTATCTGAATCTTCAAAACCCATATCGGAAAATTCAAGAAATTACAAACAAAAGAAAGAGATTTTTATTTTCTTCTTTGATTTTTAGAAATGACATTTGATGAGAGTGAGTGTGTGTAGGTTATATATACGTATATGGAAAGCATATGAAGATGTTGCTTGGAAGGCGGTGAAAGTTGGAGAGAGAGAGAGAGAGATGGAGTGTGGGTGCCGTCTTTGAAGCAAATGAAAACAGAGGGGGGGGGCGGTTTTCAATTTTCGACGCGTTTTGGGGTTCTATTGTTTTGACTAAAAGAGTGGGGAAAGTGGAAAGAAACAACGTATGGGGACTTCATCTAAATCCTTATTGACTCCTGTGTTTAATTTTCTTTTTCTTTTTCGTTTTCGTTTTGTTTAATGTCAAGTGGGCAACATATATTTTTAATAATTACTCGGTTAGTGCAACACAATCAACTAAATATATTCGAAAGTTCTTGTTAAGTAGCTGGTTTGCTAATTTATTTTTCAAACGACGATCTGATGGTTAGAATGATGGGTTTATATTCATCGATGAGTAGAATATTTTTTAGATTCAAGTTAATCTAACGGTTAGTGTCGAATATATGAAAAGAAAACTATTTAGATTTTGTTTCATGAATCTGTGATGTTCAAAACCGTTTTATAAAAAAAAAAAAAAGTTGTAGAAGAGAAAGGGAGAGAGTTTTGGATTGATGCAAGAAGTGCAAACCGAGAAAGCTATACAATGATGATTTTACCAGTCTAATGATTTAAATGAAGACTTTCGAATAGTTCAATGATCATTTTGTAACATTTTAAAGTTGAGTGACCAAGACATAAACTTACTAATAATGTAGTGAGTTCAACCTTTATTTTAAGAAATAGTGATTCCAAAATCAAGGTAAAAGTTAGTGGGGGTAACAAATTAGAGCGACTAACACAAATCATTAAACAACGATAATTAAAGATAAATGGGAAAAAATAGATTGAATCAAAGAAACCAAATCAGAAAACAACATTTAAAACCACCCATTCTCGTCGTTCTTTTAGTTGCATACCCTGTTCATCAGAGAAGTCCAATGGAGGAGAGATACACACAACAAGATGATCATTAGACTGGTAATATCGAAAAACTACTAAAGATGTATCACTGTGATCAACTACTAATAATAGCATCATAGCCCTATTATCGTCAGATTATGGCAACTATGAAGTTCGGTTAACCATGACGATGCCAAAGGTAACCAAAACACTCTTCAACATTGGTGATGCATAAAATCAGTCCCTAAGACTAAATCCACAGATGAGAGGTTGACTCAACTTCTCAAAAATAAAACTAAGAGAAACAATTATGAAAAACACTAAAAACTGCAACTATTGATATCCATACCTCTTCAAGAGGAGCGGATTATTATCATCCTCGCTCAAGGGTGTGCACAATTCAGGTAAAAGCAAAAAAATTCGGTCAACAGATCGAATTCGGTTAATCGATCGGTTAACTGAATGAATTCAGTAGGGGATCGATCGATTATTTTCTGTGTTTTTGGTTAACGGTTAATTCGATTTGAAATTGATCGATTAACCGAACTTAATAAATAATATTATAATATATAAATAATAGCCCATTAGCCACCCAAACCCAATCCAATATATATATATAAATCCAAATACTCAACCCAATCAAATCCTAAAAATTACAAATAATTTAATAAATAAAAAAAATTAAAAGGCTAAAACTAAAAAAATAAAAATCACGATCTACTTGAGCACTCGCCACACCAACCCTCAAAATCCCTGATTTGAACTCTCCAAAATCTCAGTACTACCCTCTATCCATGCGACCAATCACACCGTCTAGCGCCTATTAAGTCACCACCGTCAACAAGTTGAGGTAAGCTTTTCCTCTCACACCGACCGTCTCCCCCATACTGTTGCTGGCATTTTCTTTGAGTTTTAGAATACTTTATGATTTACCAGATCACTACTTTTGAGAAAAAAAAAAAAAAAAAAAAAGGTCAGTAGCACCTAACAGAACTTGTTTGCTAAAAAAATCACTGTGGAAGCGGTTAAGAAGTCAAGAGAAAAAAAGGACTTGATAAATATTAGAAAATTTATAAATAGCAAATTTTATAATAATTTCCAGTTACTAGTGTGTATTGATAACTTTTAAAATTAGCATAATAGTAATTTTAATCATCAACATTTATAAATTATGTCAATTTAGTCTTGAATATAAAAAATTGACCCTAAACATTTATACCTTGTGTAATTTTTTTCATAATTTTGCTTTTCTTTGTAACATTAACGGTTAACTTTAAAAGAATGAGAAAAGATGAAATTATTATATTGGATTTTTTGTATACTTTTAATCAAAATTAGATGAAAATTTTATTTTTTTAGCTTTTTAGGTGAAAAGGTCATAAAGAAAAGTAAAATTGCAAACAAGACCATATTATACAATGTGTTGAGAGCTAGATTTTTTTAGAATCAAGACTAAATTGACACAATACATAAATGTTGAGCGCTAAAGTTTCTATTATACCAATTTTAAAAGTAGCCATCGTTAGCCATTTGATGATCAAAAAAGACAAAATTAAATAATTGGATGACCATTTTGTGACTTTTCATAATTGAATGACCAAAAAAGAAATTTACTAATAGTTTGGTAACTAATAGTGTAGTTTACCCTAAATTTTATAATAGAATAATATAAAATAAAATTGGTTTCGCATTCATGAATAAAATAACGTAGGCGTGACGGCTAGAAAGGCACGTGGAAACCGAGAATTAATTAAATAAGTGTTAGTTTCAAAGATATGGAAAAGTGTTGGAAGCTAAGGTTTGCCCATTAATTTGCAAAACTCTTTTATTTAATATTTTAAAAAAATAAAAAATTTGATTGAGTCTTAGCTCAATTAGTATCAGTATTATTATCAGTGCAGGAGGTCGTAGATTCAAGTTCGCTGAAACATATAATCTTCTTATTTTAGGGTTGGGGATGAGTTATAAATAATTTTAAGTATTGTATCAAAAAAAGAGAATATATTATAAGAACTTATAATGAGATTAACGTTAAAAAAATAAAATGTCGATAATTTTATTGTATCTCGAATAAATTCAAAAAATGAGTTGAATTAAATTTATAAATATAAAATAAATATATTTTTTTATAGATAATGTCATTATACGTTCTGATCATATCTGCTTTTTTAAAGATAATGTCTAGAACAACTCATAATCCCTCCCTAACTTATAAATAGGAAGATAATGCATTCCAGCACACTCAAACCCACATCCTCCTGTATTGATAATAATATCTATGTCAATCAAACTAAGACTCAATCGACAAATAAGTGTAAACTATTTTATTTATTTATGAATAAATAACAACCTCCAAATTCTATTTATTTACTTAATAAGTACTAAAAAGCTCACTTTTCTAATAATTAATTTGATTCAGTTTCTCTTATACTTGTTCTTGTTGACTTTCAAACTTTATATCTTAATAAAAAAATTAAATAAATAAAAGTTGAATAAAGTTTATTTTTTTTTATAAAATATTAAATTAGTTTGCATTTCAAAGGTAAGGCATTGATAAAATACCTGTTAGGGAAACTTCTAAATCTTTACAAAAAAAATAACCCCACCCTTTCAAAGAAAAAAGGATGAAAGGAGATATCTAAAATAATGCTTGATATAAAAATTAAATAATTACGAAAATGAAATGAGAAAAATTAATTACGGGAATGAGTTATTTTTATCGTTTTTGTCGGTGTTTTTTGATACATCAGTGGCACCGTTTTCTTTTCAGCTAATCATGACATAATTATTAATTATTTTTTAATTATTGGTGTCGTCACTATGTCAGGCGACATCAATATGTATTTATTAAAATTCTCATGAAAATACGGTAAAAATGATGGGAAAAAACAAAAAAAATATTTTTTAATGGTGTCGCAAGTGTGTTAGGCCACACAAATTATATTTTAAAAAAGTACTGTCAGAAAAAAAGCCGAAACTGAAAAAAAAAAATTTTGGTGTCGCTAATGTGTTAGGCTGCATCGATTTAAAAATCCAGTCCCTAGTGGCGGAGCTAAGAGGGCACAGGCAGGGGCCCCGACCCCTTCTGAAATGGAAATTTTTTTATTTAGGCCCTCTATAATTTATAAAAATTTAAATTAATAATGATAAAATTGCACTTTGACCTCTCAAAAATAATAAAATTTTGATTTAATCCTTTAAAAATTAAAAAGATATAGACTATTAAAATAGTAAAATTCTATTTTTACTATCGTAAAAATATACAATTTAATTCAGACCCTCTCCAAAAATTTTTCTAACTTCGCCACTGCCGATCCTGTGACACTATCAAGCAACACCACCCATTTTATAAACCACCTCCCCTGCCAAAAATTCTGTTTCTATTGAAGAGAAAAAAAAAAAAATTGTGTTTAGTAAGAGGAGAGAGCATGAAAAATAAAGAGTTAATAAAAGTTGTTTAGCAATACGAGAGAGAAAAATTGGTTTAAGAAAAGTTGTAAAAATCAACATTTGAAGATCTAACATATTTGCCTTTCATTTTAAACTTCAAAAATCAAGTTGAAGTTTATAAGATTAGTTTGTAATTATTTGTATGTAATTATATTTTATTTTATATTAATAATTAGTAATATGATTTGCAAGTTATATTTTTTTCATAAAAAGTATTGTTGTTTCTATATTTTTTTAACAGGAGCTAATATGTTTTTAATAGAAGTTAATATTTTTTATTTCGATTTTTATTTTACAGATTTAGTATCAAAGATAAATAACCCATTTTTCGTATACGTGATCTGTCACAATTTGTTGTGGCAAATTGAGCTCTTTTCGACACTTAATGAGCTTGTATTAAAGTAATTTGTTAT
Organism: Kokia cookei; assembly: GCA_039519145.1. Classification (NCBI taxonomy): domain Eukaryota; kingdom Viridiplantae; phylum Streptophyta; class Magnoliopsida; order Malvales; family Malvaceae; genus Kokia; species Kokia cookei. The sequence goes on along the minus strand of CM076905.1, from coordinate 669,519 downwards.
TTTTTTATGCATTTTATCTATTTAGTATGTTTATGTTTAAATTCAACAAAATGAGCATTTAAGTATGTTTTATGACCTATTAGGTCAAATGGGGCATAAAAAGAGATTAATGTGTTGATTGAGTGTGTAAGACATTGTTTTAGGTCAAGGAGTCAGTGGACTGTCCTAAAATGTCACAACATTTGAGATGGATGTCATGACATCCAACTTCGAAGCATAAATGGAGCATTAAAAAAATGGGAAAATTAATCATTTTAAGTTAAATCAAAACTAATTGGTCATTTTGTTAAAAAATCATCCATTTTTATTATTAAAAATTGGTTCATGTACGTAAGCATGAGGTGCACGTGGCGTGCTACGTGTAACTGTCTAGTTATTTCATCAGCCACACCATTTTTTAACAATAAAATAGATGAAATTTTTAAAGAAAAAGATCAATTTATTTTTCGATCTAACATATAAGGACTAATTTATTCAATTTTTAATAGAGAGGACAAAAATACAATATGACACCTAGTACAATGGCCTCCATGATACTTTTACCGTTAATATTTAATGCACTGATTATGTATAATTTTATGTATTATTAGTAAATTAATTATGATTCATTGTTAAAAATAAAGTTAGAAGAATTCAGCTTAAATTTTTTAATGATATATCACCATCTAATTCACTTGCAATGTAAAACATTATTGTATCAAATATTAATTCAAAAAATAAAGGTAAACGCTCAATTCCTTTAATTTATCATAATTTAATTTTTGTATTTTACAAAAAATTAGAAATTAATTAATTTAGTTTTTAAGTAAACACATAAACTTGAATCATTGATTTTTTCTTATTTGTTGCATATAATTTGTTGAGTTACTGATATTTACTAATTCCTAAGTAAGCAATTTAACAACAAAGTTTAACAGTCACATAATTGGACTAACTTTTTAATTTTCTTAAAGTATGTGGACTAAATTCTAACAAATTAGAAGGATGAAATTCATAAGTAGACCCAATTTTTAGTATCAATAATTTTTTATTAGTTAAATTATAGTTTTAGTCCTTTTTACCATGTTCAAATATTAATCCATATACTTCTTTGATTTAGCATGATTTTGATGATTTTACTTTTAGGACCAAATATTTCTCACATTTTCTTTGCAGATGACTTGGTTCTATTTTGCAAAGCTGAGATGGGTCAAACTATGATTTTATCTGATACTCTGAAGCTCTTTTGTGGCATCTCGATTCATAGGGTCAACCTAAGGAAAATTAATATTTGTTTTTCCAAAGGAGTTGATCCGAGTATGGGAAGTATTATCAATCAGGCACTCTATTTTCAGGAGGTTTAGAACCTTGGGACCTATTTGGGTGTTCCACTCTTTCATGAAAGAGTCACTTCTAGCACCTTTGATTTTGTGGTGGATAAAGTGAGACGTAAGCTGAGCACTTGGGAAGCAAGGAAACTGTCCACTGCTGGTAGAATCACTCTTGTCCAGTCCGTTCTTCTTGCCATTCCTAGTTTCTTTATGCATACTATGATGTTCTCGAAGAGTGTTTGTGCTGAGACTGAGAAAATAGTTAGGCAGTTCATTTGGGGTGGAACTAATGGCCATCCCAAAATATCTCTTATCGGTTGGGATTCCATTTGCTAGCCTAAGTATAGAGGTGGTTTGGGCTATCGACATGTTCATGATCAGAATAACTCTTTGCTTATGAAGATTGGATATCTACTTAGTGACTAAGACTGATGCTCTATGGGTTAGAGTTCTTGGTGCCAAGTACAGAATGACAGAGAAAATTCCTCTTTCCCTTCACAAGACTCAGCGTTCTCATCTATAGTGATCCCTCACCAAAGTGTGGCCTCATATTCGTGCGAATCTTGCCTGGTCCATAGGTGATGATAAGAGTATAGGGTGTTGGAAGGACTCTTAGCTCCCGAAAATTGATCCTCTCCAATCCATTATCTCGGCTCGTGTCATTTTGGATTTGGACTGCACTCTCAGTGAGATGGTGCTACCTGATGGATCTTGGAACTTAGATCTTTTTCATCTTTGGCTACCTAGAGAGATCACTCGTAGGATCGTTCGTATTCCACCTCCTCACCATGCATCTGGACGGGATAGGATAATTTGGAAATCATCGTCATCGGGAGAGTTCTCTGTTTGGAGTGCATATTAGGTTACTCAGCAGCTCTCATGGAACCCAAATGATGACTTTTGTAAGATTATTTGGAAATTTCAGGGTCCTCAGAGGGTCAGGTTCTTTCTTTGGATCGTCCATAAGTAAAGATTACTCACAAACTCGGAATAGGTTAGAAGAGATTCGACTCAATCTAGTTTGTGCTCATTTTGTGGCTCTACTATAAAGGATATTCTCCATATCCTTCGGGATTGCACGATAGTAAAGGAAGTGTGGAACCTTCTAGTTCCCATGCATCAACAAACTAGGTTCTTCTCTGACCCTTTTGGCTCTTATCTTTCTAATCTTAGTGGTCTTTTGGGTTTGTAGGTTCATGGTCTCCCTTGGGTGAATTTGTTTGGGCTCATATCTTGGAGAATCTGGAATAATAGAAATCTTTTTATCTTCTAGAGAATTTCACGGGCGGCATCAAAAATTGTTAAAGCTTCAGTTAGATAGGCATAACAGTTCGAGTCATCCTAGACTTTTTACAAGATGAGTCCTAAAGCACCTCTAGTCATAAAACATACGGAAGAGCAGTGGGTACATCTATTTGCAGATGGAGCAATAGAGAGCCAATCCGGAAATGCTTTTGCGGGAGGAGTTATACGGGATCAAAATAGTGATTGGATTTTGGACTATACCCGATATGTGGGCAAGTGTTCTCCCTTTTAAGTAGAACTATGGGGAATACTTGATGGGATTCTAATTCTTCAAACTAAAGGATATCGACATTTTACTATTCAAATAGATAATGCTGAGGTTACTAGGAATTTGGTTGATAATCCTTCGGAGGAAGCTGGAATTACTATACTTCGAAGGGTACAAAGAACATTGCCTTTCGAGGGCCAATAGAAGGTTAGATTGATTTTTAGAGATGACAATATGATCATAGATCACATGGCAAAAGTGGTACTTACTTGGAAGTCAAGTCTTCAACTTTTTGATAAACCTCCTTTAGAGGTGGTTGGGTATCTTCAGCAAGACAAACACTTGTTAATGCTATGAGTAATGTCGAAACTATTTTTTGAAAGGGTCCCGAATTTTATTTTAAAAGCGCAAAAATAGGAGTCGTTACCAATATTTTATTTGGTCTGATTGGATCACCATAAAACATTTGAATTTATTTTAGAAAGAACAATTTGGTCTTAGAAATCCAAAAAATAGGTTCGGGAGTCGGTTAAGTGTAAGGAAGGGTTAGCACCCTCACACGCCCAAAAACTGGTACCTAGTCGATTATTTGTGGTCTTGGTTGTTGAAAATTTGAAAACTCAAGGAAAATTTGAAGCATGATCCTTGAATTAATAAACAGAAACAAATTGATGATTTATAAAAATTGGAATCTCACGAAAAAACGGTCTTTTATTCTGAGTTCATTGAGAAAAACCATACCCTGTAAGTCAGGGCATAATATTTCAAGTCCTCGAAATATAAAAACCATTTATCGAACAATCAATAAAATTTTAAGATATAATTAACATAAAATTGTTTAAGAATAGAAATCGTATGTTAGGTGTTATTTGAAAATTAAATTTCACAAATAAACAATCTTTTTCTCGAGAAAATTGAAAAAATAAAGTCATACCCCATAAGTTAGATATATGACCTTTTGGATACTCGAGAATGAAGAACATTTTTCGATTTACTAAAAAGGTCTGTGTTTTTTTTAATTTTAAAATGTGATGTTCGGTCACAAAAGTTCGCAAACAAAATCACATCTCATGAGTTGGACCACGATTTCATCAAATTCTTTGAGTAACAAATATTTTCTTATTTTTGAAATCATTTACTTTAAAGGGAAGAATTAATTTAAAAATAGGGTAAAAAGGAAGGGCCAATTTTGAAACAAAATAAAGTTTAAGGGGTTAATTTTAGAAGAAATAAAAAATAAAGGATTAAATTAAAACAAAAATGAAAGTTTTGGGGTAAGAATGTAAAGATAAGGGAAAATGAGGTTAAAATCAAAATTTTGGAAGTTTAGGGTCAAAATGCAATTTTCAAAAAGTTTAGGTTAAAATGCAAATTTAGAAATTTTAAGGGTAAAAATGAAATTTTTAGAAAGTTCATGGGCCAGAATATAATTTTTAGAAATTTTAGGAGTTAAATTTGAATTTTTGGAAAGTTTGGAACCGAAACATAATTTTAAAATAAAACAAGGGCTTCGTAGGCAATAAACCCAAAAAATTTGACATGTGACAGCTTTTTATGCTTCCCAAAATCAAGGGACTAAATTGAAAACATTTAACATTATTGGGCTAATTTAAAATAAATTAAAACAGTAAAAATGACTAAATTGAAACAAATAAAATACGGATGGATCAAAGGGGTAAATTCCCCCTTTTCCAAAAACACGCAGATCCCCTTTGGTTCTGGATCGGTTCACGGGTCGATTCGAGTAAAAAATGATGTCGTTTTGAGGCCTACGAGATTAGGCCAAAACGATGTCGTTTTAACTAGCTTATATAAGTTAAAAAAATCTTTAAAAAAATCATTTTATCCTTGTTTTAAAAAAAACTTCCAAACCCCTTTTATTTTCTCTCAAATCTTTCCTCAAGGCCGACATAAGATTCGGTGGACCTCAACCGTGGATCGCCGGTTGCTGGTGTTGGCGACCACCGTGCACGGTGGTCAAGAAATAAAAAAAAGTCCCTTTTCACCCATTTTTCTTTCCTTAGTCTAGATTTGAGATTTAATCCCACAAAAACCAAACCCAAACCTCTAAAAATTCGAAAAGACCTTTCGATTTTCTAGTTTTTTGTGTTTCCTTATTCATCGGAGCCTCTACACGGATATGAAGAGATCTTGAGGGCCACCACGGTGGCGAATAAGAAGACCAAGAGGTGAAAACCTAGATCTCCCATTGTATTTTATTTTTATTTTCGAAAATATAAATAAAAAAATAATAAAGCAACAATATATGTAAAAAATGATGGCTACCTTCTAAATTTTCTGATTTTTATTGCTTGTTCGTGTGTAAAAAATTATAGATTCAAACATGGGGCTTTTATAGCCGTTTTACAATTTTTTTTGTTTCTGTCTTTGTACTTTTTTTGCAGGCTCTTTCACGACGGTGGCAAAAGGGAGGTCAACAACAGTGGTGGATTTCAAAGCTTTCTATTTTGGTGAAACCATGACAAAGGAGAGATCAGAAGCATCGTGGCTGTCGTGGAGGCGTGGGTGGCAGCACATGGTAGGAGCGGCGATTGGAAACCCTAGCAACTAGGGTTTCCAAAATGTGTTTAGTGTTGTGTTTATTGGGCTTGGTTTAAGTTTGGGGTTTAGGTTAGTTTGGGTAGCTTAGGTTTTAGTAGTTCATTTGGGTATTGGGTTAAGGGTAAATGGGTTTAATTTATTTTTTTTTGTAATTTTGGATTGTAAAATGGACTTTAAAATAAATGCATTTTTTTATTTGTTTTTATTTTATTTTTGGTTCTTTTTTGTTTGGAATTTGGGCCGGTCAAAATTGGGGTTCTGCAAGTAATTTGTAATCTTTTTTTTTATTATTCACCAAAAAAAAAAACATCTCTTCTAAGTTCTAACACATAACGTTTTGGTGTTGGAAGTAGTGACGAAGCCAAGAGGGTTGACAGGGATCCTGACCTCCTTAAAATGATTTTTTTTCATTTAAGTCTTTTATAATTTATAAAATTTTAAATTAGTAATAGTAAAATTACACTTTACCCTCTCAAAAATGATAAAATTTTGATTTAATTCTTTAAAAATTAAAAAATTATTGACTATTAAAATAGTGAAACGTAAAAATATATAATTTAATTCTGTCCCAAATTCTTTTTTGGCTCCATCTCGGGTTGAAAGGAGTATTTTAAGGAAAACCCTACCAAGCTAACTAACATGCATATGATTCGGGACACACACCTTTGACAAGGCACACACACCTTGCACATACATGTGCTCGAACTCAAGACCCTTAAGATGAACAACATCCTTTTTTCCACTAGAACCACTTGTTGGGTTTTGAAATGATTTATTTTTTAAAATTTCTGATAATATAACATATACATCTTAACAATTTGTTTATAGTTAAACAAATACTAATTTTTGTTATTGATTTTTCAAAGGTGCAAAAGAAAAAATTGTAAAATTAGAAATAATTAATTATATTAGAGAAATAAATATGCAAAAAGAAAAATGCATAGTTCATGGATTTTTATAGAATTTCACCTATAAATCATAAATCAATCCATTTCATACTTAAAATTGGTTTTATTAATAACTAAAAAATTAGTTTTGTATTTCCAATCAATTAAAAAATTAATTTCAGAAAAAGAGATTGGCCAAAAAAATTGGTTTTGTAAAAAAAATGACTTAATGACAAATTTGACCATTAACGTTTACATGTTTTGTCAAAATGACCCTAATTTTATTTTTTTAGTTTTTTTGACCATCAACTTTTTTTTTTTTTCAAATTGCTTTTTTTAACAGATTTTTTTAATAAATTTCATGAAAGTACAGTTAAAAAAGTTAACGGGATGATGTGAAATATTTTTAATGAGATGTAATTTATTACTTAGATAACCCACTAAAATAATTACATGTTTTGTCAAAATGACCCTAATTTTATTTTTAAAATTTTTTTTTGACCATCAACCTTTTTTTTTCAAATTGTTTTTTTAATAGATTTGATGAAAGCACAGTTAAAAAAGTTAACGGGATGATGTGAAATTTTATACGTGAAATATTTTTAATGAGATGTAATTTATTACTTAGATAACCCACTAAAATAATTACATGTGAAAAATACTAAAATAAATAAATAAATCATGAATTTTAAAAAATAACTTTTAATTTAAATAAAACAAACATAATTATCTAAAAAAAGTTTCAAAATGTATGATTTTTTTTTAATTTTATGTATGATTGATTTATTTTATTATTTTTCACATGTAATTATCTTATTGGATTATGTAATAAATTACATCTCATTAAAAATATTTCAAATCATTCTCGTTAATTTTTTTAATGGTACTTTCATCAAATCTATTAAAAAAAAGTAGTTTGAAAAAAGAGAGTTGATGATTAAAAAAGGCTAAAAAATACAATTAGGACCAATTTGATAAAACGTATAAACATTAATGATTAAATTTGTTATTAAACCTAAAAAAAATTAAATGAACATCAAATCTTATTGGACCTTTTTGTTTTTAGTAACGATTTTGCCTTTACAGTGGCTCATTAAGTCTGCAAACTTCATTAAAGTTGGCAGTGACAATAATGCATATATGAAAGTACCTGCAGTTTGTAGGAAACTTATTAAATTATTTTCTAGTACTTATACTGTTGAAAAGATTAAATTGAAGTCAAAATTTAATAAAGTTAATATTTGAATTTTTTTATATAAATAATTTAAAAATAATAATGAATCAAATCTAAAATAATTAGGCTAAGATTTTTAAATTAAAAAATTAACTTTACGAAAATCTGTATAAATACATACACACTAGTAGCACACTTTAACCATATATATATACAAGAAGAGATATACTGTGAATATAAGCTGTTCTTCATTCACTGCTATACCTAACCATATATGTACATACAAGAAGAGATACACTGTGAATATAAGCTGTTCTTCATTCACTGCTATACCTAACCATATATGTATACAAGAAGAGATATACTGTGAATAAAAGCTGTTCTTCATTCATTGCTATACCTAACCATTTTAGCCGACACAGCAGTCATTACATGCAAAAGGCCAAAAGCTTGATCGCCATTAGTCATTCTAAAAGCTTCGTCACAGCATCTGCAATTAAGTTGTGTCTGTACATTCTCTTCGTAAGATTAGCACAATGAACTGGATTTAATTTTCACTAGTGGAGAGTAATTATGAATTTCAAAATGATTAGTTTTTATAAATGGTAAAATATATGCATTGAATGTTACGGACAAAAACCCACACATGATATGCACGCATAATGGACTTGGAGATTCATATATCGTAATTGTGAGTAAAAGTACTATGAAAGCTATTATATTAGGAGTCAAGTTATATTTTGTACCTTTCACTCAAACAATAGATAAATTAATCATTTCACATCGAATCTAAAAATTATGATCTTCATAAAAAATTATTAAAGATGGGTTATTTAAGTTGCTTTTAATTAAGAAACATAAAATAATTGTTTTTCATTTTGATGACGTGACACGGTTAACCGTCGATAGAGATTTAAAGGTTGAGTGATTAAAATGAAAACATTCTAAAAACTGAGTAAAAAATGGCAATAATTTCATTTCGGGTGACTAACTAAGTAGTTTACCCTTAATAATAAAAATACTAATTTGATATGATGATTAGAGGGATCTACCTAGTACTTTTCACCTATACATATTTAAGGCTTGTCATTTTTTTAAGGTTAATATATATTTAATTTCATTTTTTTAAACTCTTTAAAATTTATAAAATTTCATGTGTAGAACTGCAATAAATCAAATTTTATGTATCAAATTGCCCATTAAATCAAAGTTTATGTATAATTTTGAGAATTGTTCCTTTTATTTAAATTTGATTATTGTTTGAATTTGAATTTGATGATTCATTTTCATTATTTAGAAAATTAAAGATTTTATATAATATTATGGCTTAATACATAATTTTGTCCCTAAGTTCGGCACTTTTTTTTCTAATGTAGTACTTGTATTATGTTTTGGTCCAATGTGGTACCTATATTTGACAAAAATTATACATTTTGGTACTTGGAGCTAATGATGTTAGTTTTTTAGTGTTTAATTAGGGTTTTAGAGTTGATTTGATAAAAATTCATAATCAGCTAATAACGTTAGTGCTGTCAACTTTCATTAAATTGACCCTAAAACTCGAATTAAAACACTTTCATCGGACTGTATTTGACAAATTAAACGCAAAATTACACAAATTCACAATTAACACTAATTTTATTCTATTAAGAAAATCATGAAAAATTCAAATATAGTATTAGCTATTAACCTTCATCAAATCAACCTAAAACCCAAATTAAACACTAAAAAGTGAACATCGTTACCTTCAAGTACCAAAATATATAACTTTTTATCAAATACATGTACTAAACTGAACCAAAAATAACACAGTTACCCCATTTAAAAAAATATCAAACTTTTATATCAGATAATATATTAAACCTAAAATTATTTATAGTTATAATTAAATATTATCTTTATTATTAATAGTATTGGTTCACGTCTATTTATTATTAAATACAATTAATTATATAGTATAGTATAGTAATAGGTTGAAAAATATTTATTTATTTTTTGAATCCAAATTTCAAAGCATGGTTAAAAGTTATAAAGGTTAATTGTAATTACTCATTCAAATTTTTTTCAATTTTAAAATCTTAATTAAAATCTCATATATATTATATTTTTACTATATATCTAATTAGGTTCAACCAACAATTTGACACATCAAATTACTCATATTGTCGGTGAAAGTACCTATTAGGTCCCTTTATTATAGGGACTAGTTCAGATAGGTCCATTTACTATTAAATAGATCGATTTTTTTTGGTAAATTACAAGGGGAGGACAACGCCCTAACAACAACGTGATTGACGCGACTCGAACTTAAGTCGCACCTGAGATAATGAACACTCTTGACTAGGGGTGAGCGTTCAATCGAATCAAATGAAAAAATTTCAAGTTAATCGAGTTGACGAATCCAATTTTATCATCCTAACTCGATTTGAAATTTTCTCGAATCGAGTCAAGTGTGGTGGAATTCGATTCGAATCGAATTGAAATATATTTGTTCGAGTTAAATTTAAAAAAAAAAACTTTGGGTCCTTGTAACCATTATCACCCATCGTAATCAAATTTGTCACTATGTATTTTGAAATTAAAAAAATATATTAAATTTAAAATTGTGATTTTTTTAATAAACGTTATTTTAAAGATAAAATGTAAATTGATACCAACATAAAATTTTAACATGAATATTTTATGAGATCATTAATAATTTAATTTTAATATAAATATTCAATATGATTAAACAATTAAATATTATAAATAGTACAAAATGTGAATTTTAATTTGATAATATAAATAGTAAATAAATAAAATTATTATTATTTAGGTTTAGAGATTTTTTGGATGATTTTAATTTTTTATTTGGGGGTAAAGGGTGAGAAGTAAAAGTTTAGAAGAAAAATAAAAAGTTTTGGGGGTTTTGGGAGTAAAATTTTGATGGAAAGTAAATAGCGGAGTAAAAGTTTGGAGGAAAAATATTAAAAAAAATTTGGGGGGGGCGGGGGGAATGGGTTTGGGGTAGATGGAGGGTTGGATGGGAGGGGAGTAAAAATTTTAGGGGGAAAGTGAGAGAGAGTAAAAGTTTTGGGGGAAAATAAATAGTTTTGAAGGTTTTTGGGAAAAAAATGGAAGAGTAAAATTTTGGAGGAAAATATTAAAAAAATTGAGGGGAAATGGGTTTGGGGTAGATGGGGGTGAGATGGAAGGGGAGTAAAAGTTTTGGGGCGAAGGTGGGAAGGAGTAAAAGTTTTGGGAGAAATGAAAAAATGTTTGGAGTTTGGGATAAAAATGTCAAATATTATAGTTTGATATTCAGTTTATTCAATTCGAAAACTCAACTCGATTCGAACTCGAAATTCGTGAATATTTATTGTTTAAAAGATCACGTAAAAATTATTAGTTTTAATTTGCAATTCAACTTTGAACAAAATATTTCATTTGTAGAACAATAAAAATATTTAAAATATTAAATTTGTTAAACATTAGCTCATAAGCTAATCTAATTGGGGTAGGTAGTGGCCTTGAACCCCAATAAAGGTGAATTTGGTCATTTTTTTTTCTTTTAAATTAAATTTTGCTCTCAACCTTTTAAAAGAGTCGAATTTGACTATCAATCTTTAAAAAAAAGTTGAATTATTGTTTTTAATGAAAATGCTGACTTAAATGTTAACTTTTAAACAAGACAGTACGCATGGCAATTCACGTGTACTCCATGCTATTTTTTAATAATTTAATTTATGAATTTTATGAAATTCTAAATTATTTATTTATGTGACATATAAAACAAATAATGTCATATTAGCATACATATACATGAACTATCACGCAGGTTACCAGACCAACATTTTTAAAGGTTAATTATCAAATTTAATTTAAAAAAAATAAGGGTCAAATTGATTAAAAAATATAAATGTTAGAAATTAAATTTATCATTATTCCTATATATTGTTTGTATTTATTTATATTTGTATTCAATTCATCACATTCAATTAATCACATGATTATCAAGTAATATTATTCGTGAATAGTTTCTTCTAAATTTTCCTTTACTTAAATTAATATTATTTTGGTTGTGTTTAAACATTGAATTAAGATTTTTAATTATTTGAAAAAAAAAAATTTAAATGAAAACCCAATTTTTCCTTTGGTTGCAATTTGTGCGTTTATTGTGGTTAGTGTAAAAATAACAATGACGGTAAGATTAGATATTGTAACGATACTATAGCACGAGACAAAAAGTAACCTAAGCGCACCACACCATCCATCCAAAACCCGTAAAAAGAGACAAAGAGATGCTTCAAATAATAATTCAAAAAAATTTAAGAAAAAAAGTCAAATTATGGTTTTGTTTTTATATTATACTCAAATTTACAATTTAGTTATTATACTTTGATTTAGCATACTTGACCCCTTAATTTTTTATAATATTGTTAATTAATTAAAATAGTTCATACAATTAATTATTTCAACTAAAATATGGGCCTAAAATTTTCTCGAAAACACAGTACTAAGTATAGGTACTATAACTATAATTTGACCAATAAAAATAACTAAAACAAAATATATAGGATTAACATAAAACTTCAAACCTTCATTCACATAAAATTAACGAACAAAACCCTAAATCCGGGAATTATTTCAAGTAGTTTACGTAATCATACTTCACAATATTCAATAAGTTTTAATTTGGATATCTGCAATCCTTACCGTACCATATTCCCGGAAAAAACGAAAACCCTAGAAAGTTCCCTTCATTCAAGTGCTTGCCCATTTAGCCTTCTCTTCCTCAAGAAAATCAAGAAACACACTGCTCTTACATTGAGGGCATTTAGGTTCAACTTTGGATGACAAAACATACATGAGACAACGAGGACATCCCACTAGCGGCATCGGCGTTACTTCGGGATGGTACCGCATCGTCACCACCGACGACTCCTCCTCCTCTGCCTTTTCCGAAGACAAGCATGAGTTTTCTGGCGATATTTCCGGGGGAGAAACTGACATGCTCGATGACCCTCTAGCTGTATAAAGTGGGAAATAAGATGTTTCTAAGAAGATATGTTTATATATATATATATATATATATATATATGGGATGATCCACGTAAAACTATTTTAATAATTTTTTATATGATAAATATTTTAATAACTTTATCGTCATATAATCTTTTATATTCCAATTTAGCTACGTCAGTGATCATTTATTCTACCATTTAATTAAGTGAATTTGAAGTTTTTGACAGTTTTATCCTGAAATTTGTATTTTAAATTTATCGTTTTCACAGATATACGAGTTTGTAGGGGCGAATTTAGGGGGTTGATAGGGCTCCGATCCCCTTAAAATGAAAAAATTTTCATCCAAGCTGTTTACAATTTTTAAAATTTTAAATTAATAAAAGTAAAATTACACTTTAACCCCTAAAAACATAAAAATTTGATTTAATCATTTAAAAATTATAAAAATGTAAATTATTAAAATGGTGAAATTATATTTTTGCTATTGTAAAAATTATAATTTAATTTTAATCCCTTAAAATAATTTTCTGATTTCGTCCCTGCATTCGCCGTCGCCGACGACCGGTGGCCTTGATGGAGGTGTGACGGGAGCGTGGCAGACCCCTTAGGTCGACTATGGGGTGGATTTGAGAGAAAATGAGGGAGAAAAGCAGTTTTTTGTAAAATAAAATGAAGGAAATGTGATTTAAAAAAAAATAACTTATATAATGAATACTAAACGATGTCGTTTTGGATCACTCGATCCGAACCATGGAGAATCCACATGTTTCTAAAAAAGGAGTTATTTACGACCCTAATCTTTTCATATTTTTATTTTGTTTTTGAAAAATAAATTTATGATTGTCCAAAAACGAAAAGATATCGTCAAAGAAAAATGGAAACAAACAAGGAACAACTTCAACACTTTAGGGGTAGGTCAAAGATAGGGTCAATGTCACGAGTGAGACTTTGACCCAAGTACGAGAAGCAGTTAACCACTTGGGACCTCTAGCCATTCAAGCTAACGTTTTAAGCTTGAAATCGAAATCGAATCAGGGCAAAAATTAACTTGGCTTCTTAAGAAGACTAATACTTCGAGCATTGAGACACGACCATATTTATCTGCCATAAGTAAAAAATTTTGTTTTTAGTAAAAATTGTTCTAATAGAATTGAATTAAAACCAACGCCTCTTTGCATGCATTTTATCATTTATTTGTATTGCATTTCATTACGTATTAAATTACAAAAAAAATCCTCACATATCTAAAACATTTGTGTCAAAAGAATGTTATCAACTCTGAACGAAAACTAAAAGAAAACTAGATAAATCAAGATAATGGGGAATGTTAAAAAAAATTTTAAGCGAAAGTCATATCCGATGAAGATAATGAAAAGCAAAACTTATTGAGAATTCGTCCTTAAACCCTTGAAACTATTTTGGACAACTAAACTACGAAAGATATTCCCGTTATTTTTAAGACTTTTTCAGAATAATATTCAAAAACACTTATTACTCTAAACCCGAAAGCAATAAAGATCCTCATATAAATTACACACGACTACTATCTGTTATTTCAATGAAAACGATACATTTTATCCAAATTGACAAACATTTTACTATTCTTTCCATTCGTTTCATATCATATTTAATCATTCTTAAATTCAATTATTTTTTGAATTCCTTTTAATTTCTATGTTATAAACGACGCTACTGCTGACTCAAAACCCTTTTTGAGAAAATTTGAACGAAAGTACAAGATTCAAAAAATGAATTTAAATAAAAAATGAACTTATTTGAAATTCTTGCTGTGCTTAAGCCCTATAAATTTTATATTTTTATATATATTATGTAATTTATCACATAAAACTAAATGTATAATAATACAATACTATGTAAACTTTAAAATAGATTTCTAAATTTACAATTTTAATCAAAAAAAACCCATATGAACTGTGAAAAGTTAAATTAAAATACATCATACATAAACTTGATTTGAACCCAACTCGACCCGCACATCAACATCTCTACTAATAAGCATACCTCATTAATATATATATATATATATATATATATATTTGAAGGAATTTTTGAACTGACTGCAAATACTTTTTTATTTTCGTAAAGGAAACTCGTACATAAATGGCAAAGATAAAAGTGAAACCAAAATTCACCCAAGGCGTTAGAAAGTTTAGCAAAAAAATTACCTCAAATAACTTGATTCCGGCTTCATTCGTCACCCCAAGTTGACGCGCCACCCATTCCGACTTCAATTGCTGCGGTCAACTCAAGTTCGGCAAACACAGCATATTTACTTTTTTTCTTTTTCACAGGGTAGGTAACTAAGCTATCAGACGATTTTGTATCTTGACTAGCTCCATCGACTATCTTCCTTTTATCGTCGTGTATCAGATCAGAAACATCAATTGCGAACAGCTCTGTGAACGAGGCACCTGCATCGTCGATAATGTCTAGGTCAGCCCGTTTCTCTAGTTTCTTCTTCTTCTTCAGTTTCTCTTCACCAGTGGTACCATCCTCATGCATTGAAGTTAATTTCTTTGAGAGCTTATCATTTGTTTTCCTTCCTATATGTTCGACCTTCAGTTTTTTCTTCTTTTCTTCCTTTTCAACGACGATGTCGTCCACAGCAATGGGAACTTCTGTCGACAGCTTGTTGTTTCCTTTCTTCTTTTTCCTCTTCGATTCTTTCTCAGTATCAAAAGCAGTAGCATTATTATCATGATTAACATCTTGTTTCTCAACCAACGCTAGAATTCAGGATTCTTTTTTCTTTTCTGACCTGTTTTCTCCCCCGTGTGAATATCTGTACCATGCAAAGCAATGTTGACGATCTCACCCTCTTTGTTTTTGATGCTTTTATCCATTGGTCTTGCATTGAATATGTGTAAGTTAGGCAGTAACCTTTTAACCTGCAGCATTATTGTTCCGCATATCATATCAAGAGACTAAGACGAGAAAAACGTAAACAAACACATCTTCAAATAATACAAAAAAAAAAAATTGTACGAGCGAAAACATGCTTACCTTCTTAGCCAATTTATCTTTTTCGGCTATGGGATTTCCTAGTAGGTTGAGATTCTTCAGATGGACTAATGAATCCAGTGCCTGTTTTTCAGTTGGTAGTCAACAAACAGAGCAGAAACCATAGAGGCCCCTATACTAGGGAGTCAGATTGCATTTTGACCCCTCCACTCAAAATATGGGCAAATTAGTCCCTGTATGTTAGATCAGAGAGCAAACTGGTCATTTTGTTAAAAATTTCGTGGTGTGGCACGTGTACCTTATGTTAATATATCGTGACCAATTTTTAACAATAGAAATAGATGAAATTTTTAACAGATTGACCAGCTTGCTCTTTGATCTAACATACAAGGATTAATTTACCCATTTTTTGAGTAGATGGGTCAAAATGCAATCCGACTCCTAGTATAAGAGCCTCCATGATACTTTTACGCAGAAAATGCATTTCCATGAAAAAAAATCACAAGAATCGGGGAAAAATAAATTATTTTAGGTTGCTACAAACCTTCAATTCCGACCATTGAGAGATTAAGTTATTTCCCAAGTCCAAATTTTCAAGCTTTTTGTTACAAGACAACTCCGACGGGAGACTCTGGATAATTCACCCATGTGAACAAGTAGGGTACAGATATAGGAAATAATAACAAAAGCATCTAATCTATACATCGAAGAGGCTGAAATGAGTAATAGAACATGCTTTACTCGGATAGTCATTGTGTAAAAGAACTTACCTTGATATCATTGTGAGCGAGTCGAAGCTCTTTTAATTCAACACAGCACTTGAGTGACGACTCGATAGCTTGAATTTGGCAATTAGAGGCAGAGAACTAGAACCAAGAGACATAAAAAAAGCTTTAGGAGTAATAATCAAGTTAAATCGTATAAGATATATATGAATAACAGAAGGATTCGATACCTTTGTGATAGATTTCAGCTTGACAAGAGAATTGCCGATTTCAGTGATTGGATTCCTAGAAAGTACTGAAGGAAAATTTCAGACAGAGATATAATCCGAGTTAAAATCATGTAAGTGATTTCTAAAGCACCAGCTTAGAGGTTGTGAGATCAAGTAGTGCAAAGGATACAGAAACGAGGTCAGATAATGGGATGACTATGAGCATGGTTAGAGGTGTTCATCAGGAAGTACTTCCCATCCCAACACTCTGCTCCCGAATAAACAGAACCGGATTCTTAACTTCAATTTCAAACACAAAATGCAAACCAAGTTAACATTTGAAACACAATCGTTTATGATTACGAATTCATACCAATCGGGAAGTACTTCCCATTCCAACACTCCGCTCCCGAACAAACAGAACGATATTCTTAACAACTTCAATCTCAAACTTCGATTTTGAACACAAAATGCAAACCTAGTTAACATTCGAAACACGAACATTTATGATTACGAATTCATACCAATCAGGAAGTACTTCCCATCCCTACACTCCACTCCAAAATAATAAAAACTGTATTCTTAACAACTTTGAAACTTCGACTTCGAACACACAATGCAAACTAAGTTAACTTTCGAAACATGATGCTTTAAGATTACGAATTCAAACCAATCAGGAAGTACTTCCCATCCCAACACTCCGCTCAAATATACAGAACCATAGTCCTAACAACTTCGATCTCAAACTTCAATTTCAAATACAAAATGCAAACTAAGTTAATTTTTGAAACACGGTCCTTGAATTCATACCAAGAGTGTTCAAATCTTTCATATAATCGAGTCCACGTATGGAAACAATCTCGTTATCTACACGGCGGAAGAAACAATGAGATTAACAAGTACAAAAAGATAAAGAATAAACGCAAAGTGATGCATTTTTTTTATAACAAAATCTTACCATTCAGAATTAATGCGCGTAAATTAACAAGAGGTTTAACCTCTTCCATTGATCTAAGCTTATTTTTGCCAGCATTCAACACCTAATTTAAAAACCAAAATCGAATCATAAATTTGATTCAATTTAATTAGGAATTTTAAGAAAAAACACACAAGCGAGCTTTAAAAACTTAACAGTGAGTTTAGTGAGTCCTTCGATTCCTTCCAATGTTTGTAATTTGTTTTGAACAACCAATAACCATTTCAAGTTAACACAAGACTTCAATCCCTATAAAATTGAAATTTAAAATTGAAATCACATTTATTTTTTTAAAAAAATTACTTAAATAAGCGAAAGCAGGAAGTGAAAAAAAAAACCTGGAGCGAAGTGAGATTGTTAAAAGCAAGGTCGAGTCTTTCCAAGTTTTTGAATTCAGCCAAGCAAGAAACCTGTTAAAAAGAAAATAGGAAAAAATAGAGTAGAGATTAGACAAAGAGGAACCGGAAGGCGATGAGAGAAAGAGGAATAGCGGCGGAGGCGTACATCGGAGAGAGCTTTGTGGGAAAGAGAGAGGGAAGTGATGGAGGCGGGATCACGTGTCTTCTTGTCTTTCAAGACATGTTCTTTGGTCAAGCGAGCCATGGCGGATGCAACCCTAGTTCTTTTGGCGGCAATAACAGTGTACTGGTTTTTCTTTTAGACCATCAAAGCAGATTCTGCATGGGCCAAAGCAACTGGTTCGGTCGAGTCCGGTCGGGCTCCTTAGATAAAAGTATTGGTTTAGTTTTGATTTTAGTCCTTCTATTATAATAATGTTTGAATTTAATCTCTTTACTTTACTTTGAGATGGTTTAGAGTAAGTACAAATTTAATAATATCATTAGTAGAGTTGTTGATATAACGACTTGATTTTTTTAAATAACCTTAGGCATTTGGTTAAAATGTAAATTTAATATTTGTTAAACATGATTGGACTGGATTTTCATGATCTTCATTGTGTGGCGAAATAAAAAAAAAATTCATTTAACTTCTGCAAAAGCTGACAGTTTAAGATAAGTTAAGAGATTAAATTATATCAAATTAAAATAAAAAAAAAATTATACTGACAAACTAATATTATAATTAGACTGACAAACAAAATAATAACCTCGTTTTTTTAAAAGGATCACTTTATTTCGATGCCACACTCCTTAATTGGTCGTTGAAGCAAGTAGAGGGTCACAAAACGCAAATTTTTGATGTTTAATTGTAAAATTATTAGAAATACATTTTATTACATTTCAATATATTTTTTTAAAACATATTTAGTTACTTTATTAGTTTTTAATCTCAACCTCCTCGAGTAATTATGATAAAAATTTTGTTAAAATGCATTTTTCTGACAAGATAAAAAATTTCAATTACAAACTAACTGTAATATCTAAATTGAATAGATCACCAACCTGTGGAGGGGCAACATGAAAAAATCTCAAGCCTATAAAAAAATCTTTCATTAATCCAACTAAAATATCAGCAATTGAGTTCACCTCTCTTGTTATTTGTTTAAAAATTATCACCAAATTCAAAATCAACGATTTAGACTTATTTTAATTAACCCGCAGGAAATGCTAGTCACCAATCAAAGATTTGGAGTATGTCCTCACTATGGCTGAGGAAAATAACCAAGAAAATTAAACACCATCAGTTCTTTTTACTCCATTCACCTCGATTTTAACTCGATCATTATTTAAATTTATAAAATTCGATTCGATTTTCAATTTCAATTTTAAGAACCGCAATCAAATCAAATCAAACTGAATTATGTTTTTATTTAATTTATAATTTTTATAATATAAATATAAATATTTTAGATCTAACTTAATGAAAATAACTTTAAAACTTATTATTAAAAATTATTTAAAAAAACAAAAAGAATATATTAAAACATGAAGCAAGTAAAAAATTTATGTATTACAAGTCCATAGAAAAATTAAATGAAACTTTAATTGAAATGGTTAAATTAAAATTTAAAATTCATTGTATCCCAAATACAAATCTCATCATGTGTAAGTTTTTATTAATTTTATATAAAAAGACAAAAACACCCTCATAATCATATAACTTATTTTGTATATAACTACCGGATTGACTCATTATACCAACGGTATAACTCAATTAGTACTTAAATAGTATAAGATATAGATAGATATAGTTGATTTACACTACCCAGGTAAAAATCAGAATCATATTATTATATGTATATATACAATAATGAATAATAACACCAGCACCAACCAAATCCATTGAGGAAGACAAATTGATAGAGTTTTGTGTTTTTAACTACTGGTAAAGGGTGACTAAAGGAGGACCAACCAAAACCACCTAAAACAATAGACCCCAAAAACCAAACTATAGCAAAAAAGAAAAAGTATAATACCAGCATTTTCGATTTGGTGGTCAAGAATTATGAGCATTTAGCAGTGCTCGGTGGACCATGTCGATGAATTGATTGTCCTGAAAAATATGCGATGTTGGTTAGATAGATGCACATGAAAAACGAGTAAATGATGGTACATTGCCGATGGATGGTAAACTTACCTGAATG
This sequence comes from Kokia cookei, assembly GCA_039519145.1. Taxonomy (NCBI): domain Eukaryota; kingdom Viridiplantae; phylum Streptophyta; class Magnoliopsida; order Malvales; family Malvaceae; genus Kokia; species Kokia cookei. The sequence continues at coordinate 649,632 of CM076905.1, read as the reverse complement.
AGAGCCAAAAGTGCATCTCGAACTTTTTCTCTACTGATAGTTAAACCATAGTTGTGCATGGGAACGGAAGCAGGTGTGAGCGATGGTGAGGGAGCAGGCGGTGGAAAAGGTTGAAGAAGTGGAGCACCATGTGGGCGTTGTAGACTCAAAGGAGGGTTAAGTAGAGGAGCAGTCGGTGAAGATGTAGAGACAGGTGGCAATATATGTGAAGAAGAGGAAGAATGCAAAAAGAATGTCGAGGGCTTTACGAGATTAGTGTGATTGCTTCCGGATTCAGGGGTATCAAGTAGTGGCATCAATGGAGTAGAAGACGATAGAGGATATGGAAAATGCAAAGCTGGCACTGTAGGGGACGCAACAATGGGTGGGTTAGAAGGTGCAGGCATTGCAGCAGAACATTGGTATGGTTGTCCAAAATTAGACGCCTTTGAAGCATTTCCAATGGTCATAGCTGTCTGCAACATGTAACAAAAGGACCAAGATATAAGCCCTCATAAATAAATGTCGTACCAATACCTAATATGTGTACACTTCAGAACCGCTACCAAAAACAATTTAATCAAATCAACCATTTAATAATGATACCGCTTGGCCCTTAATGCATGTTGACTTGTTCTTTCTTTTAGTTGTGATATCTAATAAAACAAGAGGGGCATAAAAATAAAGAAAAGAAACCAATGCTTGTTAATTTATCTCAGCGGATAAACTTCAGACATGCAGAAAGAGAGAATGGACTACGGAAAATACTTGACAACCTATTAAACATAATTCATGAGATAGGATGCCATCATCTCCGGTAAAAGTACAATGGAGGCTCTTATACTAGGAGTAAGATTACATTTTCCCTCTCTACTAAAAAAATAAGCAAATTAATCCCTATACATCAGATCAAAGGATAAATTGGTCCTTCTGTTGAAAATTCCATCCATTTTACTATTAAAAACTGGTCCTTGTCACGTGTCACTATTTGGTATTTTGTTAGCCATGCAAGTTTTAATAGTAGAAATGGATGAAATGTTTAACAGAAAGAACCAATTTACTCTTTGATCTAATACATAGGGACTAATTTTCCCCTTTTTTAAGTAGAGGGGCAAAAAACTATCTGACACCTAGTACAGGGACCTTCATGATATTTTTACCCATCACCTCCTTATAATAAACATGATTCACTAAACAATTAGATTTGATGTGCTATCCAACGATACTTAACTACGTCCTATCTTAGTGGTGAAAGCAAGGGAGAAGAAGACATTCATTAACTAAGTAAAAATGATCAGTCATGATAAAGCCCACTTTACGACAAAGTAAACCATGACAAAATAAAATTATAGTGATAGGGTCACATGAAATTTTCTACATGTACTGGAATGTATTGTAATCAGAGAACAGAATTTGAACAGAAAATGCATACACTGAAGAAATTCACAAAGGCAGGATCATCAGGGACATCTGCGGCACTGGGTGCAGTTGATGATGATGGCTCCAAGGGACCATCCATGATGGCCATTGTTGAGACAGCTTCCAGTTCTTCAAACTCACTGCATTTGTGATTAATATTGTTACTCGGAAATTGGCAAAAAAGGAAGGAAAACTGGATCATATTGGAAGCTTACAAGCAAATATGATGACATAACAATTGGAATAATTACCACTCATCACAGTTTAAATTTTACCAGTGAAAAAAAGAAAGCTTGAAGATTGGGCAGAAACTCAAATACTAAACAAAACCAAAACAAACACTGAGAATAACAAAAAATACAATAATCCAGCACCTATTTGGTAGAAGAAAATCGAAGGGTTGAAGTGTTCACTACGAGAATAGACTCGGGTAAGGCAATTTAGAAAACATCAAAAACATTAACATCTCTTAAGGATGGTGATGGATATGGTCAAACAAGAGAATCAAATAAGTTAAAAGGAGGCAGAATATAACTAATGAAGTAATTTTTAGTGCTTGAAAACTGCAATGCTGATTGAAGAACTCAAATATCACAACTATAAGGTACTAAAAGTCGAGAGACATTTCAACTCAATGATGTATATACCGATAACTAAGCACAATGCTAATAGAAAAGCGGGGAATATATTACTATAATGCTTACCCTTTTGTCGATGTTGCCTTTGACTTCTGGGGCACCTTTGAGTATGCAGTAAGAATCCTGAAGATGCCAAAGCAAATAAAATGGCAAAAATAAGCAATAAAAAACATCATAAAATTTTCATCACACACACACACACACACAAACAACCAATGACACGAATTTGGCAACCAAACACATAAAAAGCAAAAGAAATGACAAAAATTATCAGTACCTGCTAAAAAGATTCGCAACCTCCTCGAGTTCATGTGCATCATAGAACCAAATACCATTTATTTCCTGAGAGGCATTGCGGTATAGTAGATATTTATCCTGAACTTCATACTCGAAATCTCCCAAGAGGTTTTCCACCAAATTATCTGTTTATAAAAACTTTCTTAAGAGACTATTTTTCTTAGTTTAATAATCATTCTAACCAAAATTTGCAAAAAAAAAAAAAAAAAAAGATCAATTATAGAACATATTATAATAAATCAAGAAACCAAAAACGGCAGTAATTGCAATTTGTAAAAATCAAATCAAGCAATTTTCACGATTTAAGTTCACCGATACAAGATCAAGAATCGCATTGAACTAACCAGTATTGCGTCTATTCATCACAATAAACTGAAACCTAGGCTGCGTATTCCTGAATTATGAACCGAAATAAATATTTTAAATTACAAAAATTGAAAAAGTAAAAATTCAAAATATATAAAAAAAAAAGGCTTTCAAAGTTACCTCTTGACAACAAAAAGAGATCCTTCGACATCTTTTCGACTCTGCAGAAACAACAAAAGAGAAGCAAAATTTAGTGTTTAAATTAACAAAAAGGGCTTTAAAAAAACAGGAAATTAGCCTATTACCCATTGACTAAGATCGATGTTGAACTCGTAGAAGGCGACATGAGCGGCGGTGATAAGAATTTCTTCGACAAAAGGGTCGATGCGACGGAGAACCGTTAAATTGAGGAGTTTCGTGCTTTGTTGATCAAGATTAGGCATTAATTTCCCGAATTGCGGCTGCGACATTTTGGATCTTTTTCCAAAATGATTTTTAAGAAATTAAATTGAGAAACCCTAGCTGGATTTGAACAGCGTTTTCGCCCTTATTGGGATAAATTGAAATGTGGAACGAAAATTAGTATTAAAATTCTTATTTTTAATGGAGAGAGAGAATGAAGGAAGGAATAAACGATAGAAGGGAAAATGGAAGGCAAAATGTGAATGGTAAAAGCCAAACTCAGCTTCTTATGCAAGCTATTTGTTTATTTGATCGATTGGATGGAATTGAGTCGCATCGGGTCGGGTCGGGTCGGATCGAGATTCGATTTAAAATTATTTCAGGTTTTATTTTTATGTTCGACCCGTTTAGGTTTATGTTTTAATATTTTTAAAAATATTTAAATATTAATATAATATATTTTTGGTTTTTTATAAACAATAGAATAGATTAGGGTAGGTTAAGTCGGTTTAGGATTGGAAAATATAAACTTAAGCTTGAACTAAACGGGGTTAAACCAATTGAATTAAGTCAATACTTTGTACATGAACACCTCTAGTTAGAGTTAAGAAAGAGCAAATTTCAGCTAAAATCAAGAAAATTGACTAAACAGACCTAATTTGTTTAGTCGATTTCAATTTAGGTAGTTTTTTCGATTATGGGTTTGATTTTTTTAGTTATTTCAGTCGGTTATTGGTTTTTAAATTTTCAACTAACCCGATTAAAAAATTTGACTTGATTTAATTTTTAAATTTTTTTTAAAATATATTTATAATTTATGATATATAACATAAATATATATTACTCAAGTCCAATAACTAAAGTCAATTAATCGATTGAACCAATCAACCTAAAATCGGTTCGGTCACATTGGTACTTGAGCTCTAACTCGATTGAGTCATTTTTTGTAAATTATGGTCAATTAAGTCAATTTAAATAGAAATAAAAATAACTGAATGCTTTACCTACCTGCAACCATTTTTTTTATTTGGATAAATCTCAATATTAGACATATATTTTAATTTGGTACAATTATACACATTAAACTTTGATTGTGGTTCAAATATATACATAAAATTTTGATTTTGATTCAGTTATATACATTTAAACAAATACATCAATTTATATTCATATTAGATAAATATAATTATTTGTGCATACAATATATAAAATGTGATATTATATCAATAATTACGTTAAAAAATTTTAATTGCATGTGTAAAACTGCACAAAATAAAATTTCATGTATAACATTACATGTTAAAATAAAGTTAAAGTTAATGTGTAATTTTGGAAAAAATTCTCTTTCCATTTTTCTTTTAGAAACTTTACTAAAAATTCAAGGGTTAATATCTATTTTGGCTACAAAATTTTTCAGATTGATAGCATAATTTTTTTTTGTCAATTTAATACTTGAACATTCATTCTATCAAGTGTTTTAGTCATAGTAGTCAATATCGTATCGATACTGGTTATATTAGTCGATATGTATTATTTCGGTCTTAAACTGGTAACAAGTAGTCTATGTTATGTTCTGGAGAATAATTTAGCTTGACGAGGAGAATAATTGTTTTTAACCCTATCAAGATGAAAGTTGTCCCATGTTGTGAGGGAAATGTAAGATGTAAAGATTTCACCTTAAAATGTGCAACATAAAATTACACACCAAAAAGTTTAGAAACTAATGCAATTTGAACACTAACATAAAATTTTAATGTTGTAATAATAGAAATTTTTTTTATATAAAAGTATTATAGAGATCCTTATATTAGGATTCATATTGTATTTTGCATTTTTTACTAAAAAAAATTGAGTAAATTGATTCATGTACGTTAAGTCAAAAAACAAATCGATCTTTTCTGTTAAAAATTAGCAAGGCTAACGAAATAATCACGTAATAACATGTGTTGTGCCATGTGTATTTGATGTATAGGTATCAATTTTTAACAAAAAGATCGGTTTACTCTTTAATGTAATGTACAAAAATTAATTTACCTTCTTTTAATAATGGGAGTAAAATGCAATTCGACCCCTAATACATGGGCCTCCATGTTATTTTTACCTTTTCTTTCAATGTGGGAGTTTCTCAGTTTCTTTTGAGAGCAAAAGCAGAAAGGATAATTATCATCAAGAGGAGTACAGCAGCTATTATAGAACCTATCACTGCTCCACTTGCACTTTGGCAAAAATCACCAAATTGTTGACAAAAAGGAAGCCAATTCACGTCATCGTTCCCGTTATGAGCCAAATACACCACCGATGCAGAAGCTGAACCTGCAGCTACGGTTAAAGCCGCCATCATCTGCAACAATCCAACAACTACATTATCCCCACTAATTCAATATTATTTTGATTCGTGTGCGAGGGTTAAATCCACCTATTCATGTTTCGAGAATCGAGCCAATCTTATCAAGAACATATTTGAAACATTAGGGTCAAATTATAAACACGTGATTGCATTTAACATGATAAAAAATAAAAAAGAAATCGTTCCACGTTAAATCCATGCAATAAATATACACGTGTTTATAATTTTATCCACATATTTTAAATATTCAAATCGATAATTAAGCCTTAACTGACTTATAAATTGATGGAACAATATAATTGATATAATATTATAACATTTGAAGTTTATAACAATTTAGCCCTGAAAAGATCATTAATATATATAGTGAGTTGGTATTACGGAATCAAGGATGACAAGGGAGAGCCTTGGCGTTGTTGCAAGTGGACGAATGATGCAGATTATGGAGAGTGGCAATGAAAGGAGAAGATAACAAGAAACGATGCCCAGTGCCATCACGAAAAACCTGTATAATTATAGTCAATATACGGTAAAATCATCGAATGTTTATTTGAGCTTGATTATGCTTAGATACGGTGATAGTATCATCGAAGACTTTGTACTAAGAATTATTTTGCATTTTACCTCTTCTGATAAAAAAATAAGTAAATAGTCCATGCACGTTAGATCAAAGAGCAAATTTATCCTTTTGTTAAAAAGTTCATCCATTTTTGCTACTAAAAACTGATCTCTATATTTCATATAAGGTACACATGGCCAAGGGCGAAGTTAGAAAACTTTTTTAGAGGAATCGAAATTAAATTGTAATTTTTACGGTAGTAAAAATACAATCGTAAAAATACAATTTCACCATTTTAATAGTCTATATCTTTATAATTTTTAAAGGATTAAATCAAAATTTTATAATTTTAGGGGGGGTAAAGTGCAATTTTACTTTTACTAATTTAAAATTTTAAAAAATTTAAAGGGCTTAAATAAAAAAAAATTTCTATTTTAGGGAGAATCGAATCCCCTGCCAACCCTCCTAGCTATGCTCTCACAGGTGACAGGAATGTTTAATTGTGTAGTTATTTCTTCAATCACACTGAATTGTAACCATAAATATGGATAAAATTTTAAATTGAAATAACTAGATTACTCATTGATCTAACATACAAGTATTTATATATTCATTTTTTAAGTAAACTCTTCTATGATACTTTTAGCACTTAAATATATAAATAGATAAATAAAATACATACCGGAAAGTATCGAAATCATCATACTGAGCTTCGAACTGGAGGAATTGAGTGAAAAAAGGGAGAAGTTGATCGGCAGTCCCCATTGCTACAGTTGCGCCGAGGGCGGCTCCAAGGGTGCACAGTCTTAATACAAAGTCACCAACAGCGAACCCTTTTTTCGCCCCTCGATTCGGTGGTTCGACAACAGCGACAGCTTTCGAAGAGTTTAACAATGGGGCTGTTCCTTTAGCATTGGCTTTTGTCTCCGCCATGTTGATTGCTATCTCACCACTTTTATCCGTCGCCATTAGGGAGATGATATTGCAAGGAAATAAAGAACAAATGAGACTGATATATGTTGTAAAGATGAATGGAATGAAGATATCTAGTGTGTGTATATATATATATATATAAATAAATTTGGTACGACCATTTTAGTGCATATAGATTGGAGTTGTTGCTTGGTGATCTTAACTTGCTCCATTATCAACAATTTCATGCCAAAATGTGAAGATTTTGCTGAAGGATATCAATTCGAGGAAGATGTAGTCAGTAGTTGTTAGTAACAGCTTCACTGAGTAGATATGTTTCAATTTCTTTTGGGTAAACTGTAAATTTAGTCACTTTTGTTTGCCTCATATTACATTTTAGTCACTTATGTTTGAAATATTACGTTTTAGTCACTTACATTATCATTTTGTTATGAAATGGTCACTCTGCCGCATAGGGGGAGCCAGAAATTTTTGGGGGGGAGGCAAAATTAAATTGTATATTTTTATGATAATAAAAATGCAATTTCACCATTTTTAATAGCTCATATTTTTATATATTTTAAAGGATTAAATCAAATTTTTATTATTTAGGTTGGCAAAGTGCAATTACCATTACTAATTTAAAATTTTATAAATGATAAAAGGCCTAAATGGAAAATTTTCCATTTTAGGTTAGGGGGACTGAGGCCCTTGCCTACCCCCCTTGACTTTGCCGTTAAGCTATGTTATCTCCCTAACAACAATCTTACATGACAATTCAAATGAGTTTTAAATGTCAACTTGGATATCTCACTTTCGTACCTGAGCTTTTTTTGTCTCACTTGAGTAATTAGTTTCAATATTCAATTTGGTACATGAGTTTTTTTTTGTCCAATTAAGTACCTAAGTTTTTTTACTAGAGTACATGTGCCAAATATTCATTGGGCCACGTGATGTCATTTGGTTTGAACATCAAATTGAACATAGAAACCAAACTCGATTACTCGAGTACCAAATTAATATTAAAAAGCAGGTACTAAATTAAACATTAAAACTAAACTTAAGTACCAAATGACATATTAAACTTAAAAATTATTATATTGAATAGCAAGATGAAAATACAACATTATACAAGCAAAGAACCTTAAAACCCACAACTCTTTCACAATACGCACCTATATTAAACAGAAAAACGAAAACCACATTTCCTTAAAATATTTGTCACTGTTTTTAGAATTGGATCGAATCAATTAAGGTACTAATTGAATAAATTGAATTTGTTGAATTGGTCGATCAGATTGATTGAATCGATTTTCTTTATTTTTTTAAATTTTTCAATAATTTATTCAATTGAATTGAACAAATGGATTAGATTATTTGAACTAATTAAACTAAAAATCATTGATTTGATAGATTCAATAACCGGGCCGGTTCTAAAAAACTTAATACCAGCAATGTTCCATTTTCAACAATGGTCGGGTCCAGTTAGGCTGTGCGTAGAGCATGGAGGGAGCCGTTGATGCGCTCTTGGATGTGGGCTTTCCGGGGCACTTACTCTAGCTAAGGAGCATGGTTTTATACGCATCACCGTTGAACCTGACAATTATGCTTTAGTGGCTAAGTTTGATAGTTGTACTGTGGTTCTTTTCGTTGTAGAGTCAAATCATTGAGGAAGTTCATAGATTTGGTTCTTATTTTGATTTGATTGTTTTCTTTTGAGTAAAAAAAACCAAACAATTACATTAAGGTACTAAATATCAACATTCAAAACATATACCATTTTTGTAGATATCTCAAGACAGAAAATATTTTAATTAAAAAATCTGCAACTTTATTATCTTCCCTAAAAACATATTGTTAACATCATTTCTCAAAACCATGTAGAATTTGAGAAATTCTTCTTATCAATATTGAATTTGTGCCGATCAAATTCTGATATTAAAATGTTATAATCGTCTCTAAGACCACTCTTTCTAAACCTCACTTCTAACAAAGAATCTTGATCGGATGGTTTTTAAGTATGTTCATAAGTTGACCAAAAGGTAGTACATAGACTCGCTCGTTGGTCTCTTGTATGTTGGATTTGAATTGTTGAAATGTCATTTAACGAATTGTATCTATTGAACAATATTATCTCTAATAAAAGTGTCAACACCCAAATCATCTTCATTTGATCCAATATGACTTTCACCGCCTCTTTGTTCCATTTGGCCCATATCTTCTTCAACATCCAATTTGTTAAAGTATCAATAGCCCTAATACCATTAGAATTTCGAGAGAACGCAACATTTAGTCTTTGAATTTGTCAAAATTTCTTAATGTAATTTTGATTTTGATCTATACGATGACGTGACACTTTGAGATTGTATTATGTCATAGCCTAAAAATTTTAATAAAATAATTATAATTTTTTAGGTGGTAACGTGATACAATCTCAATGACACGTGATTACATGACCAAAACTAGGAAAAGTTATCAAGTTCTAAGACTAATCTAAAAAAAAAATTAAAAACTAAATTTATCAAATTTAGAGATTAAATGTTGTTTGATCGCTTAAATACTAACTGTGCCTTGAAAATATTTTAAAATCGGGCCTTGACTTAGTGCAGTGCATGATTAACTCTATTACAAAAAATACAATATTTTAATATTGTACAATTACTTTAATATGATTTATTAAACATTATATTAAGAAATAAAAGCAAGGGATAAAATTTATAAACTTTGATTTTGTGTAATTTTATATATGAAAATTTGAATTTGCTTTCATTCTTTACAAATTATTAATACTATTAAATATCATCATTTTATATTTATATTTTGTATATACAAATAATTATATTTAACCAATATAAAAATAAATCGATGTGTTCGTTTATTTAAATGGTTATAATTGAATTAAAATTAAATCTCGTATATACATTTGAACCATAACCAAAGTTTCATGTATATAATTGCACCAAATCAAAATTCATGTATCAAATTACAAATTGATCTCCCCTTTTTTTACAACTTCAATAATAATAATAATAAATATTTATTTCTTTCTTTATATTATACAATATCGAAAAAGGGAGATGACAAAGTTTGAACTCGTGTCACTTGAAGATCATACAAGAGCTCTAATTATTGCTTAAACGCAATTTCATTTCAGAGCAAAAGCTGAAAGGATAATTATAAACATGAGGAGTGTGCCGGCTACGAGAGAACCCACCACTGCTCCACTTGCGGTTTGACAGAAATTACCAAATTGTTGACAAAAAGGAAGCCACATCGTGTTTTGGTTCCCGTTATGAGCCAAATACACTATTGATGCTGAAGCTGAAGCTGCGGTTATAGTTATACCCATCATCACCTGCAATAATCTACAACTAAGTATCCTTCGGAATCATAAAATAACAATCATAACGAGGTCATTACACTAGGTAAACTAAATGTTATTAAAACTAGAATGTAAATATTAAATCTTTGTATTCATATTTCGATATCAATCATGTATGCTTAAAAAAAAAATTATTGATTGAGTCTTAATTCAATTGGTATTATTGCCATTGCAACAAGAAGGAAGGTGTAGGTTTACACGTGCTTAAGCACATTTTCCCTTTGATTTCAAGATAAAGAAACTATGGGTAAGAGAAGGCATTATATTTAAAAAATTTAATTGCACCATTTCCTACAACAATCTAAGAGCTAATTAATGTTCCAAGCCATAAAACAACATTGTAATACTAATCTCATAGCTAGTATTTAAGGGATAAAGCAACATTTAGTCCTCGAATTTGGTATTTTCTCAACTTGGTCCTTTAACCTTTTTTTGTCCAGATTAGTCTAGAAAAAAAGAGGTTCTAGGACCAAGTTGGGAAAAATTAAGTTAAAGAAATAAATGTTGTTTTATTCCTATTTGAAAAGTCCCAAAGCTAGTCAATAGTAATCAAATTTCTGTTAAATTATGATTTTGGTCCCTTTACTCAAATTTGAATTTAATCTTTGTACTTAATTTAACATAATTTAATTCCTATATTTTTATATTGTCATTATTTAGTCCAAATAATTAATATTGTCAATACTTTGGTTAAAATACTGACTTGGATTTTTCCTTAAAAACTTCCCTTCAAAATCATGTATACTTGAATAACCCATAAACATTAATTGGTATTCAGATAAGCCTCGAATATCAATTATGTTCATTTTTAAGTTTTTCATGGCTAATATACTGAATAAGCCCTTAAACATTTTTACTTTATTTAAATAAGCCTTTATACTCGAATAACCCATAAACTTTAATTGGTACTCAAATAAGCCTCTAATTTTTAATTTGTATGTGAATGAGCCCCTAACTTTTAGTTTACACCTAAATAATACTCTTATTATAAATCATTATTTTATTTGAAATAAGGGATAATTTAAATACAAATAAAATAATAAGAGCTTAATGAATAAAAGTAAACTACTTGAAGGGTTCTTTTAACAATTTAAACTTTCTTGTCATTATATGCATTGAAGAGGGATGTTAATATCAAATATTTAAAGAAAAAAAAACACAGATTCAACTATTGCAACAATTGAGGACATAGGTTCGAGCACACTTAAACATGAATAATCTTTCGATTTAAAGGTTGATAGAGTGTAAATGAGACATTAGTATTAGCAAGCTACTCAAGTTTGACTCGAAAGAAAAATTCAACTCGATTCAATACTTATCGAGCTGAGCTCAAGCTATCGATCGAGCCAAATTTGAGCTTAGTAAATACTCGGCTCAAACAACTCACGAGCTTTTCCAAGTTTTTTCATTTTTAATACACATTTTATATATTTCATATTATTAAATTATGCTATTGCCCTTAATATATTATTAACCTCGAGTTTAATTATCAAGCAAAGCTCGAGTTCGAATATACATGAGCTTAAATCAAGCTCAAACTCGAGTAGCTTAATTATAACTCGAGTTGAGATCGAGCTTAAAAAAAGGTTCAGTCGAGCTCAAGCTATGTATCAAGCTTGAGGTTACCAATATTCAGGCTTGATTTATTTTGTGGGTCAATTAATCCAATACCTCTATTCAAACTAATATCTTGATCGATTTTCGATTCAACCGACCCAACTGGCCAATACGATTCCAACCCAGTTCAAACAACTATAGTTATAAAAAATAATAATAAAGCAAGAGATATGGAGATAAATAGTGAGTTGATTTTACAGTATCAAAGATAACAAGAACGAGCCTCGGCATTATTGCAAGTGGACGATTAATGCAGATCACAGAGAATGGCAACGAAAGGAAAAGATAACCAGCAACTGCGGCATTTGCAGTCACGAAATACCTGTAAAATCATGTCAATAAATATTATCATTAGATAATCAATGCTAAATTGTTTGAATCCCAAAGATTTATTATATGAAAAAAATAAAAAATAAAATAAAAGAAAGGGTAAACTACAGTAAAAGTTATTTAACTATTAGTAAATTTCTTATTTGACTATCCAACTATAAAAAGTTACAAAATGATCACTTAACTATTTAATTTTGTCTTTTTGTCACAATCCGTCAGCTGACTAACATAAAAATGAAAATACCAAAAAATCCAAGATAGTTGGGTGACCAAAAAGACAAAATTAAATAGTTGATGACCATTTTATAATTTTTCATAGTTGGGTGATCAAAAAAGAAATTTACTAAGAGTTAAGTGGTCATTTTGTAACTTTTCATAGTTAGATGACTAGGTGACTACTAGTGTAATTTACCCCAAAAGAAAATACATACACGAAAGTTGTGATATCATTGTACTGAACTAAGAACTCAAAGAACTGAGTGAAGAAAGGGAGGATTTGTTGATTATTCCCCATTGTTACAGCGGCACCGAGGGCGGCTCCCATGGCGAACAGTCTCAAAACGAAGTCGCCGCTGGCGATTCCTTTCTTCGATCCTCGGTTCGGTTGTTCGACAGTGACGGCAACTGCTTTCGAAGAGTTTAATAATGGGGCTTTTGCTTTATCATCGGACTTTATCTCCGGCATGTTGATTGCTGTCTCTTTTACACTTTTGTCGGTCTCCATTACAGATAAAAGATGATTCAATGGAGTGTGCAAGATTTTTTAATGTGGATATCACTGGTGGAGTGTTTGTCCTTAAATAGGGATGAAGATGGTTATTAAATGGGTAAATTATATAGAAGGTTATTGAACTATTAATGAGTTTATATTTTAGTTATTTAACTTCAAAAAGTTACAAAATAGTCATTGATTATTAGAAAGTTTTATTTAAGTCACTAGACTATTGAATTTTTTTAAAGCCTAGTCGACGAGCTCCTGGTGATGATTCAACCATTGATACAGTAAAACGATACTCATTTACAAGTAGAAGAACATACTTTAAATCCAAGTTGATTCAAGGTTTTCAAAACTAGACCAGTGGTCGAATCGATCATGTCATCGATTTAATTGATCCATTCAACTTGATAAAATAAATCATTAAAAATTCATAAAAATAAAAAATATTAAAAATCCAGTCCAATCGATTCAACGCTCAATTTAACTAGTTTTTTACTTGGTTCAACCGGTTTGTATCGGTTCTCAAGTCAACCAATTTTTTGCTTGGTCCATACTGATTCTTGGGTCAACTAGTTTTTTGCCTAGTTCAATATGTCCGTACTGCTTCCCAAGTCAACTGGTTCAATGCCCTTCTCCGAACCGGCACCCAACCGATTCGGTCCAATCGGCCAACCCGATCCAATTCAAACAACCTTGAGTTGATCTGATGGTCAATGTTAGAGATCAGAAAAGAAAGTTGTTCGAATTTTTGTTTGTAAATTCGTAACGTTTAAAGCTATTTTATGAAAGAAGAACTAAACTGTAAAAAAGGAGAAGAACTTTCGATTGGTGCTAGTGGTGGGAACGAGGAAGGTCATATAACAACGATTTTAATGACTCGATGTCTTAAATGAAAACAATCGAATAGCTTAGTGACTATTTTATAGTTTTTTAAAGTGGAGTGATCAAAACGTAAATTTATTAATAGTTTAGTGACTTTTTATAAAATTTACCCTTATTAAATCTTTAGTAACATTAAAAAAATTGGGCTTGCAACTAGGCTGTTTTATTATTCTTAATAAATTATGATATTGCTTACCAAAGAAAACTAAAATATTCTTATGAATCGAGCTTATGTGAGTTTTTTTATTTAGTTTTTTTTTTATGTGAGCAGTCAACTTCAGGTATGTGCTTTTTTCTCAATACTGAGGGAGTGGTACGGGATGGGACGGGAAGTGATTATTGGGAGATAATCGGTTTTTGGGGGAAATGTATGGCATTTGATGTCGAGTTAAAAGATATCTTGAATGGTTTATTTATGCTTCAAAAATAAAGATATAATAAGATCATTTAATCTGATAATCTCGAAATTATTAAAGTTATTTGTGATAGTTAATCAACCAGATCGAACTCATCTTTGATCAAGAGAATTCAACATATTTTACCAAGCGAAAATAAATGATTTTCGCGATACATACTTAGAGAGAATAACCTGTAATAGATGCGTTAGGGGGGGTACGGATTGGGGCATTAACTAGGGGAGGGCATTTCCATCCCATTCCTTTTTTCATTGGTTAAATTCTTCTATTAGTCCCTGTATTTTATGAAAATTATAGATTTAATCCTTATACTTTAATTAGTTATTTTTAGTCTTTATATTTTTAAAATTGTAAATTTTAGTCCTCTCGAAACTATAACTGTTAAATTTTTAACGTCATAGATAAAATAAAAGTACAAATACGAGTACATGTCCAAATAACTACAAAGTATAAAATCAAATTGATACAACACAAACAAATTAAGAATCTAAAACAAACTAAAATTGTCTAACTGAAATGAAACTCACACATGGCAACAAAAATATTGTAAGATTCGGAGACCCACATATAATTACACACAATGGGTCTCGAACCTAGGTACACATTTACCCAAGCCTTTACCGACTATGCCAAGGGATGATTTCATATAATGTGTTGGATCTATTAGACCATCAATTTTCAGTCCAAGCAATTCAACTATCCAATTTAATCTGATTTTAAATTTTAATGTAATTTTTTATAGAAATCCCTAAAGGTTTTTTAATTAATTAGATCAGGAACTGATTGAGATATCGGTTTGAAAATTAGATTTGAACAGATTAAACAGTGAACCGATAGGCACTGATTGAAGCGATTGAACCAATTTTTTTATTTTTTTTATTTTTAATAAATTTTAATCGAATGGATGAAACAAATATCCTAATCAACTTGACCACCATTTCAATTTAAAAAAAAAAAATAGAAATCACCCATTTATTTTAAATTTTAAAAACACTTTCTTGCCATAGAAAATAATTTATTTACCATTTAGAAAAAAATTGTGCTATTATTTACATTGAGAAGAATAGTTACGAACTGTAAACATAAATCGTAAAAAGATATACAAAATAATAAAAAGAAAAGGCACAGATTTCCATCCCATTCTCTTTCCCTATGGAGGCGTATTGAGGTATTAAGTGGGGGGAAGGGATTTCCATCCCATTCTTTTTTCTATTGGTTAAATTTTATTATTAGTCCCTATGTTTTACAAAAGTTGTAGATTTAATCTTTTTACTTTAATTTAGCTATTTTTAGTTCATGTACTTTTCAATTTTTAAAATTTTTACTCCTCACCAAACAATAACTGTTAAATTAAGTTATACTATTTTCGAAATTCAATTCGTACAAAAACTAAATCCTCAACTTTCATAAAGTTCAGGGACTAATAGCAGAACTTAACATTTTCTATGTATTTAGGAGCTGTCGCCATGGTGATATTAACTTGCACTGGTTTCTAGCATACACATGGGAAGATATATATATATATTGCTCAAAGATAACAATTTATGGAAGATGGAGCAGTTGTGTTCTTGGTCCTATGTGGGCTGAGATAATACAAGCATAACATGGGAAAATATATGTTTATAACTCTCTTTCACACTTGATTAGTCTCTATCAGTCCTCAAATATAGAACAATATATTCCCTTCATATCGAGAAAGGATTGCATAAAGCAAAAATTTTATTCATTTTTAGTAGTTTAATGTCACATCAATAATTTTTTCTTGAATTTTAAAATTTTCGTTTGGATTTGATTTTTTTCAGAATGAAAAAATTAATATGACATTAAATTATTAAAAAATAGATACAGATGATGTGGTATCCGTGTTTCATACAATCTTTCTCTGTTTGAAGGGAAGTTATTATTTAAATTTGAGGATTGATAGAGACTAATCAAGTGCATGTCATGCTAATGATTTATTCATTTGTACTATCTCAGCCTACATATGACCAATAACACAACTGCTCCATCTTCCATAAACTGAGATCTTCGAGCAATATATATTATTTAAATTTGAGGATTGATAGAGACTAATCAAGTGTGGAAAGAGAGTTATAAACATATATTTTGGCATGTCATGCTAATGATTTATTCATTTGTACTATCTTCGCATGTGTATGCTAGAAAATAGTGCAAGCTAACATCACCATGGCAACAACTCCAACATACATAGAAAAGTTGCAATATGGGAATAGAAAATGTTAATTTTTGCTATTAGTCCCTAAATTTTACGAAAATTATGGATTTAATCTTTATATTTTTCAGTTTGGTCAATTTTAGTCTGGTAGTTTTTTCCCAAGAGTAATTCATCCCCTAAAATTGAGAAATTATTTTATGAACCCTTCTCTCCACATCAGTATGACCCCTTTCCAGTTATCCAATGAGATTCAGGTTTGGGATTTAGAATAAAAAATAGCAAAATTATGTGAATTGAACTATTTAAATTTTGAAGGCACTAAAATAGAAATTAAATCATTTAGTTAATGACGCGAAAATCCTTACGTGACCCTTCGACTACTCCCTTGGTGGATGTATTGTTAATCGTTACGATGGTGTAGCAACTCACGAACTAAATTGTAAAATGGGATATTGTTGATAGCAAGAAAACTAATGCATTAAATAATACAATTATTACTGTTAGAGTTGTATGACTCGAATTTTATTACTTGTTAAAAAAAATAAAATATAGTGATAAAATAAATGGATTTGTGGGGGCGAAAGGACAAAGCATAAAATTGTACTGGGAGTGGCTTCGGGGGTCAGGGGTGGAGCCCTTGCAATACGAACCATGTCAAACAAGTAGAATCCGTATAGAACTATACTTTTTCGATTTTCAACATTAATAAATTTTTCCTCCTCTGCCCGTGATTTTTCTTGAAAAGATTTTACACGTAAAATCTGTGTTTTATTTTTTATTTTATTATTGTTTTAAGATCTTTCTATTATCATTACCGATGTTTATTATAACAATTATTTTTTATTTTATAATAAAATATTCAATAAAAAAGATTTGGGTAATCCTTATATATAAAATATTATCCATGCTTATATGGTAAGAAAATTGGTGATTTTGTGGTGGTCAAACATTGACCTTTCTAGCTGGATGCACCTGGGTTACAACATTGTGGTGGTCAGAATTTTTTTCATTTGACTGCCCCTTCATGTTGCGTTTTACAGAAGAAAAAAAAATGTGTGCAATTGAGCATGCACTTATATGTTCACTGAGAAGAACCTTTTTAGTGTGAATTTTGTATAATTATTATTTTACAATGTGTACTAAGTGTTAGACAAATCAATTGAAAATGAAAGAAAGTATGAATCAAGCTTCAGCCTCCCCAAACACTGGCTATTGGAACAAAAGGAATAAAATGGTTAAAACAAATAGGTGAGTTGTCCAACACTAGGCTTTCATAGGAAGAGTTTTTCATTGTAATTGTACCGGAGAGTTGTGTGACTCGAATCTCGTCACTTGTTAAAGAAATAAAATTGAGAGGTAAAAAATAGGGGAATCCTGAATCCCGTCTTTGTTAGGGTTGTTTAACCCTTAAAATATGTGTAGTCAAACTCCTCTTGTATTGTTGTTTTTCAACATTAGTGAATTTTTTCTCTTCTGTCCGTGGTTTTTCCCGATAAGGGTTTTCCACGTAAAATATTCTAGTTCTTAATTTTTTTTAATTACTTTGCAATCATTCCTATTACCATTATTGACGTATATTATAACAAACAAAATTTGAGAACCGATTTAAAATAAGGATCATAGTTTAAAGGTTTTACAATTAACTTAAATTCAATCAATCCATTGAAACATTAATATACAATCAACCATGGGAAGTTGGAACATTGAATAACACATTTATATGTGTGCAGAGCTTTACATACAATGAAAGCGACACAATATTTTGAATCTCGTGTGTTGACCTGATAATCAAAGTGTTCATCGTCCTAAGTGTGATTTGAGTTCGAATTGAACTAATTGCGTTATTATTAGAGTTTTAGTCTCCTCTTATAATTCAAAAAAAAAATTTACGTTTTACATTAAAAAATTAGAACATACAATTACTTACCAAAAGCAAATGAAATCATTCAAATGGTTTCCTTTTTCTTTCACACTTCAATAATAAAACAACATAGAGTTTTTTACTTTTATTTCTCAATTTCTTTTAACAGTAAAAGCTGAAAGTATAATTATAAACATGAAGAGTGTGCCAGCTAGAAGAGAACCCACCATTGCTCCACTTGTACTTGAACAAAAATCACCAAATTGTTGACAAAAAGGAAGCCAATTGGCGTTTGGGTTCCCATAGTGAGCCAAATACACAATTGATGCAACAGCTGAAGCTGAAGCCAGAGTTAAACCTGTCATTGCCTGCAACAATTCATTTCGAAATCATAAAATAACGATCATAATAAGTACATTATATCGTAAGGATAAAGTCAAAAAATTATTTTAGAAAATTAAAAATGAATCGTAAATTATTGGAAGAGTCAAAGTGCAATTTTACTATTCTACTAACATATAATTTCATAAAAAAAAATTTGAACTAGGAAAAACCACTGCTTGCCCCCTTTCATTTCGTCCATGTTGTACCGAGTAATTAAATGTTATTAAGATTCGGGTACGAAGATTAAATCCTCATGTTCATATGTTGATATTAGTTTGAAAAATCAAAACGACTCGACAATCTTAGCTTAATCAAATTTTAGTTAAATTGTAATTTTGGTCTCTTTATTATACTTAAATTTGGAACTAGTCTTTGTGCTTAATTTGGCATAACTGAAAAATTAAGTTTGAAAGAATAAGTATTGAAAGATTAAGTATTTTTATTAAAAATAACAATTTCATCTTTTTTTTAAAAGGTTGAGGATCATATTTAATTAAAAGAATAAAAGTAAAATTGATAAAAAAATACAAATGCTAAAGACAAAATTTGTCATTATATCAAAAAAAGAATTAAGATATTTGGGGATAGAGATGTCCATGAATGTCAAGCTAGGCAAAAATTTTAATTTAAAAAAATTCAAACTCGAGATCAAGTCTAGCTCACCTAAAAAACCATATTACTATTTAAAAATAATAAAATATATACTTTTATAGTAATATTTATATATTCTTATAATTAAATAAGAATATTTTAAAAAAGCATTTCACCTGTTTGTGGACAAAAATTCTTTGCTGAAGCCTAACCCAAGACGGATGGGGCTAGGTCGGACAAACCACTCTGTCGATGAAACAACTCTATTCAGAGCAATGGCGTATTTAGGGGATTAGTAAGGGTCTCAAACCCCTAAAATGGTAAAATTGCACTTTAACCCCCTTAAAAATGATAAAATTTTGATTTAATCATTTAAAAAATAAAAATATATATAAACTATTCAAATAGTTAAATTGTGTTTTTACTATCGTAAAAATTGTAATTTAATATTGGCTTCTAACATTTTTTTTACTTCGCCCTGATTCGGAGATAATAGTGAGTTGAATTTACAGTATCAAAGATGAGAAGGAAGATTCTCGGAGCTTTTGCAAGTGGACGAACGATGCAAATTGTAGAGAATGGCAATGAAAGGAAAAGATAACCAGTAACTATGCCATTTGCCACCATGAAAAACCTGTAAAATTAAGCCATTACATATACATACATACATACATACGTATTTAATTATTTGAATTCCAAAGATTTATCATATGAAAAAAGAAGACGCACATGAAAGTTGGAATATCATTGAACTGAGCTTCAAACCGTAAGAACCGAGTGGTAAAAGGAGCGACAGCATCAGCATTCCCCATTGTTACGGTGGCACCGAGGGTGGCTCCGATGGCGCACAGTCTCAAAACGAAGTCGCCGATGGCGATTCCTTTTTTCGTTCCTCGTTTCGGTGGTTCGACGGTGGCGATAGCTTTGGAAGAGTTTAAGAAGGGGGCATTTTCTTTAGCCTCGGCCTTTGTCTCCGGCAAGTTGATTGTTTTCTCGCTCGTAGTTTTTTCTGCCTCCATTAGAGAATGAAAAAGATAGCTATTGAAGGATGAAAGGAGTACAGGATTTTGATGTGGAAATCACTAGTACAATCTTGTCTTTATATAGGGATGAAATTATATATGGTTAAAATATCTTTTAGTCCTTGTACTTTTATAGGATTTGAGATTTAGTCCTTTAATCCTCCTTTTCAATTTAAAAATCTGTTGTTGGTAAATTTATCATGTTTATTCTCTATCAATCATATGCCATATCATATGAAGACAGTTTAAACAAAATTTTAAATTGATAAATTTTTTAGTATAAAGATTAAATCTAAAATTTTATCAAAATATAAGGACTAATAACTTATTTTAACCTATATATGTAGATATTGGAGTTGTTGGCATGCTGATGTTAGCTTGCACCATTTCCAAAATTTTAAGGAAAATATTGGTTTTATACTCAAGATCTCAGTTTATGGAAGATGGAGTAGGCTTTTTCCTCTATCTGCGCTGAGATCATACAAATGAATAAATAAACATCACAACATGGCAAAATATATGGTTATAACTCGAATTTTGAAAATGATATTATTAAGATAAATAATCGCAAACTTTAAAAGATTAGTCTTCATAAATTGTAACGGACATGAATGGTATATTAGTTCTATCAAATTATTTGGACAATATAATCCAAGTTGTATGATTATTTCAGAATCGGATGTGTTATTACCTGATAATTGGGTTTAGAGGTGTTTTTAGATTGAATTTAAGCATGATATTAATCTAATTTATAATTGTCTAAACCTAACTCATTATATAAGCTTAAAAATTTATTTAAACTCGTCCATATTTGTAAATTACTAATCCAAACTCATTTTATGTACGCCCATATTTTCTAAATTTATTTGAAGAAAGTTTATATTGCTTTTAATTTAATATTTAATAATTATATATTTATTAATTTGTTAAAATTTTATAGAGGTTATCTATTTTTTTTCATGTTTACATTATAATATTATATATTACTATAGATTTATTTTTTATCTAACAAATTACATAAAAATGAGTCGAGCCTTGAATGTCCAATCTTAAACTCAACTCATATTTTAAACAAACCTAATTTTTTGCTTAAGCTCAATTTTTGGACCTAATATTTTTCTCGAAACTCTCTTAAATTATTGCTGAGCCTCTAAGCTTGGGTGAGTAACCCAACCCATGAATTTGTCTAATTGAGTTAAAAAAAAGTGTATAATGAAGCCATCAATGTATTCAAATCCATCCGGTAAATATCCATGTCTAATCGATGCAGTATATTTACAATTTGATTCGTGTGTAGATAGAAGTATCATAGAGGCTCTTGTATTATGAATCAGATTGCATTTTACCCGTTTTACTAAACAATGAGTAAATTAGTCTTTGTATATTGGATAAAGAGCAAACTTGTCATTTCTATTAAAAATTTAATCAATTTTTACAATTAAAAACCGGCGTGGCTGACAAAATAACCAAATAGTTACACATGACACGCCGCGTGTACCTCATTTTGACATACAATGACCAAATTTTAACAGTGCAAATGGATAATTTTTTAAAACAAATGACCGAATTACTCTTTGATCACATTTAAAAGGGTTAATTTTTAAGAGCTTGGTTTTAATTAGCCACCAGACCTTCACAAGCTAGTGCGATGGATTTGAAAATAATGGTCATCCTCTCCTGGTGAAACTTGTGAATCCACATAAAATAATAGTGACCTCGAGTCAGGTGTGTACAAAAATAAGTCATTGTGGACTTGAGCTAATCGAGCACCATTGGGCTTGAAAAAATGAGTAATCCTGGACTCGATAAAACTCGAGCTGCCGCCGATTCATGGGGGTTTGTTATTCTAAAAAAACACCTTTAAACTAGAAAACGGCTGAATCCGGGAAAGGAGAAGTGAGCAGCAAAGGGCTTTCAATCACTAGCCAACTAGGCGATCCTCGGCAACGAGAACATTGGACTCTAATTTATTAAGCCTAACCAACTCACCAAAGCATCAATGAGTCGAAAGATCACGTGTGTGCTAGGTTTAAATGTAAGAGCTACGATGTTGTAACAATTCTTAAATTTTGAATTGGATCGAGATGTCGAGAAGAATTTTAGAAATAATTATAATAATAAGTATAGGATTAAATGACTAAAATGATCAATTTTTACTGATTAAAACTTGATTTTTTTTTAGGATTCGATCTTTGATATACTTTCATCTAAATATTTAATTATACTTTATATTACTATGATGAAAACCGTCATGCACTTGGTTAAATAATCCGCCCTTGATTGATAAATTTTAGAGCACGAAATGTGGTTATCAACTACTTCCAAAGCACCCCAATATGGGATCAACCATGAAAGAACTCTACTCTATGTACCACGATAGACATTTTAAAAAAAGAAGTATCAAATTGAATATTCAATCAAAGGTCAAGTACCATTTATGATATTATCTCTTTAGATAAATATGTTATAATCCTTAACTCGATTGTCATTGATATTGTTCGCAATACATAAGGACATGCGTGTGAGTGTGTTGAAGTACATTTATCCTCCTATTTAAGGGTTGAAGAAGAGTTTTGGGTAGTTCTAGGCTTTGTAGTAATATATATACATATTGAACAATCTCATTATAAGTTTTGATCATATTTACTCTTTTTGATCAAATGTCTAGAGCTACCTATAGCCTCTCGTAACGCTTAAATAGGAAGATAGTGCACCTCAAGACACTCGAACCCACGTCTTTCTGTACTAACAATAATACTCATATCAATTAAATTAATACACAATCGGTAATAATATATATTTGACAATTGAAAATCGTAACACTAACGAAATGAAACATTTACATGTATAAAATGATTTTACATAATGTAAAACAATTGACATTAAAATTCCACACCAAAAAGCAAATGAAATCACTCAAATGCTTTGTTCCACAACACACACTACTCATAAATCAATGAAAACTAACCTCCAATAATAAAAACAACAACAAATGTTTCTAATTTTTGGGGTGTGATTTTCTTAGTTTCTTTTAAGAGCAAAAGCTGAAAGGATGATTGTAAGCAAGAGGACTGCAGCAGCTAATAGAGAACCTATCACTGCTCCACTTGCACTTTGGCAAAAATCACCAAACTGTTGACAAAAAGGAAGCCAGTTCACGTCGTCGTTCCCATTATGAGCCAAATACACAATCGATGCAGCAGCTGAACCTGCGGCTATGGTTAAAGCTGCCATCATCTGCAACAATCCAACAACTAATTATTATCCTTCAAATCCATAAAATAACCATCATGACAACCAAATACATTAAACCCACTAATTTAATATTCTTTTGATTGGAATGTTGGAGTTAAATCTAGAACTGTTTGTGGATAAAATTATTTGATTAAATTCGAGGTTTCATTTAAAATTTGAAAAGATTTGGGTAAAAATATTATACTCGAAAAATGAGTTTTGATAAAAAAATTAGGTTCGTTTAATATATGGGTCGGGTTCGAGTTTGAACATTCAATTCCCAAGCTCGATTCGGCTCAACCGGTTTTTAAGTTTATAATATATTATATTATATATTATATTTTTTTTTTATATATTATGTAATTTAGAACACATTAAAAAATAAACCTATATTAAATATATAAATTTATTAACTATTAAAATAATATAATATAAATATATTTTTAAAATAATTTAAAATATAATATGGGTGAACCCGACGAGTGGTTCCAGTGAAAAAAAGCATGATGTTCATCTTAGGAGATCCAGATTTGAGCACTTGTGTGTGTGCGTTGTCAGAGGGTTAAGAAAGTATGAACATATACTACCATATAATCATACAAGTATATTAAAAAAAATTATACTATGGGTTGTCCTAAAATGGGTTTGGGTTAGTATTTTACAAATATGGGCGGATTTTGACAAAATTTTAAACTCATATTTCAGTTCGAGTCGGATTTGAGGAAGCATAAAGTATGTTAATATCATGTTTAAGCGCGGTCCGAATCTGGCTCGAACTGGCCCATGAGCACCTCTAGTTAAATCTACCTATTCGTGTTTCGAGAAGGGATATCAATCAAGCTATTAGTTTAAGCATTAAATACCAACTTGAATCTAATGAGTAACATATTTTAAATATGTGGATCTAGGTGAATTCAGAAATTTTTTAAGGGTAGGAATTGAGTTATGAAAATTTTGAGAGATAAAAGTGTAATTTTATCGTGTATCAACTTATGGTTTCATCATTTTGAAGTGATAAAATATAATTTTTTTTAAATTTTTTTGAGGGGGCCAATGTGAAATTTTATCAAAAAAACTTTTAATTTCATTGAAGGTCAAAGTCATTGCCTACCCCATGTACTCGTCTCTGCACAGATCAAACTATAAACACACGATTGGATCAAACATGTTAAAAAAATTGATCCACTTCAAATTCATACAGTAAGTACGTGTGTTTATAATTTGATCTGCGTGTTTTAAACATACTCAATGATATCCAAATTAACGGCTAAACTGATCGAAATTAACTCTAAAAGAATATATATATATAGTGTGTGTGAGTTGAATTTACGGAATCAAAGATGACAAGGAAGAGCCTTGGCTTTGTTGCAAAGGGACGAATGATGCAAATTATGGAGAATGGCAATGAAATGAAAAGATAACAAGAAACCATGCCCATTGCCATCACGAAAAACCTGTATAAAAATCAAAAATAATTATAAAAAAATCATAAATATTTAAAATATATTAGCATGAAGTAGACTTAGATTACCATGCAAAATGCGATATTTAAAATTTTCACATTTTAATCTGTATTTTTATTAGAAAACATAAATTCGATTATTTTTCAAAAGGTCGAAATCCAAATTTATCTAAAAAAAATAAAAGTTAAATTGACAAAAAAATATAAATACTAAGGACTTAATTTATCATTTATGCCTTGAAAAACATACCGAAAAGTATCGAAATCATCATATTGAGCTTCGAATTGGAGGAACTGAGTGAAAAAAGGAAGAACTTGATCAGCATTCCCCATTACTACGGTGGCGCCGAGGGCGGCTCCAAGGGCGCATAGTCTCAAAACAAAGTCGCCAACGGCGAACCCTTTCTTCACTCCTCGGTTCGGGTGTTCGACCACGGAGACAGCTTTCGAGGAGTTTAACAATGGGGCTGTGCCTTTAACACTGGCTTTTGTCTCTGCCATGTTGATTGCTGTTTCACTATTTTTGCCTGTCGCCATTAAAGAGAGATTACGAAGGAAATAAAAGAAATATGTGTTTTGTTGAAAGATGAATGGGATTAAAGATGAATGTTGTGTTTATATAGTGGGATGAAATTGAATAAAAATAAAAATGTAGTGTTAAATAAATGATATAAAATATAGAGTTGACTAGGTGTAGTTAGAGATCTATTTCATATTGTATTTGGTACGGCATCTATTTATTATGTAAGATTGGAGTTGTTTTTGCTACTTGCACCATTTCCAACAAATCATGCAAGGAAAGTGGAAGATGGAGTAGTTTTTTTAATGGTTTAAATATTTTTTAGTCCCTTTACTTTGACAAATTTTGAGATTTAGTCATTGTACTTAAAAAGTTAAAAATTAAGTCCTCCAATTGTTTTGATTTAAAAGTCACATTTCAATTATTAAAATCGTAAGTATTTTCTATCAAAATATCAATTTATTGGCGTATTGATTAAACTGCCCCCATTTGACAGACGAAAAATATACATGTTAAGTTAGGTAATGACTAAAATATCATTGTTTTACAAAGTAAATTATATTGTTTTGAGGATATTATTATCCTTTTACATCATTTATATATAAAACAATAATATATCTTTATTTTTACCACATTTCGACCAAAGCCTTATTTGTTTATATAACAATTTTTTATAAATATATTTATTACATAAATACATTTTATAAATATCTATCCTATATAATTATTAAAATTGATAAATATTAAGAGTTTGACTGAGTTGGTATTATTCATCAATCAAGTCATGACTTACCAAAAGCACATTCTTTTTATAAAGTAACAAATATTATTTTTAGTGTATTTATGTCTTTTTATATTTTGATAAATTTAGAAAAATACATACACATGATGAAGATTATAAGATTCAAAACCCAAAACATCATGGAGCCCCATGTGATAGTCTAATGGTTAAAGTATTCACCATCTTAAGTGTGGCTTGAGTTTGAGTTGCACTAATTATGTTTGTTGTTCGAACTTTGTCCTGTTCTCGTATCTCACCAAAAAATTTTAAAATTTTATTTTGGTTTGAGCTTATTGGCCTTGATATTATTAAATTGGGGATTTAGATTGAATGTCTTTCAATTTTTTGGGATTTAAATAGAATTTTCGAATTTGGATCAAATTGTTTTCTTAGTGGAATTTGGACTAAATTGATTAGGATTAATAATTGAATTTGTTTGATTTAAAATTTGAAAAAATAAAACTTGTCTAAAAGGGTATATAACCCCTAAACTTTGATGAAAAAAATTAATTAAGCTTACAAACTTTTAAATTATATCAATTAAGCCCTTTGATCAAGTTAATAATGATTTTTCATTTCTTTAGTAAGTACACAAATTTTGGTTTAGAGCACAACTTTTTATAATGAAAATTTGCTGAAACATTGATATATAACCGTTGGAAGTAAGGTTGATTGAGTCTTAACTCAATTGGTATGAGTATTATTGTTAATACGGAAGGACGTGAGTTCAAGTGCGTTGAAACGCGTTATCTTCCTATTTATGGATTGTGAAGGGAATATGGATAGTTCTAGACATTGTATAAAAAAAAACATGAGAAGTAGGAACATTGAATGACAGATTTACATTGTAAAATGGTTAAAATATGCTTTAGGTATCTATACTTTTTAGAAATTTGGAATTTATTTTCTCTACTTTTACTTTTAAGAATTTGGTCCCTTTACTTTTCATAATTCAAAATCTAAGTCCACTTGTTAACACCATTAAAATTCTTTTGTTAAATTCATCGACTTGACATTTTGAAATAACAAAACACTCTCTTGTTAACTATGAAACAAAAAGAATAACATCGTAATGAAATTTTTGAAGAGTACAGGGACTTGAAGCATAATAACTTACATACAAATGAAGGTGTATTACAATCAACATTTAAAAAGGAAGTTGGGAACATAAAATTACACACCAAAAAAGCAAATGAAATCATTCAAATGCTTTTTTTCCCCACAACACACACACTATTCATAAATCAATGGAAACTTGACTTCAATATAAATATATATATATATATATATATATATATATATATATATATAATAGGGATGTGGTATTTCAGCTTCTTTTAAGAGCAAAAGCTGAAAGTATAACTAAAAAGAAGAGGACTGCACCAGCAATTAAAGAACCTATCACTCCTCCACTTGCACTTTGGCAATAATCACCATATTGTTGACAAATAGGAAGCCAATTGGTGTTTGGGTTCCCTGTATGAGCCAAATATACAATTGATGCTGCAGCTGAACCTGCTGCTATGGTTGCACCCCCCATTATCTGTAATCATCAAAGTTTGAAATCGTAAAATAACGATCATAACGATGAATAAATTATACTCGGTAACTAAATGTTATTGAGATTTTGGTATGAGGGTTAAATTCCCATATTCATGTTTCGATTTGGGTTGAAAATCAGTGGCGGAATGTGACATTAAATTGGGGAAGGTTTAATTGAAATTTTCAGAAATTTGAAGAGCTTATTGCCAATTTTTGAAATTTTTGAAGCGGTCACCTCCGGCTCCTAATATTTTAAAAACAACAGCTAATTGCACTAGATATCTTTAAACTATGACCCAAATATTCAAATTGGTTCCAAAACTTCAAAATATTCTAATTAAGCTTTCAAAGTATCGAATATCAATCGAGTCATTAGTTTGAACATTGAATACTAGTTCGAACTTTATGTGGAATATATTTATAACAAATGGATCAAATTGTAAAAACGTGATTTCATCTGACATGTTAAAAAATAAAACCTCATATTTAAACCGACAGTTTATACCTAAATTGGCAGTTAAGTTTACAGAATGACCTAATTGTCACAATACTAAAACTTTGAAGACATAATTAGAACTTTTGAAATTTACGTCCAATTTAAAAAACAGGCGATAGTTTCGCGACATTTAATGAAATTAACCCTAGAAAAGTATGACAAAATCAAATATATATGTAAGGTTTTCAAAACTAGATCAATAATCGAACCAATCATATCATCAATTTATCGGCTCGTCCAATTCGATTAAATAAATTATTAAAAGATTCGATTTAATTGACCAATTCAACCGATTTTTTGATTAGTTCTATTGATCTGTATAATTCCTGAGTTGAACTTACACTATCAAAGATGACAAGGAATAGCCTTGGAGCTGTTGCAAGTGGACGAATGATGCACACTATGGAGAATGGCAATGAAAGGAGAAGATAACCAGTAACCATGGCAAGTGAGATCACAAAGTACCTACATAATTAAATAAATATATATATATATATTAGATAACACATATTTACGGTTTTGATCCTTTTACTATGTTTAAATTTGAGAATTTATCATTATATTTCAATTTGATATAATTTGATTCTTTTTACTTTTATAATATTTTCATTAGCTTTTCTTAAAAGAAATTCATTATTTTATTCAAATAGTTAACATAAATTAAAATATTCATTTAAAGCATTTAGGAATGAAATCAGGAAATTTTTTTGTAAGGATTGAAAATAAATTCAAAATTTGTACGAGTCAAAATGAAATGGTTTCATTATCAATTTATAAGTTCACGATTTCTAGAAAGATTAAATCATATTTTTTTATTTTAAAAATCAAAATATAATTTTATTATATATTAATTTATAATTTTTTAAATTTTTAAAAAGGTTAAACACAAATTTTTTTTTTTTTTTTTTTTAGAGAAGTCGGGGGTTCTTTTCCATCATATTTGAAATTTTAAAATTTTTATATCAAATAAAAAATACCATAAAGTTATACAAATTTCTAAAAAAAATTCAATAATGGGCATACACAATCTGAGAGTATAACGTAGCAGAATAAGATAAATTGAGGGGAAAAAAATCTACCAAGCTCCAAAATTAATGTGGACCCAAACATTTTTTAAAGAACCAAATTGTAAACAATTAACGAGTTTAAAAGTTAATTTCTCGAAAAAAATAAATAAAGTTAAAAAAAAAAACATACCGGAAAGCATCAAAATCATCGTATTGAGCTTCGAATTGGAGGAACTGAGTTGTAAAAGGGAGAAGTTGATCGGCAGTCCCCATTGATATAGCGGCACCGAGGGCAGCTCCAAGGGCACATAGTCGCAAAAAGAAATCACCAATGGCGATCCCTTTTTTGGCTCCTCGGTTCGTTGGTTCGACGACGGCGAAAGCTTTGGAAGAGTTTAACAATGGAGCTTTTCCTTTAGTACTGGTTTTTGTCTCCGACATGTTGATTGCTATTTCACCGCTTTTCTCAGTCGTCGCCATTAGAGAGAGAGAATGTATATGTGTTCGTTTGTTGAAAAGAGAAATGGGAATTTAAGATTTTGATGAGAAAAATGGTTAGTGGAATGTTGGTTTATATAGGGGATGAAAATGAAATGGTTAATGGATTAGATATATATATATATATATATTTGATTCTGCCATTTTAGGTTGTGGATTGGAGTTGTTGTTGTTGCAGTGCTGGTGTTAAACTGCTCCATTTTCAACAAATTCGTTTCGAACAATGTTTTAGGAAAATATTGACCTTTTGTTTGCTTTAAGTATATCTCAGCTTGTGGAAGATGGAGAGTGCAGCTACCAAGCCAGAAGAAGAATCATAAATTATTAAAATTCAATGTGCAATTTTACTATTTTATTAACATGTAATTTCGAGATTAAATCCCAAATATATCATTTTTGGGCCAAGGTTTCCCTTTGTGTTCGTCCCGAGTTGTTGTTGTTATGATTGTTTTTTTTTTTTTTTTTTGTAAGTAACGACTAAAACTATTAATAAATTTATGTTTTGATTATTCAACTTCAAAAGATTAAAAAATGGTTCAAATGATTATTCAACGATTGATACGATAAATTAATACCTATAGACGAACAGAAGAACATACCTTAAATTCAATGATCATTTTAAAATTAAATAATCAAAAACATTTAATAAATGTATTAATAATTTAATAATTTAATAATTTTAAGTGTAACTTACCTTTGAACCCAACAAGTAACTTCGATAAAAAAAATATATTATTCACCTTAAGAATCTCAAATTCGAGCACATGTGTGTACAAAATATATATATCTTGTCAAAAGATTAAAAAAATATGAACAAATATTATTATATAATTACACTAATATATTAAAAAATATATATATATATATATAATTTACTTTTCTTTTAGTTTTTCAATATTCACGTTATATAATATTATATTTAATTTTCATAACTATTTATAAAACAAAAAAATATATATATCAAAATTATTCATAAATTTTACTCCAACGTGCACTACATACATAAAACTTCGATTCAATTGTATACTTTAAAATATATGTATTTGCAAACCACAAAAAGTACGTTCATATTGAAAAAATTTAACATCATTTTCAAAAGAATACGCGGGGCGATGTAAGATGATACCAATTGTCGTCCATCAAACTTATCCAGTAAAGTGAACTTACCATGTTTGAATAAAAACCCTCCTATAAAATAAAGTACAAAATCATATAAATCATATCATAAATTATATTACAAAGTATATATAAGAACTTTTTAATGTTTTTACCAAAAATATATTTTTAATGTGCTGGCATTAGCGTTGCTATTACTGTCTCTTTACGCATGACATGTCAATAATCGATGATTAAATTATTTATTGATCAATATGAAATTATCTTTTAGGCCGATTTATAATTAATGTTAAAGAATTTCCCAAATATAAATAGAAATTGTAGGAAAATTACCTAATATTTATTTTTAATTTTAATCTAATAA
Organism: Kokia cookei; assembly: GCA_039519145.1. Classification (NCBI taxonomy): domain Eukaryota; kingdom Viridiplantae; phylum Streptophyta; class Magnoliopsida; order Malvales; family Malvaceae; genus Kokia; species Kokia cookei. Next base: position 618,374 of record CM076905.1, on the reverse strand, counting down.
AAAACAACATTAAATTTTTAACACGACTAATATGACACATTAATAATGTGTTAATTTATATTTAAACAGAACACACACAAATTGAAACCAAGAAATGCATACATGGATTCTAGGATATATAACATACATGAAAATGTTAAAGTCCAAAAAGGCATTTATTCGAACCCTGAAAACAAATAACAAATACACTACTACATACTTTCCATGCATTTACAGAATACGAAGATGATCCACAGCAACTTCAATGGCAACTCATTCTTCCAAGATTATAATATCTAGGTGGTGAGGTGCAGGAAGAGTTGTGAACTATATAGATAGATATTTTGCTGGGATTTCAGATAGACACTATGTTTACAAATATACCTTGAAGCCGATGAACTATTGGAACAAACTTGCATAAAAATAACCCTTGAGATGCATACCTTAGTAGAGGAATTTAAACGAGTGAGTGTGTCACTCAGGATCTGCATGATGGTAGAGTGATACCACCGCAGCAAGCAGCAATTATTAGGTAGAGTATCAGCACGATCAAGCATGTTAGCATGGCCCTGTTTATTGTAAAAGTAGATGTATAAGTTTCCTTGTGTGGTATTCAACATGTACCAAAGATGTGAGTTTACAGTTCGTGTAATTAATTAGATGTTAGGAAGTAAAGGTACCATGGACACCCATATACTAGGAATCAAATAGCATTTTACCCCCTCTACTCTAAAACTGAGCAAAGTAATCCCTGTACGTTAGATCAAAAAGTAAATTGATTATTTCTGTTGAAGTTTTAATTCATTTGTACTATTAAAAACTGGCACTGCTATCAAAATAATCGAGCAGTGACACATGATGTGTCATGTGTACCTCAAGCTGATGTACAGGGACCAATTTTTAACAGTAGGAATGAATGAAATTTTAACAGAAGCACCAATTTGCTATTTGATTTAACATACAGGGACTAATTTGCTCAATTTTTTAGTAGAGGAGATAACATGCAATCTGACTTCCAATACAGGAGCCTCTATGATACTTTTACCAATTTTTGGATGATTTTCTACTCATGTGCATGGATAATAAGAAATGCAAGCTAAAAGTGCAATCAGACAAGTTTTCTGTGTCAATAGTCACAAAAATGGTCAAAACCAGGGGCTATTCAATTGACTATTCAAAAAAACATCCTTCAATGATAATCAAAGCTAAAAGTGATGTTTTCCTCGGTTCGTCCGATTATCCTTCTATAATGAGCCTTGTACAGAGTATGCACATTAGATGTACCAGAGGAGTGACATTTGACCATTTTGATCAAACCAATTTGAACAAGGTCAGTGGCAAAATAAAATCTCTAGATATAAAATAAAAATTGCTCCATTGTAGTTCCCTTTTGCTCCAAGATTATAGATGATAAGAGGACTCGTAAATTGGCTATTTGTCTATATTTCTGTAAATATAATCAGTTAACAAAAGTTAGATGTACTTACAAGAGTTTGGCATTTTTCATCCAAAGTGCTTGACGAAGGCGTTTAGACTGTTTCTTGAAGTGAAATGCACCATCTTGCATTGTAGCAGTTTTATCAACAAGAAGCTCAATCCTGTCACCTCTCTCAAGTATCTTCTCAATGTTTTCCACCATGATCGAACGTATCTGAAAATTAAATAAAAATAACAAATTCAGGGCACATTGATCACTTGATATGCTTCCATTCAATGAAGCACAATGATGTCGATACAGACAATAACAAGCACACACATTTTCAGAATAGATATTGAGCAATTGATGGGTTTTTTTCTCAGCCAAACTAGTGATTACACAATTATATTGTTTGTAAAGTTGGAAAGCTGCCACATTCAGGACAGTTGAGGGAGCTCAACTCTCTTTCGGGAGAAGTATTTGAAGTGTCGTCTGCCGAGAAGCCAATCAAACCCTCAAACAGTGAAGGTATTGTGCCCGGAGTGTCATTGTTCGGTTTTAGCCCCTAAACTCCATGAACCCGTTGGGTTCTTCTCGGAACCGAGAGACAAAACTTGGGGCAAAAACCGTGCATGAACATCCCAGGCACAATATCTACACTATTTAAGGGTCCGATCGGCTGCTCAGTTAACGACACTTCAAATTCAAAGACTTCTCCCCTCAACAAGGACTATAGATTCGAATATACAAGACATTACACTGACTATGGCTTAGGAAGTGGATAGTAAAAAATATGAGCATACTTGACTTAGTATGAAAAGCAAGTCAAATGGCAACCAATAAACACATTTAGAGGTCCAAGGTAAAAAAAAAAGAATGTAGAAAATGAAATTCCAACCAATGCAAGATACTTGCCTCACCCACTTCACCTCTAACACGATTGAGAGTATCTGCACTTGTACTACTGGAGAAAAACTCCATTTGTTGATGCAACACCCGTGAGAACTCATCATTCATTGCATATGCCGGTGCATAACGAGCCACTCTACCATAATTTTTCATGAACCTCATGTGAATATCCTCCAAGTACGAAAATGGAACTCTCCCTGCATTGAAAGTTGAACCACAATAATTAATCGTGACTCGTAATTATAATCATCTCTATCTTTTTTTCTTTTTTTACCCTTTAGTGTAATCCCAAGGTATCCCAAGTCACATTGAACTTAGGGATTAAATCCGGGCAAGCCAATAACATTTTCAGCTAAAACCCTCCCAACAAGTTTACTTCCCAGAGGATGAACTTGTATTCTCATCCGGACAGGTGCAAGGCAAATATCAAATTTCAACTAATTTATACATAATTGTCAACTGACATAGGTGGAGTGCCAAAGGACTTGTGATCATCAGTCCCGGGTTCGATACAATCCCGACCTCTTACCTCTTACTAAATATATATATACACACACACATAATCATGTTTAACCTTAATTTATGCAACAAGGATACAAGGATCTTGAATCTCAATTAATTTATGCATATCTTCTCAAATTCTATATAGTAAATAAAATGAAGCGCCCATTTCAAGTAACGATCATCTTTTTTACTTCTTCATTTATCTAAAAATTTAAACTCGTAACAGTGGTTAAAAAGAACAAAATTCAGAAAAAAAAAATGAAGAAAACGTACTTCCAAAGGTATCATTAGCCATACAGAGGAAAGTGAGGCCATCCGATCTAAGTATATGAAAGATGTAACGATCCTGCGATAAACAGAGTCTTGAATCGGCTTCTTGCGGGAGTTTCTCGAGGATCCGTCGTGCCACCGCACCGGTGTTCCCCGTTACGGCACTGAACTCCGCTAGAACCACCGTGCCTCGAGCCACCACGGCGTAAAGAATCGCCATCGAGAACCTTCCTTTTCCTTTTACTGATTTCAAAGCTAAATTCGATGGCGGGGGCAGCAACGAAGAGGTGTTTTATGCGAAAATTTTGGGATTAGTCTTAAAAAGACTTTTTGTTTTGAGACGAGTTGAACCAAACAGGGAATTTTGCCCGCTGGAAATTAAAAATTAATTGAGCAACTAGAATTAATTTATAAAAGAAAATCCACCGAATAATTAAAAAAAAACCGAAATTTACTTAATTAAAAATCAGGGGGTTTTAAAAATTTTCGTTAATACGTTCAATATATTGTTGTTGATAGGTTATTTGAGTTTAAATTGAAATAAATTAAATTTAAAATTAGTAATATTTGATTTGAACTATTCCTGAGTTTTATCAGCTTTTTATTTTTTATATGATTAAATTATAATTTGTTTTTAATATATATTTCTAATTTTAAATTTAATTATCGAGTCGAGTTTGAGTATAAAATTGATAAATGAGTTTAATCAAGCTTCGAAGCTCAAGTTGAACTTAAGCTTGACAGTATTCGGGCTCGGCTCAATTACACCCATACAAGACGGTATAATAAAAAATAAAATTTTATATAGAAAAATATGACATTATTACATTCTTAACCCGCTTGTGAAATCTAAAAATTAGAGAAAAATTATATATTTTTTTAATAGCGAAGGTGTAATTTCATCATTGTATTGATATGTATTTATGTAACTTTTAGAATGATTAAATCAATATTTTATCATTTGGGGAGGATAAATTATAATTTTGCCATGCATTATCTTAAATTTTTTAAGTTTTAAGAGGAGTAAAACATAATTATCTTGTTTTGCCTGTACAAAAAACTTCACGAAATGTATACAAATCGAATTAATCAATTATTTATAAAACATAATTATCTTGTTTTGCCTGTAAAAAAACTTCACGAAATGTATACAAATCGAATTAATCAATTATTTATAATTAATTAAATTTAAAATTATTTAAATTAAATTTAATTAATTAATTTACAATTAAAGGTGTTCATGAAAGAGTGAAATTTAACTCGAAATCATGTATTACAATGATAAAACATATACAAATTTAATCAAGTTGAACCTAACATTATTTACAAATTGTTAATTCAAATTCGTTTACCTTCATTCATATATATTTTTTTATTTTAATAAAAAATCAATAAATATAAATTACTTTAATTAAATAGAGAAAAATAACGTATTATAAACTTTTAAATAACATTTGACCTAATTAAATTTAGTTCTTGAATATTAAAGTTCATAACCTATATTTTAAGTAAGTAGTACAAAATAATTTTTTTTAATATTTTATTTAATTTCTTTAAATATTAATTAAAATTTCGAATTTCAACAATTCAATCATTTAATAGATTTAACTCAAAGCAATTAATATTCTACTCTAATTTGATGGAGTGATTATTTTTTTTTGGAGATAAGTGCATATACCTCTAGTTTTAATCCCTGTATTTTATTTGGTAATTTTTAATTTTTATATTTTTCAAAATTTAAAACTTCATTTTTTAATAAATTAGTATGATTACATGGTAATATCTATTCGTACTTTTTTAATCATTTGATAAGGCACACACAAGTGCTCGAACTCGATTCTGTTAGGATGAACATCATCATCTTTTTCACTGAAATCACTTATTGGGTTCATTTAAAACTTCATTTCTCACCAAATAATAATTGTAAATTTATCACATAAATATCTATTATTTCTAAAATTTGATGTGCCAAACATATTATCACGTGTAATGCCATGTAAGGGCGAAGTCAGAAATTTTTTTTAGGCTGTCAAAATTAAATTGTAATTTTTACGATGGTAAAAATGTAAAATTTAAACGATTAAATCAAAATTTTATCATTTTTGGAGGTAAAGTGCAATTTAACTTTACTAATTTAAAATTTTTAAACTTTTAAAAGATCTAAATGAAATTTTTTTAATTTTAGGGGAGCAGGACCCTACCAACCTCCCTAAGTTCGCTCTTGATGTCATGTTAGCTTATTATTTTCACATATTACTCACTAAAAATCTAGTTAATGAATAAACGACTCTCATTTGCATCAATACTAAAATTTCAAAATTCGGAAAGTATAAGAACTTAGAATTATCTAATTGGAGAACATGAATTAAAACTACAACTATCCGCATAGTAGAGGACTAGTAATTGAATTTAACCAAACGGATTTAATGGGTACTATTTGAGACAGTACTAAAATTTCAAAATTTGAAAAGTACAAGGACTAAAAGTGATCAAATAAAAACATAAGGACTAAGTCCAAAACATTTGTAAAGTTCAGGGACTAATGAAATTTAACCTAAATTGGGCTAAAATAATTTAAAATGCCAAAGTGGGATAAAGGTATACTTCAAGGGTTAAAAGATTAAATTGAAAAAAGAAAGAAAAGTACGTAAACCATTTAAAAGAAATAAAAAGAAATCAAGGACCAAATAGTAAAATTATGTAAATTACCCCCGTAAACCCTAGCTAGTCCTTTCCACTTGTATAAAAGCCAAAGCTTAAAGTTTTGTTCATTTTCTCCGTCATTTGAAATCTCGTTCCCCATCGACGCCTCTGCTTATCGCATCATCAGCCATGGTAAGCAAAACCCTTAGATTATTTAATATAATATTTTTTTCTAAATTTTTAGATTTTATTTTATATATACGAAACTATTTGAGGATACCTTAGACATTCATTTCGATTCATTTGAATTTACTTTGACAATTTCTGTTTGGCTTCCGAGAAAACGAGAGTGAGATCGGGTAGAAAGACGGCGTTAATATTTTATGTTCGTTTTTAAGCTTATTATGATCAGTTTAATTGAACAAAACACTTGATTTCGAGATGAATAGCTTAAACACTGAAGAAAATTAAAATGGAATGTAAACTAATAAAGTATTAATAGATGCTTAGAGCAATGCATTTTTCATTTCACATCTAAGATTATGTGTAAATCTTAGTCTTATTTAGTATAGTAACCGGGGCTAAAATGCAATTTTATCATGTTTTATGAGAGCTAAAATGCAATTTTATCATTTTTAGAATATCATTGTTATATATATACACGAAACTATTTGAAGAAGCTTTAGACTTTCATTTCGATGCATTTGAATTTACTTGGAAAAGTTCTGTTTGGTTTCTGAGAAAATGAGGATGAGATTGGGGAGAAAGAAAGCGTTTTTATGTCAGTTTGTAAGCTTATTATGATCAGTTTAATTGAACAAAACACTTGATTTTGAGATCAATAGCTTAAACATTGAAGAAAATTAAGATTGTGTGTAAATCTTAGTCTTATTTTGTAAAGTAACTTGTTTTTGGGTGTCGAGATTAGGGTATATATTTTTATGAGAACTAATATGCAATTTGACCATTGTATTAGCTTATATCTTTATAGTTTTTAGGACTAAACTAGAATTCTATCATTCTCGGGGGCATATTATAATTTTATAGATTTTGGGGTCTAATGCCTGAGTATTTACCTGTCAATTCGTGTATGCGCTTTGTGCTCGTGTATTTTCCATATAATAAAATTTAATTTAGATTTTGAAACATTCATATATCAAGTCTAGCTAAATGTATACTATGGTTAGCATTAGCAATGGTATTATTTTTCCTTTGCTTGAATCTTTTTTTGAACTTTGGGGATTTACTTCTATTTATGCTTTACATAAAACTCATTATGTTGGTGATTTTTTAGTCGAGGAGAAAGGTTAGGGAGCCAAAGGAAGAGACTACGACCCTTGGGCCTGCTGTACGAGATGGAGAGCATGTTTTCGGTGTCGCCCACATTTTTGCATCGTTTAATGACACTTTCATTGTAAGTTACATGGTCTTTGAATTCTTTTACTCGGTAACACATATTTCTTGCTATTTCAATATAATTTTTTTAAGCAACGAATTTTAATCGGATTTCGTTTTTTTCCTTTGGTATTTTGACAATGATAGCATGTGACTGATTTGTCTGGAAGAGAAACTATGGTTCGTATTACAGGTAAGATATCAGGAATGCATTAACATATCATTTAGCTGCCAGTTTTTATACTCTAGTGGAAAGGGCTTGTTTTGAAATGTCTATAAATAAAAACAAAAATTAAACTGTGGACTTATGTATATCCATATATAAATATGTGTTAGATGCAAGTTTGTAGGTACTTAAAGATAGCCTGACATTTGTATTGTTGAACATTTGTTCTTTAGATTGAGTTTGAAATTCTTGAATAAATCCAGGTGGTATGAAGGTGAAAGCTGACAGGGATGAATCTTCACCTTATGCTGCTATGCTTGCAGCACAAGATGTTTCCCAGAGATGCAAGGTCATATACCATTCCATTCGTTTTTATCATTTAAGAAAAACACGAAATCGTCACTTTACATTACAATACATTAACTCGTTACTTTAAGACATACAATATCCGACATTACTGCTGGATTTATATTATTGTTGACAAATTGCGAACCTTTATACTGAGCAGGAACTCGGAATCACGGCACTCCACATCAAATTACGTGCTACAGGAGGTAACAAAACTAAGACCCCTGGTCCGGGTGCTCAGTCAGCTCTCAGGGCTCTTGCTCGCTCCGGGATGAAAATTGGTCGTATCGGTAAGGCCACAACTGATTGAAATTATTTTAAAATGCTGAGAAACAATCTTATTTTGCATATTACTAGGGAAGAGTAATTGGTTTATTTAACATGTGAAAATTGACCCAACTGACTTTAATCGAGAAAATTGACCAAACCGAATTGACTTTGATTTGGTGCGTTATGTTGTTTTTTTTATTTATCGACCTTGAGCTGTTGGACTTGTATGGTTATATATCTATTATATATTATAAAATATAAATATATTTTAAATAATTTTAAGATAATATCAAATAAGTCTTTTTTCAGTCAGTTCGGTTTTGGGATTAAAAACCGACTGAATTAAGCAATTAAATCAAGGTCGAAACGGATAGTTTTTCCAGTTTTTTGGCTGAAACCGAAAGTTGCTTGCCCCAACATATAACTGTTGAACCCTTACGGTATTATTGTGTATATTTTTTCAGAGGACGTGACGCCCATTCCGACTGATAGCACCCGAAGAAAGGGTGGTAGAAGAGGGAGAAGGCTCTAAACAAGCACATTATGTTGTAGCAACTCTATCCTTGAGTGTTTTTTTGGTCGTATTGACATTTGGTTATTTGGTAAAAGCTGTTCTTTATGAGCCCTTTTTCATAGTTCTTAAAAAAAAAACCAAATTGGTATATTTTAAATTGGAGATGTAGAACATAATGAACTATGAATCTATCAATCGCATTTTTCATGTTTTTGGTAATATTTTATATGAATCTCATGTTATAAGTAGAGATGTTCAATGAAAATAGTATGGTGACACTTTTATTAAAAAATTGTGGGTTCTATTATTGTTCTCCATATCATTAGTAGCCCCTAAAGAATGTAATCTTATTAAAAAAAATTGTAACTTGTAATCAGGTTGGTTCGATTATTAATTTAATTAATTATCTAATTTTAAAATGAATTAATTGGTAATTAAAATTTTAAAATTATTAATTTTTTTGGTTAATTCGATTTTAATTGAACATCTCTATTTGTGATGTTATTTTTTCAAGTTAATGCTGATGTGGAATTTATTCAGGTGAAACAAAATAAAAAAAAACTATTTTAATTAAATTAAAAAACCCAAAACGGGTTTGATTCTTACAAAACTCTTGTTTCATCATGGATGTTTTAACTTATCAAATTGGTTGGGGTATCAAGTTGGAAAAGGCATCAAATTGGCTGTCTTGTGTAGTTTTATAAGTTGTTGAATTAGGTTAAAAAAATCAGTTAATTTATTTTTATAAATATTTTTTATTTTTAATAATTTTTAATAATTTATCTAATTAATTTGAATGAATCTGTTGAGTTGATAATATTTTTTTAAATTATCGATTTAGTTTTTAAGATTTTTGGTTTTAATTTCACATCGAAAAAATGATTTCAATAAGAAAGATAAAATTTTCAAAATCAAATTGATGATCAATCATTACTTTTTTGTTCAATAATTTTTTTTAATTTAATTAAATAAATTATTATAAAGTAATATTAAAAATAAAAAGTTAATTCAATCGTTTTTTAAAGACAAACATGTTGTGAGTTGGTTGGAAATATCAAAGACTAAATATTTGTAAAGAATTTTAAAACAGAGTTTAGTAGTTTTTTTTTTAATTTCACATGTAAAGGTGATTTTTTAAAATTCTTTATAATTTTATTTTATTTAATACACATATTGCTATTATAAAATAAAATGTTTAAATTCAAAAACATTTTATTTTATTAAAAATATTTATACTTTTTATAAATCTAATGATATTTGTATTGAATATTTTGATATTATTTATTTTTGATATAATTATTTTTTCTATAAACAATATTTATTCAAACAAAGCAATTATACTTATTAACATTTTAAATTGATAAATTTTAAAATATTAATGTTTTAAAAATCTCCATAATTTTAATTTTTTTTTTTTTTAAAGTTGGCTTGAGAAAAAGAAACAACGAAATCAATTTACAAGAATCTGAATTTTGGCTTTTAATTATCCATTTTAATAATCAAAGAATCTGAATTTTGGCTTTTAATTACCCATTTTGATAATCATAGAAGTTAGCTTAATCTGTAATCAATAGAAAAGGAGACCTAATCCAATTAGAAAATTTCTAAAACAATAAATATTAATTTAATTTTTAATAAAATCAATTTAACCGAATCTTAAATTTTTACTGCTCAAATTTCAAAATTTAAATACAATTGTTAATACTGTTAATTTTTTTTAATTAAATTCATCAAAATAACATTTTAAAATTAAAATAAAATCACTCAATAATTATACAACAAAGAAGAAAAAATTTAACGCTGTTAATAATTAACTTTTCATTTTTAATTTAAAAACTAAATAAACTTTGGTTCCATTTGGTTTTTACAATATTTTCTATTTTTATTTTTCATTTTCATTTAAAAAATAATCCATTTTTTATTATTTAAAAATTAAAAATCACATTCGATATATAAATGGAAATAAAAAAAATTATCTTTAATAACCAAAATATGTTTGGTAATTGTTTTTCTATAATAGAAACATGAGGATTTTTTTTTATATTTATATGGATCCAGATTTAGTATATGAAACACTGATAAAAAAAATATGGTTTATTTATTCTATAAGTTTTTATCAACTTTATAAATTTAAAATTTAATCTCTATATTTTTATTTCAAAAATTTAATTTCTTTATTTTAAAAATTTTAAATTTTAAATCCAATTATTAATATTAATTTTTTATTAAATTTAATGGTGTGAGTGTGACATTTTGAAATAAATAAAAAAACTCATTTGACATTTTTGTAACTAAAAAATGACAAAATAATGAATCTGAATTTAATAAAATAATTTTAATAGTTGTAAAAATTGAACCTAAATATTGAAAATTGAAAAGTAAAGAAAGTAAATTTATTGAAATAACTCTTCCCCAATCCATTTTGATTGTTTTTTATTAAACAATATTATTATAGATTCTAATCATATTTACTTTTTTGACATAATGCTTATAATTACTCATAACTTTTCTCCAAATCATAAATAAAAGAGATTATATACTTTAGTGCACTCGAACTCACATTCCATTGCATTGATATCAATGTTCATTCCAATCGAACTAAAATTTAATCGGTTATCTTGATTGTTTTTTATTATTCAAGAAAACTAAAAAAAAGTTTGGTTTAGGAAATAAAGGAGCTTAAATTCTAAAAAAAAAAAAAAAAAACTAAATTTCAAAGGTATAACATGCACAAGCATATTTTAACCCAAAAAGCGATACGGCTTATTCACTAAGATATTTTATTCTCTGGTAAATTGATTCGTTAAGATTCTAAATCTACTAAGAAGATTTACTTCAAATAATTTTCATTAAAATAAACCTAATAATCAAATCTAATTCAATTATTTTTCAAAGATGGCGATCCAACTTTCAGTACCATCGCTTTACTTGACCCCCCATTGGCAGCAACACACACTACTGACGATTGTGAGTGGGCAGGAACAATCAACAGGAAAGAGAAAACGCTTTTTATAGAGGAAATAAATGGGAAAGTCGACATTGATTTACAGTTTTTTTTATGAGACAGATAAATTCGGGAAGATATAATACCTGAGAAGCTTAAAACCTCGATTTTCTTTCTATTTTTGGCAACAGATTTGAATTGATGATGGAAAGAAGCTTAAAAGTGAAACCGATCGGTTACAAAAATCTCCGATTTTTGTTCTTTTCCTTGTTGATCTCTCTTCAGATTCATCTTCTTGTTGCGGTTCCTCAAGATTCCGTTGTTGTTTCAGGTAATTCTTCTGTTTTCGAATCGAATTTCTGTTTGATTTTTCTGCTGTTGATTCGATGAATTTAAAGGAAAAAGAAAATCGGATCTGGAAGTCAAAAAAAATGAGTCAAAATGAGTCGAAGTTGATTGAAACTATTTCTAATAGAAGATAACAAAAAAAAAAGGCCTTCTCCTTTTGGCTGATTGAACCGGTTACTTTCGGTTCATTGACTGGATGTTTGTCTTCTTGTATGTATATAAACCAAAGCTCTAATTTGAAAGAGGGATAAAAGAAAGGTTAAATATATCATAAAAAATATTAATTGATAAAATAGGTCAATTTTTTTAAAAATAGAGAAATATTTCATTTTTTGAGGGAGTGTGTGAAAATGCATTAATTGAGTGAATTTTTTTACTTACATTTTAGGGAACGTGTGTCGAGTTGGACGCGTTTTTCGATAATTACAAAGAAAGCGCGAGTTCAATTGAACGTGCTTTTTTTATCATATCAGTAAGAAAACTTGTTCAGTTGGGAATGTTTTCTTACCAACTGTGCAGAAAGCGTGCCTAACTATACGAACTTTCACATACACTCTTTAAAAACAATTTATTTCTCTAAATTTCAAAAAAAAAAATCGACCTCTTTTACCAATTAACTTTTTTTCCGATATATTCAGCTAATTTAGCCTAAAAGTAAAATTTAATTTTTGAATTTAACAATTTTTAAAATATAAATTAGATTGTTAGTCATTTAATTATTAATAAAAATAATTATCACGAGTTACAAATAATTTGATAGTTTTTAAAATTGGTATAATAGCAACTTTTAGTTTTAAAGTTTATATATTATGCCAATTTAGTCTTGCTTCTTAAAAAATTAATCCTTAACATTTACATATTATGTAAATTTTTTTTAGTTTTGGTTTTGTTTATAATATTGAAGGTTAATTTTAAAAAAATAAAAAAGATGAAAATTCAATATATTAAATTTATGGTATATTATTTTATCAAATTTAGATGATAAACTTGTTTTTTTGGCTTTTTAAATGAAAGGGGCCACAAAAAAAAGCAAACCTACTAAAAAAGATTAAATTATGTAATATATAAACATTGAGGGTTAATTTTTTTAGAATCAATACTAAATTGATAAAAATTATAAACGTTAAGGGTTAAAATTATTATTATATCAATTTTAGTTGTCACGTCATTTTTCAATTAACCATCCAACAACTTTGACAAAAGTCGCACAATTTTATGATTATTTTGTAATTTTTTATAATGGATGACAATTTAACAACTTTGACCAAAAAAAATAAAATTGCATAGTTGGGTGACTATCAATGTAGTTTATCATTTTTTTTAAATATGGTGTTTCAACTTCTTAAGTTCACAATAGTCTAAAAACTTGAAATTTATTCTCAACTAGGTCGTTATACTTAAATTACATCAAGATGTGATGGTGTGTCACTCTTTCAAAATGCCATGTCATCATTTGAAAATTTTAAAAAAAATGTATAAAATCTAAATATGTAATACTAAAAAAATTTAGGTAATGAAGTGACAAAATCTGAAGTGTCAGTCATCACATTTAATGTAATTCAAGTTTAGGAACCAATTTGAATTTTCTTTTACCAAGATCATGATCAATGTGAACCAAAAAGAAATTCAGGGGCAAATGTGTAAAAAGTTACTAACTTCAATGACAAAATGTTAATTTATTCCTTTGGATTATTATTCTGTCTATTAAGTAAAAAATTTCACCGATGGATATGGGATGAAGTTTTAACCATTCTAAAATTTAAAAAATTATAAATTAATAATGGTGAAATTATATTTTGACCCCTTAAAATAATAAATTTGTAATTTATTTTTTTTTTTAAATTATAATGTTTTAAGCTTACAATGAAAAATATTATATTTTGGTGTTTATAAAAAAATTAATAAAAATTTTAACTCGTTAAAAAATTGGTGACTTCACCTCTTCTTGTTTAACAACATAACCCGTTTGGGGAGAATTCTACTCCATTGTCAGTGAACTAAATAATTATCCGTACAGTTTTAATTTTTTTACTATATTTGAAATTTGAAATTTAATATGATATAAAATGATCATTTATTTTTATAATGTTATTAGTAGGTCTAAATTAATAAGTTGTTAATTTCTATCATTAAAGTGGTGGTGTGATAATTTATTTTTAAATGTTTGTATGTATTTTATTAAAGATATTATTATCTAAATATGTGAAAAATTAAATAATTTAACATTTTTAAAAAATCCGAATTAATTTAAAGTTGATAATTCAGGTCAAGAAAGTAACATTAGTAGAGAATCAAAAATGTCGAGGAACTTGTCACACTCAGTTAATCTAGTAGGCAAACATGATACCAAAGCTATAGAAAGAACTGCTGCCAACGACGGCAACAAAGGAGGACAACATGGCGTCATAGTTGCCGCTGGTGGTCGAAAGACAAAGTTATCCAATAAGCGCGGCGGAGCGCTAATCCCTGTGTATATAGTCGGTGCCGTGAACAAAAACCGTCGTCAACATCAACAAACTCAACACCACAGTGGGTCTAGTAGTGATACCATTAATCACATTGCCTCGAGTGGTTTGGTTTTAGTCATCTTCACATATTTCTGCCTTGTATATACGTAAAAGTGGGTGATATGTTGTAAACTTGAATCATAGGATCTTGTAATCTCTTACCTTATTGAGCTTTTGACCTTCTTTGTTTAAAACATTTTAGGGTGTAGAGTGTAATATAATTTATATTTATATTTCATGCGTTGATATTATATGAATGTATATAGGTTAAAATATGTATACATCTTATCGGTATTGTTGCTAATAGAGGAGGACATGAGTTTAAGTGTGTTGAAGCGAATTATTCTCCTATTTAAGGGTTGAGGAGGAATTGTAAATAATTTTAAACATTTTATCAAAAAGAGCAGATATGATAAAAATCTGTAATGAGATCAATATTAAAAAAATATGCATAGATGATATACATAATGCTTGTGCTATTTATATTTTATGCATTGATAATATATGAATGAAAATATATAGGTTAAAATATGAATAGATCTGTCGATTAAATCTTAGTTCGATTAATATTGGTATTGTTGCCAATGAAGGAAGACATATATTCGAGTGCGCTGAAGCGTATTATTCTCCTTTTTAAGAGTTGAAGAGTAGCTATGAGTAATTCTAAATATTTTATAAAAAAAAACAATATAATAAAGAACTTATAATGAGATTAATATTAAAAAAAATATGTATAGATCTCTGTACTTTTCACAAATATAAAATTTAATCTTTTCTGTTGTTTTTTAAAAAAAAATTAAAAAAATACACTTGATAATAATGTAAATAAAATAATAATATTGTAATGAACCTATAAATTATATAATAAATATGTTTAATTAAAAAATTCAAACCTTGTGATTTTTCTATTTTATTTTTG
Organism: Kokia cookei; assembly: GCA_039519145.1. Classification (NCBI taxonomy): domain Eukaryota; kingdom Viridiplantae; phylum Streptophyta; class Magnoliopsida; order Malvales; family Malvaceae; genus Kokia; species Kokia cookei. The sequence goes on along the minus strand of CM076905.1, from coordinate 603,241 downwards.
ACATTTTTTACAAAGTTCAGGATAAAATAGAAACATAATTATATAATAAACATATTTATAAAAGTTATATAAATAACAAACGAGACATTAGTTCAATGATAAAGTACAAATGTTGAAAATTATAAAGATTTGGACTCAAATCTCGATTTGTGTATTTATATTTTTATTTTGTTATATAAAAGATATAAAATGACAAAAACAATTTTAAAATAATATAATTTACTTTTTAAAATTTAGGACATTTTTGTCATTACCCAACTAAGTTGATGTCCATTAAATTCGGTAAAAAGTTTAATAATAATAGAGAGGGATAATATAATTTTTGGCTCCTAAACGTATCAATTAGATTCACATTGGTACCTCAACTTAGCAACTATATCCATCTTGGTCATTGGGCTTTAATTCCATCAAGAGTTGATGATTTGAAAAGTGTTATTGATATGATCGGATTGATCAATCGAATTGAGAATCGATCAATATACTGATCCAAACAAAGTGGTTGAATCGATTGAAGAAAAAAGGTTAAAAATCGATAAAAATCGAAAATTGGAACAAAAATCAATAGTTGAACAAAGCTGAATAGGTTTAATAATTTTTTAATTTTTAATTAATTATTTAATTATTGTTGGTTTAGAAGTTAAACTGATCAAACTAATTGAATTGAGAATCGATGGTCTAATCAATTCAACCAATGATTTAATTATTAGATTGTATCATGTTATCACCTAAAAGTTTATATAATTTTTTAATTTTTAGATAATCATATGATACAATATCAAAGTGTCACGATATTAGTGTTTTTATATTTTCCAAATTTAAGAATCAAATTCAAGTATCAAAAAGAAAAAATTATGTGATCTTAATAATGAAAATAAATATATTTATTTATTTATTTGATAAATTAAACACTATTAATTAAAAATAATCTGTGAATTCTCTACAAACAGTTGTAACCTTTCATTTCTATCGAAAGTCAATTTAAATTATATTCAAATTCCCAAACACATGTTAACAGAAGTAGTTGTTGAATACTTCTGTTTCTAGTAGATATATTTATTTTCATTTTTCTTGTTTGGAAAAAAATTCCAATTCATTAAATTGAAATTAAATTCCTTTGTCCAGAAATTTAAAGCTACTTTTATTAGTGCATATAGGTAGCATTAAAACAACGAAAATCACATGTTTTTTATAGGAGCTGTAAATCCAATCATTAGTTACATCACTAACGTGCCAGCTTACCATTGGCCCATTTATATTTACATTCTTTATTATAGCCACGTGTCTTACGTTCCCAAAAACATGCTTTTAGACATCTCCATACTTGATTCCTTCTTGACTTTTTTAATTCCAAAAACACCCTTGTAGATCCAAATATAATTTTCAATATACGGATAATATCGTAATTTCAACCATCGTCCTCTACCTTTTTAACTTCCTTTTCTACTTTCCACTTTCCACTTTCCACTTCCCATCCTCCACTCTTTGCTCCATTTTCCGACCAAAAAAACCCAGAAAGTAAGATAAGGTTTATCTTGTAATTTCCCACCAAAAAGATGGGCAAAAAGGTAAAATGGAGCTGGACCTCGGCATTCGTCGGAGCTGCTTCGGCGACGGCGGTGGCCACTCTTCTCAGTGCAAGACCAAAAGACCCAACTTTCCACTTAGTTTCAATCAAGCTCACTTCTCTTAAGCTCAACCTTCCTCACGTGGACGCTGAGTTAATCCTGACCGTCCACGTCTCCAACCCCAACATCACACCCATCCGTTACGGTTCGACCGCCATGTCTATATTTTACGAAGGGACGTTGCTTGGAGCGGCTCAGGTGAAAGCCGGATCACAACGGGCTCGGTCTTGTCAAGTGTTGAAGCTGCCGACTCGGCTTGATGGAGTGGAGCTGGCTCATCACGCCGGGAAGTTCTTTGCTGACGTGGCGAAACGAGAGATGGTTCTTAATGCGAATGTGGATATTGGTGGTAAGGCTAAGGTGTTGTGGTGGGGTCATAGGTTTAAAGTCCACGTGGATAGTCATATTACCATTGATCCTGTTTTTCTTGATGTGATTGATCAGGAAAATAGATCCCAATTGGAGATTTTTTTTGCTTGATGATCCTATTGTTGTTTTTGTTTTAAGGTCAAAGTTGGTTTTGGTCCCTTTTTATTTTTGCTTGAATTTGAGATTCGGTCTTTGGATTTTAGTTCGATATACTAAAGTAAAAATATTTTGGAGGTTTTTGTATTAAAACTCTGATTGTATTTTGGTTTTTATTAGAAAAAAGAGCAAATTACTCATTAAATGTTAAATTAAAGAGTAATTTTGTTATTTTTGTTAAAAAAATTATCTATTTTTTATGTTAAAAATTAGTGTGATTGACAGAATAACCAAACAATTACACGTGTTATTATACATGTACTTTATTTTGATGTACAAAGATCAATTTTTAATATTAGAAATGGATTGAATTTTTTACAAAAAAAATTTAATTTATTTTTTTTTGAATTGAAAGGATATAATGCAATTCGACTCATGGTACAAAAAACTCTATGAATTTTTTACTATAAAATTTACTTTTAAAATATTGTATACTAGTTTAAATAGTAACACCATCAATGATTTTGATTAAAATGTTATTGATATTTTAATCATAATAGTTAATGGTATTGACTATGTGAATTAAGTCACGATATTATAAAAGTAAAGAAATTAAATTATGTCAAATTAAAATATACAAATATGTTAAAAGCATCAAAAATCAGAATTTGACCTTTTGTTTAATCAATGTTCTAAGCTTATGTTTGATTTATGCTAAATAAAAACTTAATCACCTAATATAATATAGATCAATTAATTTATATGTTTTTGATCATATATGTTTTTTTTATGACAGTGTTTAATTTATTTATAACTTCTTTTTAACTTATAAATAAAAGGATAATGCGTTTCAACGTACTTTAACTCACATATTTTCATATTGACAATAATACTATGTTTTTCGAATTAAGACTCAATGGAGAATTAATTAGATTTTAAATGTAATAGAAAAATGGTTAAAGGATAATTTTTCAGTTTAGTTAATTTATCTTTATTATAAATATTGCATGAATACGAAATTTTTTTTTTTTTTGTGAAAAATATCATAATATATATATAACAATACAAATTATAATTACGCAAAAAGTTGTAATTAAAGGTTGGGGATTTATGGGTAAATTAAGCCTAATTTGATAAAGTTCTAATTTAATTTTTATTGGAATTTTATATTTAGTATATTTTTAAAAGTAATATAATAAAAATATTTTTATTTGCACAAATAAAATTTGGTAAATCTTTGATTCGAATAAGTAATTTAAAAATTAGGATAAATTATACGAATAGTTATCTAATTATTAATATTTTTTTTTGTTACCCAACTATTTAAAGTCATAAAATAATTACGAACTATTTAAATTTATTTTTTTAGTCACCAACAATTAAATGTGGCAATTTTTAAAATTGACATAATAATAATCTTAATCTTTAACATTTATATATTATATCAAATTAACCTTGATTTTGAAAATCTAACTCGTAGCATTTAAAAATTGTGTAATTTTTTTTATGTATTTTTATTTTTCTTTATGACTCTTTTATTTAAAAAGTTTTTTTCTTTATGATTCTTTTATCCGTTTATACTTTCTTAATTTTTTGACAACACACACTTTACATACATAAGTGCTCGAACCCAAATATATTAAAATAAACAACATCCTCTTAACCATCAAAGCCATTCGTCGGATTCTTTATCTAAAAAGTTAAAAAAATTTATTAATTAATTTTGATTGAAAATATAAAAAAGTGAACATCCAAAAATATTAGATAATAATAATTATTTTTCTATTTTTAAAAAGTAATCTTAAATATAATAAAAGCAAAACTGCAAAAAGAAAGAAAAAAGACCTAAATTTCATAATCTGCAAATGTTAAGAATTAAAATTTTTTATAATTAAAATTAAATTGACATAATTGATCATCGAAATTGACCTAATCGAAAACCAACACGACCCGAGCAGATTATAAAACCTAACGATCGCTTTTCAATTTCACCAGTTTTCAGCTGCTTGGTAAGCACATTGTCTCTCTCTCGCCATTTTCGTTAGCTCATTTTTTCTTTAGTAACGCATTTGTGCTTCTTTTTAGATGGTTTAATCGAAGTGATGGGCAAGGTTTTTATATGGAAAATTATTTGCTTATTTATATCCTAATTTAATGTGATATAGAATATAATGCTGGGTTCAATCATTTACAGGGTTACCATAGGATTTAATAAATGAACTCAGAAATGGAAAACAAAATCTGGGTTTTGTTTAAAATGCTCAGAGATAATAATTGGGTTTTTATAACGTTTTTGAATTAGATTCTCTAGTGGTTTAATCATTGAGGTCTTTGAAGCTTTCATTCGAAGCTGATTTGAATTTCGAGTGTAAATGAATCATAGTTATGTAATACGTAGTTTTGATTAAACTGTATCGATCCTTGCTTTGAGAGAAATCATGTGGTGGTGATGATACGGGATAATTACTTGTATTTGAATCATGGTTATGTAATATGCAGTTTTGATTTGATCATTTGATCCTTGCCTTAAGAGAAATTGTGTGGTGGCGATAAATAGGATTTTTATTTGTATATGAATCATGGTTATGTAATAGGTAGTCTTAATTTGCTCATTCAATCTTTGCCTCGAGAGAAATCGTGTGACGGTGGTGATAAGGGATTATTACTTGTATATGAATCATGGTTATGCAATATGTAGTCTTGATTTGATCATTTGATCCTCGCCTTAAGAGCAATTGTGTGGTGGCGATGATATGGGATATTTACTTGTATATGAATCATGGTTATGTAAAATGTAGTCTTAATTTGCTCATTCGATCCTTCCTTGAGAGATATCATGTGATGGCGTTGATAAGGGATTATTACTTGTATATGAATCATGGTTATGTAATATGTAGTTTTAATTTGATGATATCGACCCTTGCGTTGAGAGATATCGTGTGATGGCTGTGATACAGGATAATTACGTCCATATATTTTGGTTACATGATTGTGTTGCAGCCTTGCAGATTTTTTGTAGTTAAGTCCAACTATGGCTACCAGAATGGCTGCTAGATACATGTCTAGAAGGTTCTCGAGTGGTGGGAAAGTACTAAGTGAGGAGGAAAAAGCTGCTGAAAATGTTTTCATCAAGGTACACATTCTCTTCTTGCTGTTTTCATTTATCACTTGCATGTAAATATAGTTGTTTCATTGTATCTGACTCGGGATTATGAGTAAGTTTATGTTGCTCATAATCATTCTCTATAAGGTTTAAAGGTCTCGATGAATAAAACGGGGTTCAACTGTTTTTGGCCGAGCAGTGACTAGGGATATCTAAGGCTCTTGACACAATTACATGTTGGTCTATTAAACTAAAAATGTGAAATTAGTTATAGTAGTTTTTTATAGTTTCGAAGATTGAAATGTTCGGAGACATTTGAATGCCTCCTACTGTGCTATTTGGGTCATTCTGGTAGCTAATATATCTGATACCAGTTTAGTTTAGTCCCGAAAGAGACAAACACACATTCTTAAGCTCTTTCCACTTGTGATGCAGATTGTGCCCCTTTCTACTCTATAAACTCATATTCTTTGCTTGTAATATGGCTTAAATCCTCCATTTAAGACGATGACTTTTTTTTCTGACTACATAATCCTGTTCTTTTTAACGGTGCTTAAAAATTTTTCCGCGTTGCTAGTAATAGTAGTAAAAAAAACAAAGCTATCATCTGTCGAATAATGTGGATATCCTCCCCAGCTTATTTTCTCATTACCAAGTTCGTATGCTCGAAATTTAAATGGAAAATATTATGGATTTAAAGCAATCTGTGATGCTCAAGTGGTGTGTAATTCGTAATGGTATATATATGCGTGTGTTATATTTACATTATGCATTATAGAAGTTTGTATAAGTGATAGTTCGTTAAGCATCTCTCATACTCTCTTTCTGTATCCCCGTTGCATCCCTTCCACTCTTTTCGCCACTCCTCATGATCATGAGAATTTATGTTCTTTTTTTTGTTACAATTTGTTAATGTACTAACCAAAATGTTGCATAATTGCAGAAAACCGAGAAAGAGAAATTGGAGAAACTTGCACGCAAGGTAAGCTCTTATCGTTTTAGTCTTTGATCGATTTTGACCTGAAACTCGTAGAATTCAGATTAGATGCTTGAAAGGGGTTTTTTTAAATAATCCAAGCAAAATATTAATTGAATCCACCTTTTTATTCCCGCAAGCCATAGTATGCAACAGCTGATATATTACATGCAAAAACACTTGTAACTATGCATGCCGATATGATGCTTCGTATTTCATTTGTCGAGCATGTTGAATGTCGAAAGCTATGGTTTCAATCTCATCTCATGAGATGAAATTTATATTAGCTGCCAATGTGCTATAGCGATTTCTGTGTGGACTAGTTTTAGTGAGTTATTAGGTCATGTAATAGGTTAACGATTAAGGTGTTTACGCTCGTGAATGCGTAAATTTCCAGTCATTAGTATTGAAGGAATTGTTGAAATGTTCAGGAACCGAAACCAGAGGAGAAACCAGCTGTTGGTTCAGGGGGTTCCGTGACTGATGCTGAGCCTAGTAGCTCTACGTCAACATCAAGAGCTTCGTCGACGGAGAAAGTATCGACTGATAAGTATCAAAACTATGCAGTTCTTGCTGGTGTTGTAACCTTTGCAAGTGCTTTGGGATGGTATATGACATCTGCAGATAAGAAGAAAGAAACGCAGGACTGAGGTTAACACGAAACCGATCGGATTTTAGAACTGAAACATGGCACAGATAGTTGAAAATAAACCAAACTTTTTTGAGATCAGTTGGTTATGTTCCTTCCATGGCATAAATAGTACAATTTCATGCTTTGCACTTGACCTTGAGTATAGGACACTTGAAGGGTTCTAGCCGCAGTTGAGGTTAATTGTATCAGATATCCTCAAACTATGATTCAAATTTTAAATTGGTTCTTAAACTTTGAAATGTTATAGTTAAGTCCTTAAAAGTACTAATATCATATCAATTGGGTCCTTTTATTAGTTTGTTTGGATGTTAATAATTAATAAGTCATTATTGAAGTAATGTTGTAATAACAGTAAAAAAATTCACACCATCACTCATGGATTTATTAAAATAGAATTAAAATTTAGTTAAAGTATTTGGAAGGTCTTGTATTATAGGAGTTGGATCAAATTGGTCTTTTTATTAAATATATCAATTTAGTCCTTATACTATTAAAAAAAATTATAAGTTTAAATTGTAAAAGAGTTATCATTTATTGTATATATTTTTTTAAATTATTATTTTTCAATACAGTTTAATTTTAAACAAAAAATTTCATTTATAGTAAAAAGACTAATTTAATCAAATTTATGTAGATCAAATTCATTTATAGCATGATAGAAAATTAAAACTAGAATTATTGTGTAATTGATGAGGTTTATTTTTTAAAATTTATATTAAAATTTTCATTAAGTTAATATACTTTTATTAATTATTTAATATTAAAGATTGTTCTAGTTAATTAAAAATAACATTAATCATATTAAAACAAAAAAGCAATATATATACTTTGGAAATTGAGTTGAATTTTTTTTTTGTTCAAATTGAGTTGAAATTTTAGGAGTAAAGAAAAGTCATTTAAGTCAGAAAACTCGAATTAAAAATAAATGGGGATCTGCCACGTCATCTCCCAAATTCCAACGTGGCGTATTCTCGGTTTCTTATTGGCTATCTCCACGAATATCACTTTTGCTAACATACACCGCAGAAAAACGATCACATTATTTTCCGGGAAAATTTAGAAAGAGAGAAAAAGAAAAAAAAAGATACGGAAAAGCCATGGCGGTTCGTGCGACGGTGTCACGGTTCCCGGTCGATTCCGATGCACAAGAAGCATGTGGCATTCCTTGGGGATTAACGGTAACACCTTTCGCTGCTAAAGACGAGAACGGTCAAGCTCCGGTCTCTGGATCGGACGGACATCTTTTACCTCGATGCGAGAATTGCTACGCCTATTTCAACACCTATTGCGAGCTCGATCAATGGGCATGGAATTGCTCTCTTTGCGGCACGCTCAACGGCCTCTCTTCTGAAGCCATCGCTAGATACTCTCGACCTCAGTCTTGTGCTGAAATGATGTCGTCTTTTATCGATCTCGAGTTTCCTTGTAAGTGTGATTTGGTTGCTCAGAAAAAGTGATGAAGAAAGTGAGGGATAATGAATTTTTTTTTACTACATTAACTCTTTGATTTTATTGTTTCTGTGTAGTGGAAGGATCGGAGGAGGAAATTCTGCATGCTCGTCCGGTGTATGTTGCGGCCGTTGATTTGTCGTGTGAGATTTTCATTTTGTTTTAATGTTCTAATATAGTGATTATTTTTATCTGAATTTCAAATTATTTGTGCTGAATTTATGCTAACGAAATGGATTTTTTTTTTTGAGTCTTAATTCTTTCCTGCAAATTTGCGTGGAAGAAATATTTTGAATTGGACAGTCTTGAATGATCAAAATTATTACAGAAGTTGAAGTATTGGATTTGAGTATTAGGTAGTTAAGACCATTTCTAGAGTGAAAAGTACAAAGATTTTATAAGAAACTGAAAAGATTATTGAATGCAGTAGTTGATAGTGAGAAAGTGTTAAAGCACATTTTATGTTATTTGATACACTCAAGTTTGAATCTATATGCCTTATTTTCTTATACTAATTCATGTTTACATGCGGCTCCTCTGTGTATATATAGTAAACATGAATATAGGGGCATATATTAGTTGTTTGACAGTTAACTTTTAACAAAGATTGCTTTTGTATAATTGGCTTATTATACATTTAATGGCATTTTCCACCTCAATGCTTGAAAGATGGTAGGAGAAAAATATGAGTTTTTATGTTGCTCGTAGTAGGATGTTCACGGGAAATACCCACTGAATTAAAAGGCAGTCGGTCTTTGACTCAGGTCTTCTCTTAATGTTTTTGCAGATATCATGCATGATGACTACATTATGCTCTTGTTTCTATTCTTTAATCTACATTGACTTATATAAAACTTCCTTTTTGTTTTCAGCTTCTGAAGAATTTTTGGAGCTTACTAAAAGTGCACTGCAGGCGGCATTGGAAGGTTCTCTAATGTTGGATAAAAATGATTTACGGATTTTGTTTATTCTTGATTTTTGTTCTTGGAAGGTTGATTCTTTCCTTCATTTTCATTTCTATTGCAGCTCTTGCACCTGAGTCCCTTTTTGGCCTTGCCACTTTCAGCCACAAATTAGGGTTATATGATGTTCAAGGACCTATACCTGTTGTAAAGAATGTTTTTATCCCTCAAGATGTGGAGGGTACCTTGCCAATTGAGCTAGAAGATGTCATGCCTTTGTTACAGTTCCTGGCTCCAGTATGTAATCTTAACTTATTGTTTTCCTTTATTTTTGTTCTCTGCCACAGCCCTTTATAAAACTTACGGGTGGCACATTGGATTCTCTGAATGGTATATATAAAGAATGAAATAGTTATTCTATAAGAATAGAATTGGGAAAAGGAGGGGGAGGTATATCTGTCTGTATTTGGTAAAAGCCTAGTTGGTAGCAGCTTTTAGTTATGATATTGTTCTGTTGCCTTGTTTATATCAATCAAACCCTCTATGTAATTTAGTATTTACTGGTCTCCTTGAAATCAATAACCTATACAGGTTGATACTTGTAAGGATCGTATCACATCTGCACTTGAAACTCTCAGACCAACTACTTCATGGGAGAGAACGCCCCCAGGAACAGGTCAAGAGTTAGATGGCGTATTGATGGGTGGTCGAGGTTTTGGTATGGCAATGGAAGCTCTTTGCAATTACCTTGGGTCAGAATATGGAAATACATTTGCATTAGGTATGTGCGATAAGCATAGAGGTCTTCTGAATTGCAATATCTTTATCTCTTGTTTTTTCTTTTTAGCATCATAAATATCTATGTAATGTGCTACATACTGTTGTGACTCTGTGCGTAACTGCAGCTAGAGTCTTTGCCTTTCTCTCGGGTCCTCCTGATCATGGACCTGGGCAACTTGATACAAGAAGGTATGGTGAGCAATATGCCAGTAAAGGAGAGGATGCAGACCGTGCTTTACTTCCCGAGCAGACACCATTCTATAAAGATCTGGTAGGTTTGGATTGACTTTCAGTTTCTCTAATTTTAGCTGTATGGGTTGAGAATGTATCCTTGACATATTTTACAGGCTGCTGTGGCTGTTCAAGCTGGTGTTTGTGTGGACATTTTTGCTGTTACAAATGAGTATACAGATTTGGCTTCTCTTAAATTTCTTAGCATAGAAAGTGGTGGCTCACTGTTCTTGTATTCAAATACAGATGATTCAACACTTCCGCAGGACATGTAAGTACAATTGTTTTCATCTCAAATTCTATCATTAGGTTTAATGGACTAAAATGTTGTTCTATTGGTTAATGGCATAACAAAAGGATGGTAGAATAGTTGTTTTCTTTCAGGTTAGATACGCTTCTAATTTGTTCTTCTTCTTTTTTTAAAGATGGATTTTAGTGCATATTTTTGTTTCAGCACTTCATCATTACTTTTGTTAATGACATGAAAACTAAATTCAGTTCTTTTATTAATGCTATTTTGCAGGTATCGAATGCTAAGTCGACCTTATGCTTTTAATTGTGTACTAAGATTGAGGACATCTACTGAATTCAAGCCTGGCCATTCTGTAACTGCCTCTTACTTCTTTCGAATAATCTTGCTAAGGAACTTTATATATCAGTTCTTGCTTTCTCACTTCTTTTTCCCTTCTTTTACAGTATGGTCACTTCTTCCCAGATCCGCAATATGAAAATGTTCAACACATTATTTGCTGTGATTCGTATGCAACATATGCTTATGACTTTGAATTTGCTAATAATGTTGGTTTTTCAAGGTATGAATAGACCAGTGACAATTATCTTTATTTTGATTATACGTTATTTACATCTTTCCATTATGTTAATTTATTGTATGGTCCAATTGGAACCACCTGAATGCTTGAAACATGCCTCCTTTCCATTTTCTTTGTTTTCTTCGACATTTTTTTCGGTGATAACCATTTGAAGAGCATCAATGTTAATATATTCAGATTTTATAATCACTCTTTTTTCCCCCTCCTTTACAGACATTCATCTGAACAACCTATGGTGCAGATTGCATTTCAATACACTGTTGTCGTGCCCCCCGAGGAACTCCCTGGTTCTGAATTGCTTTCTTCTAGTAGGTATATTATTCCTATTGGAAATTCTGATCCTAGATCACTCTTACCAGCTTTGTCGGTCTAAAAATATGAAAAACCTTGTAAGTATACTTGCGAGTGTCATTCATGAGGACATGAATATTCTAGCCTCATTTGCAGGTTGAGGAACTTAGACTTCGGTTTATCATAATTCATACAAAATCTTCTAGAAGTTCAAATCATTAACTATATTTGATCGACAATATTACTTTCTGGCGCTACTTTTTCGATTGGCTTGATGTGACATTTTTATGCAGAGGCAAACATTCTATTAAACGAAGACTTAGGATACGAACTTTGCAGTATGGAACAGCCCGAAATCTTAGTGAACTTTATGATGGTGTTGATCCTGAAGTGGTTCTATCACTGCTTGTTCACAAGGTTCACCTTCTTTCTTTGTCTCTCTTTATGTCTTTTCCGTGCATGCGTTTATACTCCGTTCTTATGCATTTTATTTCTGAGTATCATCTCTAGTAGTTTATATGCATATTATCAATTCTACAGGTCATATTAGCCTCTTTGGAGGAAGGAGTTAGAGAGGGCAGGATGTTGCTTCATGATTGGCTAGTAATCCTCACTTCTCAATATAATGAGGCTTTTAACCTTATCCAATACAAGAACGGAAGTAGTTCTATCACAGGTCAGCTCGATGTTACTTTCTCGCAATGCCCCCAACTGCAACCTTTGCCTCGATTGGTTTTCGCTTTGCTTCGAAACCCTCTTCTGCGTTTCCACGAAGAAGGCGTTCACCCTGACTACCGGATCTATGTGCAATGTCTTTTCAGGTATATGGTACTTCCATTTTTGGATCTGGGTTATTCTTTATGCCACGATCTCTTAAAATAATCAACAGATCCAAAGACGTGGTTGAGGATTTAACTGTAACGTTAGTGTAAATGCGTACTCGTATTCTTACCGCATATTTTGATCTTATTTTCGTTTTTCCCATACACATGGTGCAGTGCGTTGGAACCAAGTTCTCTTCACCGTGCAATCTATCCAGTCCTAACATCATATTCAACACCAGATAAACAAGCCTATCCACGGCACTCATTGAGTCGTGCTGCTCTGATCACCAGTGGTAGTCCGATATTTTTCCTCGATGCATATACGACATTAATCGTCTTTTACTCATCTACAGCGGATCCTAGCCTTCCTTTTCCTCCACCTCATGACTGTAAGCTCTTTTATCACTTGCACAAACAAGTCGATTTTTACAGGTCGAAATGGAAACTGTTTTAGCTTGTGATTTATTCTGAGGCCATTGTATACTTATCAGGTTTGTTACGGTCTACGATTAACAAATTGAAGCAAGAACGTTGTATTACCCCCAAACTCATATTCATCCGAGGAGGGCAAGACGATGCCTCGGTGTTCGAGAACTATCTTATCGAGGAACAAGATGTCAACGGAACCGGACTAACAAGTGTCATGGGTTTTGTATCCTTCCTTGAAGATATCACCCAAAGTGTATTGGAATACATGAAATAGAAACAAAAGATTACATTTTGCCAAGATTTTGGATATCTCCCTACACTCTTTTCGGAATCGAGTGATTCGTGTTATCGGGGCTCTACCTGTACAGGTTTGATCTTCGAAACATATGGGAAAACTTCGGAAAATTTGAGTATACCGATCTTGGATTCTTATCTGTCTCCGACACTCACCCAAACTAAGGGTAAAACATAGATTGTTGTTATCATTTTACCTATTTTACCTTATTAGCAAATTCCTTTGCCTTTGATAAACCAAATGGTTGCTATTAGGAAATGTATTTTTTTTTTTTTAATTTGTAAAACTTAAATGTAGGCTTTGATTTTGAGGAACACTTATTTTGCCATTTTGAGTGAGAATAAAAACAATGGGGAATGTAGAGATTTCAAGAATGATAATCTCAATAATCTAGTTTTTATTTTTTAGTTAAATTTAATTATTAATTTTTTAAAAAGAGTCAAACAACTTTTTTTAAGGAAAATGTTGATCAAAACATTAAATTTTTAATGATGTTGAGATGAAAACTTAAGTGACAATTCATGTGTATTTTAAAATGACATTTTTTTATATGTAATGTCAATTAATAATTTGAAAATTATAAAAATATTCAAAATTAAAAATGAAAAAATTAACATGAAATAGATGTGTATTATTATATTTAAAAATTTAATATTTTAGTCTGTATTTATGTTAAAAATAACAATTAATTTTTTTTTAAATGATCAATTTGATAAAAAAAAAAGTTAAAAGTTAAATTTGACATATATAGTGAAGTTGAGAATAATCTTCTAAATTCATAAAAGAACTTAAATACTTCGATTTAATTATATCAACCACAAGTTTGAATAACATGAGTAGTTTGAAAGGAATGAAAAATAACCTAAAAAAAAATTAACGGTGTTCAATAAAAATATTTTACATGTCACGATTTGATTGATAACTTTTTTTAGTAAATCAGTAAAATAATATGGAAACTCCTGTATTAAGAATTAGATTGTATTTTATTTTCTTAATTAAAAAATGAATAAATTAGTTTCCACATTAGATTAAATAATAAATTGGTCATTTCTGTTAAAAATTTCATTTATTTCTACTATTAAAAACTGATGTAATTGACTGAATAATTAGATAGTTACATGTGGCCTATCACATATATCTTATGTTGATGTACAAAGACTAATTTTTAACAATAAAAATGGATAAATTTGTAATAGAATGATCATTTTGCTCTTTGATATAATATATAACAACTATTTTTTAGTAAATGAGCAAAATGTAATCTGATTTTTAGTACAAGGACCTCTATCACAATTAAACCAGGAAACCCATAAGTTAATATTTATTATTATTAGTGGTATATTATTAAATGACAAGAAAGTTGAGTACCTTTAATAAAATTTCCTATAAACAATAAAGATCTGCTTCAAATTCACTTGTTCATGGTTTGTTAAAAAAATGTGAAAAAAATGGATTATTAAAAGAGAAGTACAACGTTTCTTCAATCAAAGCTTTTTTAGGGCTTGTTTGTTTCTCTACATTCAAGCTTTCAACCCATATTATGCTTATTTCCCGAGAAAATAAGGAAAGGAAAATCTAGGCGTTCTTTTTTTCCTTTTATTACTTCCAAACTTTACACTTTAAAGCTTAGCCACTTTCTCTCTCAGCTGTCGAAGCTTCTTAAGATTCTTTCTCTACAGCTCCAACTCGGGTATTTTTCTCTTTCTCTCTTAAAACCCATGATTTAAATAGTACTAATTTCTGCTTGTTCCTCGAGAAAAAAAGATTGGGTTTAATTTTTTTTCCTCATTTCGTTTAATTCTGAGCTGATTTGAATTGGGTATTTGTTGAATTTCAATGGGTTTTTTGAAAACTTTTTAACTTCAATTTTGAACTTTTAGTGGAGCAAAGAGTTTATTTTAGGCATGAGGGAAAAAGGGAAAAAAAGCTTCCTAGTTGAGGCTATGTATATGCTGAGATTTGCTAAGAAATGTAATAAGTAGCTTGGAAGATATGACATTCTTTGCAATTAGTCCTCAATTAGTATACCAGAAGACAGATTCTTAGAACTTTTGTGTTGTTTTATTGGCCTTTTTCCTAAATTTCTTGAATTTGTTGATTGGGTTGCACTCTCTATAACTTTGAGAGATTTTGAACCATCATAAAACTTGTTTTATTGATAGTCAATCCGGACCAGTTAAGGCTCCTGTACTAAGAGTCAGATTGCATATTGCCCCCTCTACTCAAAAAATTGGACAAATTGGTCATTTCTGTTAAAAATTTCATCCTTTTGTACTGTTAGAAACTGGCATGGCTGACGGAATAATTATATAATGACATGTGGCATGTTCCGTGTATCTCATGCCGACATATAGTAACCAGTTTTTAACCGTATAAATGGATAGAATTTTTAACAGGACTAATTTGCTCTATGATCTAATGTAGAAGGACTAATTTGCCCAATTTTTTGAGTAGTGGGGGCAAAATGAATCTGAGTCCTAATACAAAAGTCTCCATGGTACTTTTATGGGACAAGCTACGGTACCTGTAAGAATCTTGGTACTTATATTAAATGTAAAGTTATTACCAGGGTATAGTGATTGTGTATTAAGATTGACTGGTTTTATTTTTTGGTCATTAGGTTATATATATGATGCCTGATTTTCATTTTCCATTAAAGACATGCCTGATTTATATATATTTTCATTTTGTTTTGTAACTTTGCGTTACGTTTTGTATGAAGCTGGCTTAAGCTTAAACATGTCAATATTTGCTTTTTTGTTTGTTTTTTCGACAGAAGTCTTGTGACTCTTTTTCTGATTTTGAGCAAGTTCATATTCCTTGAAAACTTGCACCAACTACATAAGCCTCTTAACTATCATTCGGAAATTTCTTTTTTTTTCCTTTCTCTTTAAAATCGACTGCTTAATTATACCTTGCAACCCCCTTTGAATCTTTTTATCTCGTGACACGGGTTTCAATTGAGATACATATCTGAAAATCCTTGTGGCCATCATTTCTGTTTCCTCCTTTCAATATGTGTGTACTTCTTCCCTTGAATTCTTCTGGCCTCTGTGCCTTCTTCAGAATTGCCTTGCAAGCTTGTTTAAATAGATACATAAGATGCCGAGGCCAAAGGGACCAAATGAGCCTGAACAGCCTGCTGAATCTGATGAGAGGATCAATCTTGATGAAGAAGATAACGATCCTGAGGAGACTATGGAAGAAGAGGTGGAGTATGAAGAAGTGGAGGTAGAAGAAGAAGAGGAAGAAGAAGAAGAGGAGGAGGAGGAGGAGGAAGAAGAAGAAATAGAAGAGGAAGATCAAGATGTCGAAAATGCTAATGGGGATGATGATGCTGAAGGTGAGGATGAAAAGAAGAAACGTGCTGAGCTTCTTGCTCGTCCTCCTCATGGTTCGGAAGTATATATTGGAGGCATACCACATGATGTTTCTCAAGAGGATTTGAAGGATTTTTGTGAATCTGTTGGAGAGATTACTGAGGTATTTTCTTTTGCTATAGTGAGAAACTATGATAAAAGTATCTTGGAAGCCCTTGTGCTAAGAGCAGAATTGCATTTTGTTCCCTCTTCTCAAAAAATGGGCAAAAAAGTATTTATACATTAGATCAAAGAGCAAACTGATCCTTGTTGTTAAAAAATTTATCCATTTTTATGGTTAAAAATTCGTCATTGTATGTTAGTATAAGGTACACATTACATGTAACTGTTTAGTTATTTTGTCAGTCATGCCAGTTGTCACAGTATAAATGGATGAAACTTTTATTAGAAAGGACCAATTTGCTCTTTGACTTAATGTATAAGGATTAATTTGTCCATTTTTGTTCGTGATACTTTTACCCTAATTTTCTTTTCACGAGATAAACATTGACACATCGTAATTTATTATTGTAGGTTCGGATTATGAAAGGTAAAGATACAAGTGAAAACAAGGGCTTTGCTTTTGTGACCTTTAGAAGTGTAGAATTGGCCTCTAAAGCCATTGATGAGCTGAATAATTCCGAATTTAAGGTGACAAGTCTTCTGTTATCTCATAAGGAGTACCCACTTCCGTGTTCTATTTGTTTCTGATAACACCATTCATGTTTCTTTGGTTGTTAAGTAACTTTGTAGCTTCTATCTTTCTCTCTCAGGGTAGAAAAATTAGATGTTCTACATCCCAATCAAAGCATCGGTTGTTTATTGGTAATATTCCGAGACACTGGGGGGAGGAAGACTTGAGGAAGGTTGTGTCAGAGGTTGGTCCCGGAGTTACAGGTTTGGAATTAGTGAAGGTTAGTTTAATGACCTTGTGCATTTTTGCCTATTATTGGTTACTTGTGATATCTAAGGGGCTGTTTAGTGGTAATGACGTATTGTGAATTTGCTTTTGTGCTTGCAGGATATGAAGAACTCAAGTAGTAACAGGGGTTTTGCCTTTGTTGAGTATTATAACAATGCATGTGCTGAGTATTCAAGGCAGAAGATGATGAACCCGGAATTCAGGCTTGGTGATAATGCTCCTAGTGTGAGCTGGGCTGATCCTAAGAATGCCGATTCTCCTGCTGCTTCTCAGGTATAGTTAAGTTGCTCTCTTTCACTTTCTAGCTTCTTGCGCGGTTCTTTTGGTAGTTTATGTTTCATGCATGTCTCATTTGAGGACGTTCCTTTTTCATTTCCTTTGAAGCTGACATGCGTACTTTATTTTGTATATCGCATGTTGGTAATGTCGGTGTCATCTATCACATTTTGGATTTGTAATCTAAGATAACCTATCTTGCGTAGGTAAAGGCCGTGTATGTGAAGAATTTGCCAAAGGACGTAACACAAGATCAGCTAAAGAAGCTATTTGAACATCATGGAAAGATAACTAAGGTGGTTCTGCCTCCCGCAAAACTCGGACAAGAGAGAAATAGAATCGGTTTTGTTCACTTTGCAGAGAGATTTTGTGCCATGAAAGCACTCAAGAACACAGAAAAATATGAATTGGATGGTGATTATCGAGTTCTTATCCATTTTACATTTTTGTTTAATGGATGTAATTCCAAATGTTATTATTCCGTTTTTTCAGGCCAAGTTGTAGAGTGTTCTCTTGCAAAACCACAAACTGATCAAAAGGCCTCGGGGGGTTCAAGTTCTCAGAATTCCGGTTTTCTTCCAAGTTATCCACCTCAGGTCGGGTATGGTCTCGTTGGGGGTGCCTATGGTTCTCTAGGTCCCGGATATGGTGTTGCAGGCCTTCCGCAGGTGAGATACTCGTCCATACATGTATAGGATCGTGTGTTAAACAGCTTCCATCCATATCTTCATTATTTTTTTCTTGATATTCTGCAGGTGATTGTTTATTTGTTTGTTCTTTTCGGGTTTTCAGTTTTGCTTTCGGTTCTAAGTTTGAAAACCCTTACTGCTTTTTTCCTTCCTTTCTCGTTTGCCAATGGGGTGCTCGAGGAAAAGAGGCTAAAGTTCATTAGATTGTTGAACATGGTTAAAACTTTTTGTGTTAATTTGTCTCCTACAGCCCTTAATCTATGGAAGAGGACCGACACCTACTGGCATGTCAATGATGCCAATGCTTTTACCCGATGGCCGGGTTGGATATGTTCTGTAAGTTCAATAACTTTATTTGGTAAAAGTACCATGGAGTCCCTTATACTAGTAGTCAAATTGTATTTTGCCCATTCTTCTCAAAAAAAGAATAAATTAGTCTTTGTACGTCTCTGTGAGATGCACGTGGCACGTTACATGTAACTGTCAGGTTATTCCGTCAGCTACACCAGTTTTTAATAGAAATTGATGAAATTTTTAACAGAAAAAATTAATTCGTTTTTTAATCTAACATACATGGATTAATTTGCTTATTCTTTGAGTAAATGGGTAAAATACATTCAGACTTCTATTACAAGGGCCTCATGGTGCTTTTAGCATATTATTTTCCAATATTTCTTACTTCTTAAAATCCGTATCCCCGTTCTTTCCATACAAGGCCGGATTTCTCGTATATCATCTAATAACCAGCTAAGATATGACCCGATAGTCGTAACTCTGTTGCTTGCCTGAGGATTGAACATAGATAATCTATTGCTGCAGGCAACAACCGGGATCGCAACTACAAAACCCGCCGATACATCAAACTAGTAATCGAGGTGGTGGCAAGAGTGGTAGCAGTTCAAGCAGTAGGGGAAAACACGGTAGCAACGACAGCAGCAGCAGGCGGTATCGGCCGTATTGATTAGAATATGGACTGTAGAATTGGTGGGATGGAATGTTTATTTAATCAAAATTCCTTTGCAATCTCCACAAATTGTTAAATTTTAAGCTATTAAAAAAAACCCTAACTGCTTAGTTTTTTAAGATTGTGTGATTGGGAATTTTTTTTCTTTGTAGGAAAATGATTGTGCATGAAATCGTCTAAGTTGAAATGTTGAATCTATATGACCTTGTTGATATTCATATATAGAGAGAGAGGTAATTTCACTGGTTTTGATCAGTTTTTTTATTAAAAGTTGGATTGTATTTTATTTTTTCATATTAAAAACATAGGTATGTTAATTTTTATATGTTAGATCAAAAAGGAAATTGTCTTTTATTAGAGATGTTTATGGATTGAGTTGGATTGTTGAGTTTGGGTCACATAGAAAAGTTGCAGTATGGGAATAGAAAATGTTAAGTTTTACTATTAGTCCTTGAACTTTATAAAAGTTGTGGATTTCGTCTTTGTATTTTTATGTTTGGTCGATTTTAGTCTGTACTTTTCATATTTTTTTAAGTTTTTACTTTTGTACTATGCATACAATTGTAAATTTGATTTATATTTTTAAATTGGATTATTCTCAATCCTTGTATTTTTTAAATTTTGAAATTCCAGTCTTAACGTAATTAAAAGTAGTTAGTCTATTAATTTGATTTTTAATGAGTAATAAGTGAAAATAATAAGTTAATATGATATAGAATATATAATGATATGCTTGGTGAATCGAATTTTGGGAATAACATAACTTAATCTAATAGTTAATGTTTGGTGAAGATTAAAAATTTAAAAATTTAAAAAATATATGAATTAAAAATAATTAAATTAAAATAAAAAGATTAAATCTACAATTTTTATAAAATATGAGAATTAATAACAGAATTTAACCATAGAAAAAGAAATGGGATGGATATCCCCTCCCCACTTAATGCCTCAATACCCCCGATAGAGAAAAGAATGGGATGGAAATCCGTACCTTTCTTTTATTATTACTCTACTTATCCATGTTTTGAGTGGGTGATTGTTTTTATAAATAATGTAATTAATAGTATCACATTTTTTATAATATTTTATTACAAAATCTGATTATATCTGTTTTTTTACATAATAACTAAGTTATTCATAATTTCTTTTTAGTTCATACATAAATAAAAAGATAATACAATTCAATATGCTCGAACCCATATTGTCAATACCCATCCCAATCGAGCTTAAAAGAAAACTAACTAAAGTGATTAAGTATAATTCTTAAATTGTCTATAAATTTCCTCAATCTTCAACTAATTAAACAAAATATTATTATCACTTAAGTGTTTAAGCTGCTATAACAATAATGATGTTCGCTAGAAAATATATTTTTCTTTTAAGTTTCGAATTAAACTCTCTATTATAATTTTACTAATTCATTACAAGAATAAAATAATAATTAATTTTGCTAATTAATTTTTTTAATAAAAGACAACATTAATAAGAAAGAAAACTCTTCAAGACGGAAATTAAGCGCCACCGCCTACTCGCAAGTACCATACACGCTTACGTAAATCATGTGTCCTCTTCACCACGCGTCCCCTTACTTTATATTTTATGTTATCTATTTTGCATTATTATTACTTAACTAAAAGGGTTAATTTCATTATATATACTTAAATTATAAGCAAAATTTTAAATTGATCTCAAATTTTAAAATATTTTTAATTAAAATTTCAAAATAGTAATAATATCACATCATTTCAATTTGATGAGCTAAAAATTATATTTTTAAAATTTAAAGATATTATCTTTTTTTAACATTTTAGATCCAAATTAATCATATGATTGATATGCATATATTCAATATTTATAATTTAACTATGTTTTAAAAAAATTATACAACAGATCCTAATTGATATTTAATTGAACTAGTAGAATGGTCTTATTCGTGCAATCTTGATACTTTAAGGACCTAATTAAAAATATTTTAAAATTTATAAATCAATTTAAATTTTAAATTAGGGAGGTTTTTGCAATTAAACCGTAGTATAAATACAAGCCACCGCCCACCGCCAACTGAAAATTGCACAAAGATCTTGAAATTGGATTTTCTTTTTTCAATTTATCAGATACCCATAGATATATCCAATTTCACATGACCTTATTTCCATACTTTAAGGACTTAATTAAAAATATTTTAAAATTTATAAATCAATTTAAATTTTAAATAATAGTTTAGGAAGCTTGTGTAATTAGCCCTTAGTATAAGTATAAGCCACCGCCAACTTGAAATTCTACTTTCTGCGCAAAGATCTTTGAAATTGAATTTTTCTTTTGTATTTGAAATTTGAAATCAAATGGCAACTTCGAGGCCTTATTCATCTCATTCCACGGCTCCATCGGCGCCGGAGCTGCCTCCACAGTCATACGACGACCACCACCAGCCGCCGTCGACGCAGCAGCAGCACCAGAGCTATTATGGACAGTACCCGACGCCGTCTCCGCCGCCTTCGTCATCGTCAAGTTATAGGCCGAGTGGTGGCGGATTTCCAGCAGGAACACATCCAGATGTTATAAGGGCGTTTCAAATGGTAGATAGGGATCGAAGTGGATTCATCGATGAATATGAGTTGCAGCAGGCACTGTCTTCAGGTTACCAGAGGTTTAATCTTAGGACTATAAGGTTTCTTATGTTCTTGTTCAAGAATCCTTATGATTCACTCAGAATTGGTAAGTTAATTTCTTTTTTTCTTTTTTTTTAACTATTTTCAAAATAAAATTGAAGAATTTGTCTGCATAAATTGAGATTTGAATCAAAGAATTAATGGTCTTAAAATCACTGTTTACCACAAAACTCTTTGATTGAATTGAACTGCCGTGGTGCTATTTTATTTATTTGCTTATTTTAATGTGCTTAAATGCAAAGCTATCAGATCCAAATTTGAGTATGATTGCATTCCAATGGTTTTTTTTTGGATTTTAGCATTGTTTTATTTCCGGGTCCCATTCAATTAAATATTGGTCACCACTTGCTACTTTTCTTTTACTTTTTGGATTCTTAGCTTTTGAAATTTGCCTTTTCAGTTATATAGTAAATAATATCGCAAAGTTTTATTCAGTCAATGAGCTTGATTCAATTCGTTCTGTTTTTAATTACAGGGTTAATGTAATTTTCTTCCCAACTTAGCAACTAGTTTCATTTTGGTATCTGTATTTTTTTTCAATTTGGAAACTAAGTTCGTTTTGAACCTAAATTTGATCGTTTGATGATGACAACTTGAGATTGTGTAATGCAATCACCAAATCTTGACGAAATTCAAGTTCAAGACCAAAAAAAAAACCCTAATTGCTAAGTTTAAGTACCGAAGTGACCTAATTGTAAAGATCAGGACCAAAAACTAATTTTACCCTTAATTATATAATAAGTTGGTTTTATTTATACATTATATACTCAAACATTTAGGGCCTCAGCCTATTTAAATTCAGTCCTTTTTTATTTGTGTAATACAGATGGATCTAAACAGATTAGTTTATCCAAATATAAATATGGATAAAGGTTGAACAGATTTCGGAACTTGTAATTTGAGCCTAACTTAAACAAATATATATAATGTTGATGTCATACATAAGCTCAGGTTTGATGAGAAAAGATTATAAGAAACGGTGATGTCAGTTTAGCCTTTATCATTTTCACTTAAATCATGCTACGTAATCAGTATAAGAATTTTTTTAAGTAGTTCTTAGGCACTCATTAGCTGTCTCAACTTCTTTGAAAACAGCTCAATTAAATGATTGTTGCAAAAATTTTCAATTTCAGGTACCATGGAGTTTGCTGCACTCTGGAGCTGCCTTGGTCATTGGCGGGTAAGTGATCAAATATTGCTCTGATTTTCCATACACATACGAAGATACTATCCTTCAAGAACTTTTCAAATACATAAATATCCTCATGTTGGAATATACTTGCATCCAATCTGCTCGAGTCCAAGCAACATAGCATTCATCGATTTAACATCATCTTTAGTCACTTGATTAATGTTCATGGATACGAAATTTGTAGGCTGTATTTGAGAGATTTGATAGAGATAGGAGTGGGAAAATTGATTTGATGGAACTAAGGGATGCTTTATACAGTCTTGGATATGCAATTCCACCTTCTGTTCTTCAAGTTCTAATTTCCAAGTATGATAATGGACTAAATTTCGATAGCTTTGTTGAGTAAGGCTTCTTCTTTGCAACATTTTTCTCTTCATTTTCCCTTTTTTTTTTCCTTTCAATGATTTGAAATGTGATAATCTATGATCTGACTGATGTTGTTTTCTCATCTTCTATTTTGATCTGCAGATGTGGGATGATTGTCAAGGTTTTTTTGCTAACTCCCCTTTCATCTCCTTTTTTATTTTTTATTTTTATTTTTAAACTCTTTTCATTCATTTGGAAAATTCTTGATTATTAGTAACATTAAGAAAACCTGCTTGGCGATCAAAATTGGTTTTGCCCCACTTATAGGGTTTAACTAGATTTGTCAATTGGGCAGATTAGGTTGATTTTGGATCGAGTCAATATAGTTTTAAATTCTTTTTGGTCTTATTGGTTAGGGTCAATTTTGTTGAAGATTGTTTTATGTTTGGTTCATTTAGGTTTGAGGTCCAAGTTTTTTTAGGTTGAGTCATTATAGGTTTGGTGTATTTTGAGTTCTAGTCACTTTTGGTTTAATTTCAGATCATTTTAGCTTGTTTGTTCAGGTCTATATTACTCGAGCACAGGTGTGTGTATTGGATATGGATATGTATTTCACATGGGTATGGTTAGACTTTTGTGAGATTTTTCATGTAGTTGAAAGATCTTTGGAGTTATATCAACACGTCGGACAGAGGATCTAAGCTGGGTACTTCAACCAGAATAAAGAGTCCGAGCATAAGTTTAGGTCATGTTGGGTTCGGATTGTTTAAATTTGGGTTTGTTTGAGTTTAGATCGATTTGGATTCTAGTTGGTAAGGCTCAAATTGTTGACTTTTATGATAAAATGGATCGGAAATAGTTTGGCATTGTTGGATTGAAGATTTTGGTATTGGTTAAGAAATGGGAGTATGAATTTATGATGATGGTTGTAATTTTCAGGGATTGACCGAAACATTCAAGGAAAAGGACCCAGGTTATACAGGTTCAGCAACGCTTTCGTACGATTCATTCATGACTTTGGTCATTCCATTTCTTGTTTCATATGATTGATTGATTGATGCCACTGTGTAATATCAAACCCAATTATGAGATTGTTTGTTGTTTAACTTCAACTTTTTGTAAAAATGTACACCTTTTTAATATGGAAGTTATAATTCTACGAATGTGTCGAATACAAGTATTTTTCAAATACGTGGAAGTTGTAATTCTATAAGAATACAAGTATTTTTTAAACATGTGGAAGTTGTAATTCTACATGAATGTTAGGATATATGTCGAATACAAGTATTTTACGCGAATGTTGGGATAATACAAGTATTTTTCGAATATTGGTTGTAATTCGAATACAAGTATTTTTCGGATATGTGGTGAATCATTTGTTATTTTTTTCATTAACTTAACTGTTAGCTTAAATGTTACATGTCAACTTTGCTGCATGACCAATTTGGATTTAACATAAGAATGATACTTTGAAGATTGGTTTAGATCATAAAAGGTAATACTGGTATTTATTTTAAGAGCACACCAATTTCAACTATGGCAAATCCACAAATATTATTGACGCCCTCATTTTCAGCTACAAACTTTAGAACAAACACTAAGCATATTAAGCAACAAATTGTCCCTCGTAAACATTCAGTCAT
The DNA here is from genome assembly GCA_039519145.1 of Kokia cookei. Classification (NCBI taxonomy): domain Eukaryota; kingdom Viridiplantae; phylum Streptophyta; class Magnoliopsida; order Malvales; family Malvaceae; genus Kokia; species Kokia cookei. The sequence goes on along the minus strand of CM076905.1, from coordinate 578,369 downwards.
TTACCCTTTATTTTCCACCAAATTCTTTCAGATAGATTCTACTGATTTCAAACCATAAAATGCCTAGTAAAGATCAGATTCCTTGTGAGTGTGGATCTCACAATCCGAGGTCGGGTACGAAACACAAGTCAGCAGGTAACCATCGGCAATTTGTTTTTCGTCAAGGAAGGATCCGTCCGATTGATCAACTGAACCTGACACCATCTGCCCCGCACATGTGGAGCAAGCTCCAGCTCGGCAAGAGTATGGCAGTTCGACTCCTGCTTCCTCAGCTGCATCTAAAATGTATTGATCGTCAGGGGCATCAAACTCGCTCACCTCACCATTCGGTCCTACAAGCTTGATCTTATAAGCTGCCATTAATGTTTTGTGATTGGAGGAACATTTCAAGCCAAATGATTTAGAGATGTTCTTAGAAGATCCAAGAGATGTCGGGGCCTTGACAATGGCACTCGTGAATCGGTTTGGGATCGAAGCTTGAACGATACTAGAGGAGGTAACCCGCACAGTTGCCATCTTTGCTGTTGAACCTAAATAACAATGGTCAGTTTGTCAAGTGGTTGACATATACATGCATATAACACACATACAAACATATATGCATACATACATATGTGTACATACAAACATCCATGCACGCATGCGTACCTACTTACATACAAATGTATATATACATATAAGGCAAGCAAACTATGAAACAATGACTAATGAACACACACAAACACATACATACATACATACACACACACAGATAGATATACATACATACACATACACACAAACACACACACATACATGCATATAAGCTAAGCAAATAGCAATAATTAAAAGAAGAACTGGGACCGATGAGCTAATATTCAGGCTCCAAAATTATGAGACAATTGCTAATGAATTAAGATCACTTACCAGCAATTTTGATATGCTGTTACTTTAAAATATCACAAGCAACATTATGGCATATAGACTTATACAATATCGGGTTTCAACATATCGAAGAAGCATAACAATTCCAAGATGTCAAAAGGTGTGAACAGTGTGTTCTATACCCGAGCCCGAGCAACATAATAAGCTAATAATCAGGCTCCAAGTTGTGAAACAATGACTAATGAATTAAGATAATTTATCAGCAACTGTGATATGTTGTTAAGTCTTAAAGCTAGCAACATAATGGCATTTACCAGATGGTTAAGAAGCTATGTATAAGATTGGGTTTCGAAATCTCTAAGAACTATAAACATTCCAAGATGCCAAGAGGTGCGAACCATGTGTTTTATACCCGAGCCCGAGCAACATAATAGAACAATTACAACCAATTAAGAAGCTGAAATGCATCATAAGTAAACCGAAGTAGAGGGTTCTTAATATCTATCCGACTTGAACATGTACTTGTATCCAACACTTAGCCGAAATCCGTGTTAAAACAGACCTTAAACTCATCAAACAAGGCTACAATTTCATCAACCCCCATAGGCAAACAAGTCACAGACAAAATAATTACAAAATTTAGTGAATCAATACAAAAACTTCTTCACCCTTCACTAACATAAAACAATAAATAAATTGACTGATAATGATGAAAATGGATCAATTAATCAAATCCCAAAGATATAAAAAATGTCTGTTCTTTTATTTCCTTTTGGATTTCATTTCAAGTTTCAAACTTTTTTTCCCAAAAAAAAGCACCCAAAGTTTGTAAAAGATCAAACAAGGAAAAAGGAAGAAAACCCAGATTTCAAAAGCAGAAGAACAGATCATATAAGCAAAGATGAAGGAAAAGGGGATAGAGGGCTTACAGAAGGGGTATGGGGACTTGGGGTATGAGCGGAGAATACAAAGGGATCGAAGTTTCTTTGAGACTTGAAAAAAAGAAAAGAAAAGAAGGGAAGCCTAAATAAAGCGAGTGTGATGTTGAGAGGACCGGATCAACTCAGCTCAACTCAGTTGCCAACTTCATTATGTATGTATATGTATATATATTAATGCATAAATCAAGGGAGAGAGTTGGGTTGTAGTGAACCTCTCTTGGTGCGTTTGGAGGGGTTTTAGGCTTTTGGTACCTGTTGACCGGCAAAATGGCCAATCACTAGCTGCATGGTTTTTCAATAAAAAACGTTTGATGTATTATTTCGTATGCATCTCAATGAATATTTATTAAGTGTGTTTTAGTAAAAATAAATGTATTTTATTGAGATAAGAAAGTTAGGTACCAAATTGTAACTTAAAACGTTGGAAAAAAAAATTTAAGAAATTCCGACCTGACGGATTCGAACCAGCGACCATGGTTACCACTACAGTCCTCCGCTCTACCAACTAAGCTATGGTTGGCTTGCGTAAAGTTCTCATCATTTTTTATTTATCCTAATGTATATTTGATATATATTTTTTTCAGTGTAGAAAAAGTTTGTCCACTTATATGAGAAATAGTTACTTGTCATCACAACTGAAAAAAAGTAGACCTTTTACATTAAAGTTCCAAATCCTACAACTAGTACCTAAATAATTTTTTTTTATAGATTTAGGGTCTCTTAGATAAGCGATGTGTTTATTTGCAATTAGTGTAAAAATAACGATAACGGTGAGATTAAATACTATAATAATATTATAACGTAAGGAAAAAAAACTAAATGCACTGCACTGGTACGTTTCTTTACTATAATTTGATTGTTTTTATTCTTCCTATTTCTTCTAAATGTATATTTTCTGTTTTAATATAAATTTTATTTTCCAAAAATTCCATCAAATAATTTGATGTGATTAGTTTTTTAAATATGTGATGATGTAATATATATAATTGTTTTTTTTTTTTTTGCATGTTTAAATAGAATAAAACAAAAAGAAAAATGTATAATATTTGTCTAATTGTATAAAAAAATACCAATTTATGCTATATAATTAAGAACTCATCCAAGCTCGAACTTTCGAAGGAGCAAGTGATAGTCCTTTATTTGAGCAGCTCTCTTTTTTAACATAATGTGTACATGTGTGATGTGAATATGTCCCTATTATGTGTGCGTGAGTATTAACCAAAAAATTGATGATAAAAAAGAAAAAAAAACTCATAAAAGTTTTTGGTAAAATTAACCAATTAGCTTCAATACTGAAAATACACATTTCAATAAGTGGGAAAAAAATAAAATTGTAATGAAAAGCCTAAATTTACAAAAAAAGTACATAATACAGGGGCCTTCAATAGAATTTAACCAAACGTTTGCCATCTTAAATTCGGTCCAACCAAAAGAACATGGGTATGATGCCGGGCGGGGTTTAAGGAGTTGCTTTCTTGGTGGTAATAAAATTATAATTATATATATGAAAATCAGTTGGAAAATGACTAACTATAATTTTTTATAAAATAAATTATATTTTTTTGTTTTTATATTTTATATAAAATTAATCAAAAAAATATATTGTGATATTTCACCCTAAAACATCATTATTTTAAAATTTTAACTTTTTTATTTCAAGACTTGAAATCTTAATTAGGAAAAAAATTTACATGTAATATTTGCGCATAATAAAATTCAAACCTAAATATTCGAGGTGTTGAAGTCTTAACCTTTACCAAGACTGCCAAAATTTCATTAGCTATTAAGTGGTTCTTTTTGAAAATGTCACTAATACAAGACAATACAAATATAAATACGTAATCAACCAACAATAGTAGTATGTAAAATCAACCAATACAGTGTATAGCATACGAAAAATTAACAAAATTCACACAAGGCATAATACTCATGGTGGGAAGAGACTCACACATCTCAAAAGCATATGGTAAGATTCAAACTCAAGCCTTCAAAATTCGAGACTTCAATCTTTATCTTGAACTGAATGTTTATTTAATAAAAACTCAATCTATTTTATATAAAAAAAAAAACATAAAAACGAAAATAAACATACTAATGTTAAATATACATTCATATCCGACACTTCGTAATATCATTCCAATCCTTTGAAAAGAACAAAAATTTAGAGAAAGCCCAACAAAAAGCAGAAGCTATTTACGATATTTTCAGGAAAATAAAATCAGAGATTTAAATAACCTGAACTTCAACGGCCGCCTTCTTTAAGAACTTGGGAACCTCTGATGAGCCATCCTTGGTTAATGGAAAATGCTTATTAAAATTATTAGAAACATCACCTTCATTTTCCTGCATATTTTTCAGCAATCAGATTATCCTTCTAAGTTCTTAGAGAGAATTTAGATATAAATATTAGATTAAAAATTTTAATTTTGAACAAAGTTGGGATTCAATATCTCAAGGGCTTAAACCCGAGTTTAGAAATATATTTTTCAAAATTAGGAAAAAAATGATTAAATTATGTTATTAGTGTTTGTGTTTGTGTATTATGCCTAATTTGTTGATTTAATTTTTGTACTTTAAATTTTGATCCTTTTTAGTTCTTAATACTTTTGGCAGTTTTTAAATCCATTAAGACATATTATTTATGTGTAATGATATATCAATTTGCTATTTTCACTACTCACAGAAAAAAAAAAAAAAAAAAACCAATTAATGGATTTAACAATAGTTAATTGTATTAAAACTGAAATTTCAAGTTTTGAAAAATAGAAACTAAGAATTATCAAAATTGGATAATATACACTGAATCTACACCTGTATGCATAGTGTAGAATTTATATTCTACCTTTAAAGTTGAGATTAAAATTTTAAAATTCGAAAAATATAAGAACTAAAATTGATTAAATTAAAGTAAATACACTAAACCTATAACTTAAGCATAGTAGAGATTAATAGCATAATTTGACCCAAAAAAGAAATGAACTCGATACTTAGCCTACCCATTTAGAATTATTGGTAGGTTAAATCGGACTTTAACAAACATATATATAAGAGTAATATCACGCTTAAGTTTAACCCGAAGTGAGACCAAAATGTTGAAAAGAGGTAAAATAAGAAAGAGTTGCCTTGCCTTTGCTATCTTCTTGACGCTTGAATCCGGTGGACCTACAAGCATAAGGAAGCTTTTGTCTACTACCAACATTCATTTATATATTCATTAGTGTTTTTCTCTTTCGTTAAGGGAATTATTCTATTAGATTGTCAAAAATACACGAATAAATTATTCTGAATAATTTAAACATTTCGATAAAATATCAATCACTTGTCATTCAACTTAATAATATCACCTGTCTTGTTCACATACTTTGCAATTTGATAACATCGTACCATCTTGTCAACCTATGGACCAATGACTGACAAACCCATCAATCAAGACATACACCTTTCCTACTCCTTAACAACGGATCCCCTCTCCAACCAGCTCCACCATCACTTAACGGCTCTCAGCCCACCAAAGGAACCATCACATCAGCTTCCATCACATTTTCCCCTCAACAGGTATATCGATGTGACCTTTTGGCACATCCATACCACCTCCATGTTCCCCTTCGGCACCGTATCCTCCACCGTCCTAGCACCGCCATTTTCATGTCTTATTTTCTCTAGTGTATAACTAACTATAAGACTAAGCTAGTTACAAAATGGATGCTTGTATCATTCTAACAAATTGAAACTTACTTGGCCACATAGTGATGGATCTACCACTGCTCCAAATATTAAATTTGCTTTAGGATCTACAAGATCATATTCACCTACAAGAATAAAAAAAAATGGCTAACATTTCAATCCCCCACAACAACAAAATTTGCACATTATACAAAACCAAAATGCTATGGCTTACCTCAAATAAAGTTAAATCGGTTCCACCAGTTATATTCCAGACAATACCCGTAGCTCTTTCGATCCCGATGTCGAGTAACGGCGACTGAATGGCATTTAATGCTGCATCTCTGGCTCTACTTTTGCCTGCAACTTAGCTTAATGTCATTAGTTATAACTGTGTTGATATATGGTAAAATTACCATGACAACCATTATATTAGGAGTTATATTGTATTTTACTTTTTTTATTTAAAAAATGAGTAAATTAATCATTATATATTAGATCAAAGAGTAAATTGATGTTATTACATATTTCATCCATTTTTGTTTTTAAAAATTGATCGTTGTATATCAGCATAAGGTATATGTGGTACCCCATATCTCACTATCTATTTATTCTATCAGTCATATCAATTTTTAATAGTATAAACAAATAAATTTTTTAACAGAAATGACCAACTTGCTCTTGTTTTCCTTGTTTTTTGGTGACCAACTTGCTCTTTAATATAATATACATGGACTAATTTGCTCATTTTTTAATAGAGAGGCAAAATACAATCTAACTCTTAGTACAAAGGCTTCCATAATAGTTTATATTGGATATGTATCCATATCTGACTCTCGAATGCAAGTCCAAGTAACATAGTCCGAGAGATATGGCAATCAATTATCTTATAGAGCTAAAACTTACCAGTTGCAGTACCTATCCCCATCAGGGAAGAGCCTGCATCTTTCATGATAGCATGCACATCGGCAAAATCAACATTAACTAAGCCTGGAATCTGCATATGAGTTTTCCAAAACGTTAGGCAGACGGTAACATAAAAGTGCCGAATGGAATCAATGAAGGAATCTGATTTGATAAACCCAAATCAGAATAAGAAAAGATGAATGCAAGGAAACCTCTACTGGACATGTCTCCTTTTTCATCTATTCTTTTGATATAATTTTGTGCTAGGCATAAAAAATATCCTTTTTTTATTTGGAATACATACCGTAATTATATCGGAGATACCGCGAACACCTTGCCGGAGTATATCATCGGCCAGATTAAATGCTTCAGTCATTAAGGTGGCTTGTGAAACTGAAGCCAACAACTTGTCATTGGGAATAATGATAAGTGTGTCCACATTTTCGCGAAGGGCTGCAATTCCCTCTTGAGCTTGGACCGCTCGCTTCCAGGCCTCGAAAGAAAATGGTGTCGTAACAATACCAACGGTTAAGATTCCCTTTGATTTTGCTATGCCAGCAACTACTGGAGCCCCACCGGTGCCGGTTCCTCCTCCCATTCCTGCCTGCAGGTCACCAGCACCCTCGAAAATTAGAAAGCTTGAACGGCAAGGCATGTTCGTGAACGAAAATATAATACCAGTTCCCACCTTATCCTTTTATATTGATATATCGTTTTTGAAAGGTATCAAAATGTTAGAGAAATCAAGTTCGTTCACAAAATTCTTCATTAGTAAAGCAGAGCGTAAGATACCACATTGTTTAGCCCAAAGATCAGCTAAAAAGGGTAAAAGTACCATGGAGGCCCCTATACTAAGAGTTAGATTGCATTTCCCCCCCTTTTACTTAGAAATGGATGAATTAGTCCTTGTATGTTAGATCAAAGAGTCTTTTCTATTAAAAATTCCATCAAATTCTTCTATTAAAAACTGGCGTGATTGACGAATAACAAGACAGTTACAAGTGGGGACCAATTTTTAACCGTAGAAATGGATGAAATTTTTAACAGAATGATTACTTTATTCTTTGATATAACATATAGGGACTAATTTGTCCATTTTTAATAGAGGCAACAAAATGCGATCCGAATTTTAGTATAATGGCCTTCATGATACTTTTACCCTTAGTAATTGAACATAACAAAAAACAACTTACCGTCACGAATACCATGTCCGCACCATGAACGGCTTCCTCGATAGCTTCTCTACTTTCATTCGCGGCATTCATGCCAATTTCTGGTTTACCACCAGCACCAAGGCCCCTAGTTAACTCCTTTCCAATTTGCAAACACTTATTAGGCAACACAGGAGACATCTTCAAGGCTTGAGCATCAGTGTTAACTACAAAAAATTCCACCCCTTTCAACGAATGCTCGACCATCCTATTAACAGCGTTCGACCCACCACCACCAACACCAACACCAACAACTCTTAGCTTCACCATAGTTATAACTTGGATTACAAGTTTCTCTCAAGCTCTCATTGATGGTTGTAGAACAAAACATTGCATCATTTTCTTCACCACTAAGCTTCAATTTCTTAGGGTGTAAATCAAGGAAAGATTCTTTACTATGATTTGGACCAACATTGAGAGAATTAACACAACATTTGAAGTTCAATAAACTTAGCAAATTTGTTTGCGTTTTGTAAGCAACACCATTGAAATATCTCAAGGAACTAGCTTTGTTAATCAACCTTTCCTTTAAACTATAATCTCTCCAAAAGGATAGCAATCCAATAGATGATTGAAAGCCAAATGTTACAACACAAGTAGCCATAAAACCCAAATTCCAAGAGATACATACTTAAAACCAATATGCTCAAATGCCAAACGTTATGTTACCAATCATTGTTCCAAACCTGGTTAAAATACACTTCCACATTGTTAAAAGAAAATATGCAAGATAAAGAAGGCAAAGTAAACATAATTTTCATGAAAGTCCTTGCATTAGGAAGCGGATTGTATTTTGTTTCCTCCACTCAGAAAATAGGTAAATTAATTGTTTTTATTCTAAAAAAATCCCACTTGTATATCATTTTGACGTAACATTTTATTTTATCAATCACATCACTTAATAGTAGAAATGAGTTGAATTTTTAACAAAATAACCAGTTTGCTCTTTAATCTAACATATAGGGACTAATGTTAACTATTTTTTTAGTCAAATGACAAAATGCAATCCGACTAACAGTACAATGACCTGCATATTACTTTTACTTAAATTCTCCCATTCTCAACACAATGCCAAAGATCATCAGCAATGAATTAAAAATCCACCAATATGCTCCTTCAAACTATAATCTCTCCGAAAGGATAGCACTCCAATAGATGATTGAGAACCAAATGTTACAACACAAGTAGCCATATTAGTAGCATAACAACCCAAATGCTTAAACACCAAACATTATGTAACCAATCATTGATCCAAAATCCAAACCTGGTCATCTAATACCCAAATGATTAAAATACAAAGAAGGCAAAAGTAAACATAAATTCTACTATTCTCAACACAATGCTAAAAACAATCTCCAAGGAATTAAAGACCCACAAATATTATCAAGAACCCAGAATAATGGTGACCGAAAAATGAGACAATAATCCAAAGGAACCTCACCTGAAAAAGTAAGGGTTCAACAATGGGAGATGATGGGTTTTCACTACTTTTAAAGTGCCATGAAAATCATGAAATAGAAACTAAAGAACCGGGATCTTTTCACTTTGGGATTTAGACTTTTTTTGCTTTGAATTGGGGTTGTTGATTAAAGACCGTACCTTTTGGTTGGTTGGTTTTAGTGAAGAGTTTTCTCACTATACAGTCTCCATTGAAGTCTCAACGTACAACCTTTGTGACGTCCGTACCAATGGCGAAATGGAAGGTTTTTTTACTTAACTAACTTGATTGAAATTTCGTGATATTGACAGTTTGAAAGAGGGGTAAAACTACCATGGAGCTCCTTGTACTAAAGTCAGATTGCACTTTATCTTTTTTATTCAAAAAATAAGTAAATTAGTCTTTATACATTAGTGAAAACAAAATGCAATCTTGGTAATATCTATTCATATTTTTTAATCTTTTGACAAGGCGCACACACACCTTGCACACACAAGTGCTCGAACCCGAGTCTCTTAAGATGAACAACATATTCTTACTACTGAAGCCACTCATTGAGTTCAGCATCTATAATACTTTTATCTCTTCCGTAATATTTCAAACAAAATATCTTATGCAAATTCATTAAGTAAATTATACAAACACAATAATGATTGTTCCGTTTGATGTTGAGAATTTAAACTCAAACTGATATGATTTAAATATTTATATTGATAATTCAGAACGTTGAATTATATGTAGTTAAGATTTTCATATCAAATTAAATAATGTTTTTAATATTTATGTTGATAATAAGAGCATTGGGTCATATATTGTTAAAACCTTTTACTTTCGAATTTGATTTGATAAAAATATTGGATCTCCTGAACTTTTAAGCTCAGATTAACACAATCTGAATAATGCTATTAATATTTAGGCATAAAAATAAATTTATTTTTTTAAGGTTTATTTATTTTGTCTTTTTGGTATTTAATTTTTAAAATTTAGTTAAATTATTTGTTTATCTACGAAAAATTTGACTAAACTATTATAACATTAACATGGTAGTTCACGTGATATTTTACGTATACTTCACTATTAACATAGATAAATTTTTTAGACATTTTTATGAACTTTTTGAATTTTTTTTTTAATTTTATGAATTATAGGTGGATTATCATGTTAGTAGCCACATTAATATCATTAAAATTTTAACAATTCAAACAATTTTTTCCGTCTAGAAACAAGCAATTTGACTAAAATTTGAAAGTTGAGAACCAAAATAACCCCAAAAAAGAGAAAAATACCAAATGACAAAATAAGTAAACGTTAAAAACCAATCAAAGGGTATGGTGAAAATAATGAATTTCGTGATTTTTAATTCGAAATAAATGATCAAATAACTCAATGATCATTTTATAACTTTTTAAGTTAAATGATCGAAATATAAATTTACTAATAACTTAATTACCTTAAAAGTTTTTTATCCATTTCAAATCGTGAACTAAATTAACCAAAGAAGTGAACACTATTATCAATTGTGGGAAGGATTAAATTGCTTCATTTGTAAAAGAAACTAATTTGCCAAATATCGAAATTAAGAACCAGAGAAATTTTTTTCCAGAAATGAAAAAAAATAAGACAAGGTAAGAAAATTTAATTGGATTAAAGAAGCAAAACTCTTCAATTACATACATATGATATCTATTATATATAAAATGAATCACAATTAGTCCTTACTTGATCAAATTGCATCAAATGGGCTATCAAAATGCAAATTTCAACTCTGAGAGGTCATCCATTGGTATTTCTAAACCTATTGAATCATGGTCTTGCAAGCCATCTTCATCAAAGTTTAGCCATGTACTCAAATCTTGGGGACCACCAATGTCATTTGAAACACCCAATTCTTCCATAGGATCTAAATCATTTAGTTGCAAGTTCGAGAAATCATCCGGTTCGGCCGATTCTTTCGGACGAACATTACTTGGGGTTGGAGATAATGACCTAACTTCTCTTTCAGTCATCTTGTTAGAATTAGCCAAAGGTGGTAGCAAAGGATCCGAGAGCCTGCCGTTGAATCCATGCCCCAACTTTTGTTTGGCTTTTGCTTTTGTTCTCCGGTCACCCTTGGCACCGTCTAATGATGTCTGACCAGCCCCGGATACCGAACTTGTATTTCTTGAATCTCTTTCGCTTCTATTTCCCCTTACTCCTCCGGCTGTGCCATCAAGAGCTGGTGTTACCCTAGAAGAAGCACTCCCAACTACATCATCGATCAGTACTTCCCTCTTCCTACCTTTGTTCAACGTAGATCCGTACTTGGAAACAGCGTGCTCTGTCGAGTGAACAGCCAGAAGGGCATCTGGAGAATCGTACCTCTCAAAAGTACCACAAACAGCACCTGAGGCAGAAAGTGAAATGAACAAGAATAAGCTTTCATAAATGCCGGTATCCCACACACTCGAGTTCAAGTAACATAGTATTATAAGCATGTAATGCCAACACAAATGTACCTGAGCCCCTGGCTTCAGCTTGATGGTTCGATGTTTCGTTGCAAGTATTACTAGCAGTTCCGGAGCCAATACCTTCAACAGATTTTGCTTCATTGCTGCATGGATGTACAGAAAACATGATATCTTGTAATGCAGGTTCGCTAAAGCAACTGCTGCCCGTCTGTTCGAATTTCCGACATCTATCAAGCGTTCGCTTAATAAAAGATAATGCAACTTGTTTCGAAACCTTGCGAACTGCACTTTTTGATGAATTACTCCCACGACAAGCCTGCGTAATTCATTCAATATCATGGTATGAGATGTAATAGTTGCTCATTAAAAGGGACATGCTCTGTAAATTCACCAAGAAATGCCGACCCCAGATTACTAATGTAGTGGCATTTTCCCGTAAAAACTGCTGCATTTTCACACTATAGGGCTAAATTAGCAAGCTAAGTATACGGCAAGGTAAAGTAGATATTTGATAATTTTAGCCGAAAAGCACAAAGCTTTGCATGTTGTCTTTGCTGCGTATAACACCCCCCCCCCCAAAAAAAAAAAATGAACAGAACGATTCTCACATGCAACCATGTGAAGAGAAACATGTAAATCTAATAATCGGGATAAATGTGATAATATACCAGCCAATAAAAGGCAAAGTATTAAACCTAATCCGCTTTAGATATTAATTATAAATGACAATTGCATCAGGAATCTGAGAATTACCAAACGTTTCTTGTTAGCCATTTGTACTAGTTGGTCCATTGCAGCATGCTCAATGTTCCTGCAGATTAAACCACATTATTCTAGTTTGAAGCACTATTCTGTAAGCTTAATAACATCGCTATAAGACAGTTATCCATATCGTACCTTCTGTCTACTTCTCTCCCATTTTGAATGGCTTTATCAAGCTTCCCCAACTTTTTCTTCTTTTTCTGAATCTAAAAATTAATAAAACAAAGTGTTCAAATATGCAGAAACATGCAACATATAAAAAGCAGCTAAAAATGTTTTATATGTTACTTAAACATCGGAACAATGAAATTTCATTTTAGCAAAAAAACAAATAGATTATGAAGAACCTGTTGATAAAGATTTTCATCAAGCTCAACAACATTTTGATTTATTGCTTCCTCTCCCTCTGTCAAATCAGGCTGCAAAAAAGCGAAGGCAGAAAATTTGAAAATGAAGATAAATCATATATGATTGAGCACGAAGATATTTGACATCAAATTGACAGAAGTATGAAGGAAAGCTCACCAAAGCCTCCGGATAAATACCAATACTATGTAGCTCCAGCACAAGCTTGTCCTCCATAGACATAAATCGATATTGGCCATCCAAAGAAGAAATGGCAGAAACATTTATTTCCTTAGGTTGGACCTGACCCAGGTCAGTTGAACATATTTCACTCACCGGCCCCATATCTGAATGTAAACATTCATCCTCTCCTAACCACCTTTCACTACTATGTAACGAATTAGACATGCTGGAGTTCTTAAATGTGTTAGATGCAACACTCGCATCATAAGAGAGTCTGTCTAACAGAGAGTTCTTCTGACACTGAAAATCTGCATTTGACTCAACTTCAGATTCCATCCTGTCCCGGTCTTTAGATTCGACGTCCATCTGGTTGCATGAACCGCAATGGGAATCATCACTCGCGTAGTGAAGGGACATATTCTTAGCTTCAATGTGGTTGTAAATTTCTTCACTTTCATCTTCTTCTATCAAAGCAGAAAGAACCCTTTGGCATAAAGGAGTAACCTTGTCAAACTGTTTTAGATCAAATCCTCCAGTTGAAGTGTGAGTTTTAGCCAGTTCGTCAACAGAAGTAGGTGCATCGTTTGGCACCACACCACCCTGTGGAAATGAAAGGACTCATATCAAAATTTGCAAATGAAGTTAAAACTTATATACAGCTATCCCTTCATCTGTCCTTAAATCTCTTATAAACTCATTTAAACTTGGCAGTTTACATACAAAGAGATTTGGTTTAGGGAGAAATACATAAGATGATGGAGTTTACCAAAACGGTATATCCATCTCCAAACATCTGAGACAAACTCTCATCAAGCCCTTCTGCCAAATTTAGCTGATTCAACATTAAAACAATAGATCAGGAAACTATGATTAACTAAACCCAAAGGGTCAATGAGTAAAAAAAATTGTTAGTAGCCATAAGTTACCTGTTGTCTAAGGAATGATGTATCCTCTGAGCTGACAGAATTAAACATTGGTCCCATTTTCTTCCAAAAAAGACCAGAACAAGCAAGACCTGTCAAACCAAGTAAAAGGTAGGATTACCACAACAAAAGCTCAATTCTTAAAAGGCATTTGTTTCTTTTCTCTATTTTTTTTCTCTTTTGGGTGGGGACGGGCCTATTACTGGAGAGAGATACATACTGTTAGCATTATGAGCAGAAGTGGCAGCTGCAAATAATTCATCCCGATCATCATCAGATTCACCTGAACATGTCATCCCATACACATTGTCATTAGAAATATACAACAGGAGCTTTCAAGGATCTTGCACCCACATCTTTAGTTCACAAAATTTAGAGGCATATGCACACAGATTATCGTGATTCAAAAACTCATCCCAAATTAGAAAATTAAATAAACAAAAAAGTCTCCATTAAAAGAAAATACTAAATCCATGCAAGTACACAAATATAACCTGTTGATAACTAAACTAAGAGCAAAATATTTGTAGAAATGATAATGTCCAATTACGGAGATGTGGATAAGAATCCTATCATTCACACACAGCTTTAAGCTTGGGAAATGCCTAGTAAATTTCATGGACCTAGAAAATACCTGTGAAATCTGAAGAGACATTATTTTGTACCAACCCAACACGAGCTGTGGCCTTGCGATCTTTCAGCTTCTTCGAAGGCGGACGACCTGTCTTACTGAACCAACAGAAACATGATTCATTCATCAGATTTCCTCAAGACAAATCAACAACCTAATACCAAAAGGGTAGTGGAAAAATATTTAAGAACCTTCTATTTTTATCAGAAGCAGATCTGGCACTCTGTATTGGTTTGGTTGTAATATTCTCCAACTTCTCCCTCATAGGAGGAACACTTGGTTTAGTCAAGGATGGTGTACTGCTTCCAGTCCGTCCTTGTCTTCGGACTCCATCTCCAATTTCAATAGTAGACATTTTGTTCTTCCTCCTGGGCAATAAGAAAGACCCAGCTTTTTGAGATGCAGGCACAGTAACCTCGCTACAATCAATTCCTTTCTCTTTTGATTTGTTATCTCCAGCCCCTGATTCTTCACTCTCAGAAAACCCTAATGGAGAAGAAACATTCTCAGGTTCCCTCTTAATTCTGGGTGCAACATTATCTACACTGCTGCCTAGCACTGACCCTCCAGTTCCTATAGATGCCCTAGCACCAAAATCAGGTGTTGCGAAGCCTTGATTTGAAATCTGAGCTTCAGCATTAGAGGAGGGAGACAGTAAGTTTGCTCTCCTTGTACGTGAGTTTTTATGTGGTCTCTGACCACCCCACTGAGACATAGCATGTGAAGAACCTGACATCAAACGTTTTTGATTGCTACCAACACCTAAAGGTTGGGTCTTATTTAGATTTGGCTGTTCCCAGCCCTGCAAAGCTCCAGATGAGAGGTGACCTTTACAAGATGAGTCCAACACCATAATGGAACCAGTACGTGGCGCCCTAGAACCCTTTCCTTTTAGCATTGTACTTGGGCCACTTGCTTGATTGTCATCCTGGAGAGTTGCCCTGATGTATAGAGCAATTAAAAGAATCAATAATCGAGAAGAAACCATTAAAAAGAATATCATACATGAAAGAAATCTTGCATATACACTACAGACTGCTAGAACTTAACCGGAGAAGGCACATACTTGGTATTTGCTTTTACTACAACCCTCTGCTCCAGCATAGCCGCACGATCTCGAGGAATAGAGGTACTCTCCGGTTCATTCCTGAGCACTGTACTGGCATCTGAACCAGCTGCTTCAAAAGAACCATCTGACTTCCTAATTCCACCAACTCCTGGGGAAGATTTTGATCTGTATGCATATGAGACCAAATAACATTACAGTAAGAAAAAGCTTTTTGAGAACAAGGTTCAAAAAATAGCTGAAAAAGGACAAAATAACATAATTTATAAACAAAAAGACTAAACATGAAGAATAATCAATTGCAGCAACAAGGCCTTGAGATAAAGGAGAAGAAATCTTACAACATTTGCGTTAGAAAACAAAAATATCTTATCAAGCATTCAAAAATGCCACACCAGAAAACAAGCAGTTATACAGTTCAAGTCAAAAAATAGTATACCCACTTTCCAGCAATATGAGATGGCATTCTTTTTTAAACCTACAACTAGGAAGCAAGTTCAGTCCTAGACAATCACCTAAAACCCTGTATATCACATGATCTCAACTTTGATTCAGAGCTCAGCTTTGGCTGAATAACTCGTTTTATATCTCGATCACCACCAGCAACTCTATTTCCTACTGCTGCAACAGAACGTTTCCTTTTCATCTTTGTCTCCCATCCTTCACCTGGCAATCTACGGATCTTCTCTTCAATTCGAGCAGAACCACCATTAACGGCTGAAGGCACATCACCATCCTTTTCTATTGCCCCCTGCTGCCTTGGATTCACAGCAGTTCTATTATCAGCCTGTGTCATGAAGGTAGAAAAAACAAGAGAAAGGAATAAAACTAATGAAGCAAAATTAAGAGAAAAAGTAAAGGGTCTAGTAAAGCTATGTTTAAAGTTTCAGGCCCATTTTGTCTTCCTTCTTTTATTTGTGCATAAAATAGCACATCCAATTATTGTTAAATAAAATGAGTGAAGCCCAACATGAAACTCTGTTTGATGCATCACTAAGCAATGATCAAACAATTTTTCTACAGATCACAAGGTAATTCACATGAAATATCTTCCATAATGCATGCCAAAACTAAAAAGGTATTCCAGCAATATAAGTATAACACAAACCCGTAAATCAGCTACTGATGTGCGAACACGTTTGTTCAGCCCCATACTCTTCGGCCTATCCTCCAATCTTTGAGTCAATAAGTCATGACCATTTCTATGAATCTGGCCCCCCATCTTTGCAATATTTACTCCACTTGTTCTCTCACTTGAAATATCACTTCGTTGTCGCTTCTTTGAGCTTAAAGCTTCTCTATACCTTTCAAGTTTAGAAATTGACTCTCGCAACCTTTTTACTCTATCCCTGTTAGAACGACAATGTAGATTCAATAACTGAAAACTGAACACACGTCTTATGAGTAACAGGCATCATAATCCAGATAAAATATGCATGGAGTAGAGTACATGAGCAGTAAGAAAACTGTGAGAAGAACCATTTGACTTGCAGGAAAGCTCTATACTTCCTATCCAAGACAGTCATCTACATACTCAAGTCCCAAGGACATGCCCGAGGGCTGGATATCTAGATTACATGCAAAGATAATATCTTAAATATATCACAATACATGAGCATTGCATGCATTGTAACTAGTCATATACCAGGCAGATTGTTATTTGCCCATTATGTTCCCAGGGGCAGTTCCTACCATTACCAAATTAACATTAAAGGCTCCCATGTCACCACAACTACAATGAGAAGTCACTATACTAACTCATAGAGGATACCATATTCCATAAAATATAGAACATTCAAAATTTTAGCCTTTCTTAATAGTGCAATAATGAAGAAAGACTGTACCTGGCCTTTCTGGAGGTATCTTGAACACTTTCCTTAAAGTTCTTAAGCTCCTCCGTTGCCACTGGAGGGGAAGGCTTAGGGTGTGAAACTCCAAAAGAATGATCCTCTAACGTACTGTTTCGAAGAGGAACGCCCAACACCCGGCTTAACTCTCCAGACCGTGTATATTTCTGACTGCCTAATGAAATCGGTTCCAAAGGCAAACACTGAGGTAATGGTGGCATATCTGATGACAACCCCGCATTCCCTCGACTTAAATTATTCCCAGAATTCAACATTCTTTTTTCTCTCTGTCAATCTATTGACTTAGAACTGCCAAATCTGCAGACATGAACACGAGACAATTACCCACAAAAGTCCAGTAACTCATTTCTCCTCCACCAATTATCTATTCTTAAATCAATGGTAATTTTGCCTTCCAGTTTTTACCATTTTCTTTTGCTTTTTAGCAGCTTTTCATATGATAAAAAAATAACAATCAAACAGAATCTTAGCAAATTGTATCAACTACCCTTTTAAACATATAACTGAACTTAACTGCCTATATAAAAATATACTTAAAAACTTAAAATTTCTCTCATACAATGTTAAACCTTAACTATATCTTTTTCTCTTCCTAGTTCTACTCGTTAAAAGTACTAAAGCAGTAAACTTCGTTGACTTTTAAGCCACAAATAAAAATCCCCAAAAAAGTTCTATTAAATCCCAAAATTAAATTTACAATCATAAGAAAAAAGAAGAAGAAACACATGTAAGCTAAATTTCACCAAAAAAATGAGCGAAAATTAAAAAACAAAGCACATAAACTTCTCTTCCTATCCAAAATAGAAAAATAATTAAAAAAATAAAAGGAAATTTTTGAAAATTTGAGAACTAGGCATATGAATGAAAACCCTATCTTTAGAGATAGAGAAATATAAGAAAGAAACGCCGAAATTGAAGTGAAATTAAGGTAAAGAAAGATGAAATTAAAGAGATTAAGGATTCAATTACCTGAGAATCAACCAAGTCAAGCACAGATCAAAATCAGTATTTTTTTTTTCTAGGGAAAAAAAAGGGAAAGCGAAAGCGATTATTGTAAACGTGTGTATATATAGTTATAAAAAATTTCTTTTGGCGCAGAAGTAATACGCCGTCGTTTTGCTTTCGTTTTAGTTCATTTTCCTTTTTTTGAATTTTTTTCATTATTTTAATGTTGCTTTTTCGGCGTAGGCTTCTTATGTCATCCGTATGTAAACATTATTTTAATTGGAGTAAATTGCATTTTGACCCTTATGAAATCTAAATGATTTCAATTGAACCCTTACCATTTTTCCTTTCTAACACGTGGCAGCTTCTTAACTCTACGAAGATTATCACTCTGTCCAGTGCCAATTACGAGGTGTAATTAAGTCGAGCCAAACTTAGATAATAGTAAACTTGAGTTCGACTTGAAATTCTAGACTTAATATTCGATTCAAACTCGATCGAATATCAATTTCTAAGCTAATTAAATCTTAAGTCGAAATTTAATCAAGCTACTCAGTACTGAAGCTCGAATTTGTGCTTTATTAAGCTTGTTCGCACTTAATCTCCCTATATATAATAAGAGTAAAAATGTAATTTTATAATATAAAAATATATTAAAATAAAAAATCAATAAAATTTGTTAGCAATTTGAATAAAGTATTATGATACTTATATTCGATTCAACCAATAGCTTGAGATTTACTCAATAATTTTCTAATCTTTTTTTTTCGGAGTATATTAGAGTTAAAATGAAAAACATGTGTGTTTTACCTTTGCCATGTAAGGTAAATTACATTTTGAACTTTATAATTTTCCAATACTTTCAATTGACACCATGTTTTTCCATAATAGCAAGAATACTTAAGGTTTAAAAAAAGCATATTCAATTTTCACAAATCATGAATAACATTATAGAATTAGCATCATTTTACGTTGGTATGTTATATACACAAACAATTATATTAATCCAATATGAAATAAATATATGCATTCATTTATTTAAATGTTTGCAGTTGAATTAAAATCAAAGTTTTATTTATACATATGAATCACATTCAAATTCATATACATAATTGCACCAAATCAAAATTTATGTATCAAATTGAATATTGTATCAAAATTTATATACAAATTTAAAATTTATCCCTAATTTTTTAAATTTTTATTATTTTAAATTTGTGAAAGTCAACCCAAGTTTAGAGTTTGACAAAATTTTGAGCTAATATTATTAATCTTGCACATGATCCAATTTTCATCCATGTTTTTGAAGGATAACTTGACCAACAAGCAAAGTATAACTTTAACCATAAACAAGAAAAAAAGCAAATGGATAACTTGATCGAATTAACTATGTTTGCTAGTACAGGTTCAGAACATGAAACAAAGATCTATGAAATCGTGTTCGTGTTTTTCGTGTTCCTTTTCAAGTATCTAATTGGAAACAACCAATAAGACATGAATATAACAAAACAAACCAAAAATCATTGATGGATTACAACAGGAGGGAATTTGAAGTTATCTGAAACGAATGGTATTGCACGTGAATTCTTCACTAGATCATGATAAAACTCGTATTCGGTCTCGTAATCATGTAACCGGAGCTCAGCCTTTTGGTTAGTATGATAATGATGTGTAGCAGAAGCCGATTTCCCAAACCCAAACATACCAACTTTATCACAAATCCCTAAAGCAAGCATAACAGCTTGAAATCCAAACGAATAGTGAAAGAATGGACCATTATGAACCGGTCCCCATTCATCCATCGTCTTCCCCATCTCTTCAACAAATCGTTTCACTGAATAATATTTCACGATCCTTGCACACAATACATCAAACCTCGAGTCAGTAACCAACATCGGTGCCTCACGAGACGAGTTACACACCACGTAGTCCATAAAATGAACCGGTTGGCAAATGTACATCACAATAGGAACATTTGGTCCATAAGGGTCACAAAAACAACTTTCACCACCCTTAGCACAAAGATGCAATACATTGCTATTAACAAATGATATATTTGTTTTTCAAACCCCTTAATTCTAGCATTATTCAATCTAATCACAATCTTATAATCATCAATCAAATTCCCATACTTGTTATTCAATAAAATCCCACTATTTCCCACAATTGCACAAGATTTATACTTATTTGTACCAATGAAACCATTATAACCATCAATAGGGACCTTCACTAATTGAACTAATTCCATCATTATATTAGGATGAAACACTTTTTTTCTGGCCCAATCTTGCAAATTCCTTCTAAAATCTAACCAATAATGATGAAATTTTGGGGATTTGAACATTACCAACAATTTATTATCCCTTTTGGATTTGGCTTTGGCAATGGCATCATGGTGATTGAACCTTCTCCGTGTTCTATAAGCTTTAGTTCTTCTTTCATTGTCATAGTTCCTTTCTAATAATTGGTCAATTTCAAGCTTGGATTTTTCTTCACCTATATCAATGGCTGCAAAGTTGAGCAAAGTGGAGTTGAAAGTTTGGATTGGTGAGGATTGTTGGGCTGCTGCCACCGTGAAGACACGGTGGCCGTAGATGAAAATCCGGCAGGTTAAGGTTGTTGCTAATACAACAAGCATTAGAATGCTTAGCAATGGTCTAATTGATCCTTTCATGGGGACCAAAAACAAAATTTTGGTGAAAATGGAAAAATGGGGTTTGCTATATATAGTTAAAAAAATATTTAAAACAAAAAAGTTTGGGTCTTTAACACATATACATATATATATATATAAATCAAACCCAGAAAGTAAAAGAGAACAAAGATCAAATCTTGTAGTGGGAAATTACACACATATATATGTATATATCTTTTAAAAGAAGTTTGGGAGGCTTTTGGAACAAAAAAAGGAGGATGAAAATCAGTTTTCTTGTTCATAAAAACCAAACCCAGAAAAGAAAAGAGAACAAAGATCAAATCTTGGAAATGGAAAACATTACCAGGAACTGAAATATGAATTGCATGGAAATGGGTTTTGTTTTGTAAGCAAGAAAATCATGGTTTTTTTCTTGAACAATTGCGGATTTTTTATCTAAATAATACAAAAAAATAAATTAATAATCAAAATGGTATCCCCAAATTATTATTTACCAAAATGGTATGTTTAGTTAAGTGGAGGGACTCTAAGTGGCGGCACTAAGGGGTATTTTTGACACGTGTTTTTTTAATTTTTTTATTATTTTTATATATTTAAAAATTAAAAAATATTGTTTTATTAGTGGAGGGACTTAAAGTGGTGGTACTCAGGGGTTTTTTTCAAAAAATACGACAAAAAAATACCTGACACCCAGTGGAAAAACACGAAGTGGCGGCACCAATGGAGGAATATCAAGTGGCGGCAGTAAGGGGTGTTTTGCCACTTGGCAGCACCCCATTGTGCAGTGTGTGTGTGTTTGTGTGGATTTTTTAAGAGGTGAAAATTAATTTGAGTGGTTGGGAATTTTTTGGTAGATGATAAAAATTAAATAAAATAAAAAATTTTGTTATAAAATAGGTGGAAGGAGGGAACCAACGAAAAATGAAGGAAAAAAGAAAGAAAAAAGAGAAAGAAAGAAAGAAAGAAAGAATAAGGAAGATGGAGAGAAGAGGAAGAAGAAGAGGAAAAAAAAAGGTAATGTGTTTATTTTTAAATTTAATTTTAAAATATTTTAATTTGTTAATTAGTGGTGGTAATGTGTTTGATTTGTTATTATAATTTTATTTGTTTAATAGGTTGATTAAAAGAGTAAATTAAGAGGAGTGGAAGAAAGGTAAGTTTAGTTAATTTTAAAATATTTTAATTTGTTAGTTAATTTGATTATTTAAAGTTTTTTGTTTTCTTTAATTTAATTTTTAATTGATTTGTTATTTAATGTTGTTATAGTTGGTGAGTAAATTAAGAGGAGAAGAAGAAATGTAAGCTTGTTATTATGTTATTATTAATTTACTTTAATTTAATTTTGCTAGTTAGTAATTTTATTTTGTTGTTAGTAGTAGTAAGTAAAAAATATTGTTCATATTTATTGATTTAAATTTTAATAATGTTTAAATTTTGTTAGTTAGTAACTTTATTATACAAGTCATAAATAAGATTATTTAATAAAATGTGAAAGAAAACTATTACAAGTGTTTAATAAAATAAACAATAATCTATTTTTAAGTTATAATTAAAATTAGTTACAAGTATAAAATTAAAAAATTTATTATTTTATAAAAATAAGAGAGTTTTAATAATTCACAAAAAATTAAACTTAGCTAATTAATTACCAAAATATAATATAAAAAATAATTAATTATCAAAATAATATCTCCATCATATTATTGACCAAAATATAATATAAAAAATAATTAATTATGAAAATAATATCCCCATCATATTATTTACCAAAATGGTACAAAATAAATTATTTTGTACCATTTTAGTAAATAATGGTGTGTGGATACTATTTTGGTTTATAAATATATATTTTGTACAATTTTAGTAAATAACACATTTTGGTATTTAATTATTATTTTTGTATTATATTGATAAACTTATGTATTGAACTAATTGATAATTTTTTTTCAAGTTACAGAATGACTTCATTAATTAACTCGGAACGTCCTCACATAGCCAAATCAGTGAATGCGGATACACACCAAGGCAATATGAATGTAAAAAAATTATTATTTGTTCATTATGTCATTCACGATATTATTATTTGTTTACAAAATTAATTTTGGTTATACTAACTATTTTTGTAAATTAACAGGAAGAGCTCGCGTATCGTTCATTGAGGGGTCGTGCACAGGGCCTTAAATTTCCCCCTCAAGAACGTCTGCTTCCGTACTTGCGGGATGTCGGATTTGCATCTGTGGTATTGATCCAAAATTTGAGTTAAGATATGATTTAATCAGTGCATTGGTGGAGCGTTGGCGCCTGGAGACCCACACATTTCATCTGCCTTGTGGGGAGTGCACTGTGACATTGGAGGATGTTGCAGTCCAACTAGGGCTACCAATCAATGGTGTACCAGTCACCGGTGTTAGTTCGTTTCAAGAGCCGGTAACGATGTGCATCCAGTTACTAGGTCGCTCACCTAGTAATAACAATGACTTCACGTCGTTGTTATTTACATGGTTGAAGAGCAATTTTCAGCACTTACCCGAACACGCAACTGAAATGGAGGTTTCTTGGGCCGTTCGAGCCTATATTTTGCTAATGATAGGGGGCATACTTATGCCTGACGCAAATAACAATAAGATCCACTTGATGTATTTGCCTTTACTAAGAGATTTGCGAAAGATTCATTAATATAGTTGGGCATCTGCGGTGCTTGCCATGCTATACCGAGAACTTTGTCGCGCCACAAACCCTACTTCTCGGGATATAGGTGGATGCCTAGTGCTATTGCAATCTTGGGCACTATATCGGATGCCAAGAATGGCATCCGTTAGGCACCAAACATATGTTTTTCCACTCGTTAACAGGTGATTACCATATACCCTAAATTTTAATTATTTGACATATTTTATTAATTATATTAATCTAACAAGTTATTTTTTGTTTTCTTAGATGGAAAACAAAACCGGGGATCGGGAGGCAGTACACAGTTCTCATGTATCGTTTGATGCTAGAGCAATATGCTGGGGAAGGGGTATGTTATTCATTAACATGTTAAATTATATTACTTGACTCGTGTTAATATGGTTGCATGTTACTAAATTATATTACTTTAATCTTATTAATATTTTGACATGTTATTAATTGTGCAGTTCATCTGGATCCCATATATACAGCCAGAAATTACCGCTGTTATTCCCACCTCAACATTCCTCCACTCAGACCAATGGTGCATTAACGCACCGATAATCAATTTTCAAACAGTGGAGTGGTATGCCGGGGATCGAGTATTCCGGCAGTTTGGTTGTAAACAGCCTATCCCGTAGTCGCCATTCCAATTAGGGTCTATCCATGGGATGGATAAGAAGGGGAAAGCAAATTATGATTGGGGGAGTGTGCATGGACAATATGTTTATGTGTGGAACAACCGAATTACTTGAGTACCTCCGATGGAGTACACTCCGGATTTACAGTCATCGGTGTAGTACATGCAGTGGTTCATTGAGTTTGGGAAACCATATTTGATTAGTGCTTCATCGACGATAATTCCCCCATAAATGTCTCGACAAGATCGCCCCTATCATGTAGCTCCTGCCCCAGAGCCACAGCCAGTGCCAGAGTAACAAGAAGAGGAGGATGAAGAGGCATTGAATGACGATAATTCTTATCGTCCTGATTTTGCGGGATCATCACATATGCATAGCTCATCAAGCCAAGGATATCAGCCTCAATTTGACGAGTCACCGCAATGCTCAAGCCAAGGATATCAGCCTCAATTTGACGAGCCATCGCAATACTCAAGGGAAGGATATCAGGCTGAGTTTGACGAGCCATCGCGATACTCTATTCCTCCCGGGCAATACTCTACTCCTCCGGGGCAAATGGGCCCTAATGATGATGATGAACTTGACGAGCAACCTCGAC
Organism: Kokia cookei; assembly: GCA_039519145.1. NCBI lineage: Eukaryota > Viridiplantae > Streptophyta > Magnoliopsida > Malvales > Malvaceae > Kokia > Kokia cookei. Next base: position 553,611 of record CM076905.1, on the reverse strand, counting down.
GTAGACGCCGGCCACCACGAAGATATACCCCGAGAACCACACCATCTAATCATGGATACTAGGGTTGTATCTAATAATGTTTAAATTTGACTGTTGATGAATTATAATGATGAATTTTTCCTCCATAATGTACCTATATTTTAACCTATTTTATCATTTATTTAAATTTCATAACATTAAACCTTATACTTGAAACCCTAAACCATAAAGTTGAAAGAGTTAGGGACTTAAAGCGTAATTTTATCATTTTTATTAAGTGAGATATTTTTGAAGAAAAGTGTAGAGAATTTGAGAGATGAAAAATTGGAAGATAGATAATTTTTATGGTAAAATGATATTTTAGTCTAATTTCAGAAACATCAAACGAATTATAATTTTGAATTCTTTACCTCAAGATATAAATAATTTAGTGACTGTGACGCAAGTGGACAACTTTGAAAATTAATGTAAAAATAAAATTAAGAGGTATATGATGATGAACCGGGTTTAAGCCCTACTCGATCCGGATGACTGACCAATATGATAGGTTCATTGAGGGCAATTACGTCGAGTATGCCCAGCTAGCCTACACAATCCACATAGCTTGCCCCCGTCTATTTTCTCCATAATGTCCATTTCGTTGCGGATTCTGGTGATATGAGGACGACCTTTTGGATTCCTTCATAAACCTTTGTTCGGGATAAGCTCGAAAGTCGTCGGAGGTACCTCTCATGTGGACAAGTCAGGCAGGACGGGGAACTCATTTTCCCAAATACGTAACGTACGATGGAGAGTGTAAACGGGGTCAATGAACTGTTCAACATTGAGCGACACTGTAGCACAAGCTGCAACGACATGCGCACAGGGATAACGAAGTGTATCGAACCTCCTGCAATCGCAGTGTCTGTTTTGGAGATCAACCCAGTATGACCTAGGTGGGATACCAGGTCGACGACCAATAGTCTCAGTAACTTGAAATCGTTAAAACTGTCGTGAATATATTTCAACGTTCATCGTCCTGGCACTCTGACGGTTTGCATCTATTGCATTCCTGACAGCTTCGACAAACACGTGACCAGCGTTCATCTGATCGATTTGTCGCGTTCCCATTACTGGCATTAAGGTAGCTAGCCTATAGAACGTAACGGAGAACACGGATGATATCGGAAGATGTCGTATTCTCTTGAACACGCCGTTAATCGATTCTGTCAGGTTGGTCGTCATTTGACCGTATCAATACCCCTCATCAAAATTTTGAGACCATTGTCACGGCTCCATGGTACCCAACCACTTGCTTAGAGGCTTGTTCGTTTGACCTTCCATGTCACTCTCAAGTCTGGTCATTCTTTACCGGAATCGGTGTGGCTCTAGCTCGTACGTTGTAGGAATATTAAGAAAACATAAGTTACAGTCTAAAATTAAAACCTTAAAAATATAATTTGGAACTTAATTTTTTTTACCCATTTTCACAAGTTGTCTCCGCCAGTCTGCATTCTTATATTCTCGTTGGAAGTTAGACGCAATGTGTCGGCTGCAGTAAACCGATTTCCATGGTACACCAGTACGCCTAATGGCCGCAATAATACCCTTCGCTCTATCAGAGATTATGCAAATATTATCGTTATGAATCACATGCCTCCGCAGGTTTCTCAAGAAAAATTCCCAAGATTTCATGTATTCTTTGTCCACAATAGCGAATGCTATTGGGAGCACGTTTTGATTCCCGTCTTGAGCCACCGTAATTAGTAGGATTTGCATATATTTCCTGTATAGCCACGTTCCATCTACCTGGACAAATGGCTTCCAGTGAGGAAATGCTCGAACGTAGGGATCAAACGTCCAAAATATATACTGAAAAATTCTTCTTCCCGATTGCATGTTGTTATCTAAGCCATAATAAGGTCGTGTCACCAACTCAATCGCAGTCCCCGGTATGTACTGTCGCATTGCGGCTATCCATCATTGTAGCTCATTATATGATGCATCCCAATCACCGAACAATTGTTCCATGGTAATCTGTTTCGCAATCCATGCTTTTCTATATGAAACCCGATAATGGAATTATGATTGCATGTCCACAATCAATGTAGAAACCTTGATGGTCGGGTCGTCCTTAACCATTGGCATGATATGTGTGCAGATGATTCTGGAATCAAGTTTCCGGTGATCTTCTGACAAACGTGTTGAACTGCATGTGTGAGGCCCATCAATTTTTCTTATCTCCCACATCTGCGACTTCTGGATAAATGCAGCTCGCACCCGCCACTTGCAACCTTCCGTCGACTTTCAGCACTCTCCAATATACAATGTCGGTTTAGACACTGCGACTTTGTAGTCTATCGACACATTCATGCTATATCGCTTAATAGCAAATATGCATTCTTCCTTGAATTCAAATTTTTGGCCCACAAACAACTCTTCACAATCTGCTGCTACGGCCAATCGGTGAGCAGGTATTATTTCAGGGTATTTCGCAAACTCGACATGTGTCGCATCGGGGTTTATAAGCGACATGTGTGCCCCAGGAGGATTATTGTGCATTACAATATGTGTAACTGGATTTTCGACTGGATTTTCATCGTCATTCGCCCCTTCTTCGTCAATATCATCTGGGACCTCATCCACATCCGGATCACTATTAATATTGACTTCATTATCAGAAGGAATATTACTATCATATCCACCATCTTGATCTGCATCATTCTCGGGTGCAGCAGCATTAAGATCGATGTCTAGCCCACGTACGATTGATTGACTTTCAATGTACGATACTGGAACCACCATACACGGAATTGAATCTTCATTTTGTACAGGTTTCACATCAACTAACTCAGCAAACAATTGAACCGGTACATTTGGGTCACTTTGATTCGAACAATAAAGAGCGATCATTGTCTCCACGTCTTCGTCGTCTACAAGTTCCATCTCGGTGAATTTGATGAGATCTATCGAAACTGGAAACTTGTAGAAAAGTTTCAAGATCCTTCTCCCACAACGTCTAAAAATTTTTGCACTAATCCTTGCTTTCATATCATCAACCGAGATATTTCGACGAAATCTCATTCCTATTTGTTCCCGACAATCAAATATACATCCAACCAATGTTCTTGAAATTACTCCATCAAAATAAATGCATACAAAAAATTGATTATCCATCTTCAATAAATCTGTTAAAAATTAAATAAAATTTATTAAATAAAATATGATTTTACCCATTTATATCATACTCAAATAAAATTAAAATTAAACACATTACCTTTATTTCCTTCTTCTTTCTTTTCTCTCCTTCTTTCTTTCTTTCCTCTCCTTCTTTCTTTCTTTCTTTCTTTCCTTTCTTTCTTTCCCGTTTATTTGCTTCCCCCTTTCCTATTTTATAACAAAAATTTTATTTTATTTAATTTTTATCACAAACACTAAAAATTCCCAACCACCCAAATTTATTTTCACAAATAAAATAAAATAAACACACACACGACACAATAGGTGCTGCCAAGTGGCAAAACACCCCTTAGTGCCGCCACTTTATATTCCTCCATTGGTGCCGCCACTTCGTGTTCCTCCACTGAGTGTCAGGTTTTTTTTTTGTCATATTTTTCTCGTATTTTTTTGAAAAAAACCCTGAGTGCCGCCACTTTAAGTCCCTCCACTAATAAATAATATTTTTTTATTTTTAAATATATAAAAATAAAAATAAAAATAAAAAAAACACGTGTCAGAAATACCCCTTAATGCCGTCACTTAAAGTCTCTCCACTTAACTAAACATACCATTTTGATAAATAATAATTTGGGAATACCATTTTGGTTATTAATTTATTTTTTGTATTATTTACATAAAAAAATCCAACAATTGCTAATGAAACTAAAAAATTAGCTAATATTTAGAACTAAAAAGTGGGCAACTACAAAAAATGAAGAAATTGTAAATAAAATGGAAGACTTGACAGACAGTCAATGTCCAATCAGATCATTAAAAAATATTTAAATAAAATTTGATGTTGTATTAGAGTATCATATACAGTGTTTTAACAATCAGATCAATGGTTGAATTGGTCAGACCATTGGTTTGATCAAGTAATTTGATAGATTAATAATAATTAAATAATTAATTAAAAATATATTATTAAACCAGCTAAACCTATTAAACTAAGGGTTTTTATTCCATTTTTTTTAATTTTTATCCATTTCTAGTTGTTTCTTATTCAAACGGTTCAACTCTTTTATTTGAATTAGGATAACTATCGATTCTCGCTCCAATCATTATGATTAATCAATTTAGTTATGTTTCAAGAACAATAATTACATCATCAAATCTTAACGAAATTCAAATTCATGACCAAAATGGATCTAATTGGCAAGTTCAAAAATCAAAGTGAACAAAAAATTATATGTAACAAGATATTTGGAGGGCCAAATTTTATTTGATTGTGAAATTTATAATGAAATGTTTCTCTTTTTTTGTTCGAATGATTATAGATATAAATCAATTTTGTTGTTTGAATTGAGAATCAGTGGTTAAATTAATTTAATTGGTGGCATAAAATCAAATATAAAACAAAATTGTTATGAATTGACAAAAAAGTCGAAAGTCGATATAAATAAGTTATGGTTCAATAGATTGAATTGGTTTATGATTTTTTAAATATTTTTTATTTAATTTAATTATCGTTGAACCTACAATTTCATCGATTGAACCAAAAAGTAATGCTTTGACCAATTTGACCACATGTCCTATTTTACAATATCTATTTTTAAGTGTATCATTTGGTACATGAGTTTGATTTTAATGTTCAATTTGGTACTCGAATTTGTTTGTTTGTTTTTTTTTGCCTCAAATTAGTACCTAAATTAGGCTTAAATGTTTAATTTGGTATCTAAACCAAATGACATCATGTGATCCATTAAATAATTTGACACGCTTGCTCCCATAAAAAAACATCGATACTTAATTAAGATAAAAGAAAAAGTCAATATTAACTTTAACATTAAAGCTAAACTCGAGTACTTAGACAAGACAAATAAAAACTCAAGTATCAATTTGAGAAAACTTATATACCAAATTGAACATTAAAATCAAACTCATATATTAAGTTAAATGTTGAAGCCAAATTCAGATACCGAATAATATATTAACGCTGAGTTTTTTTTATAGATATATTTACATGTATTAATCCAAATCAATGTAGTTAGTACCACAGCTGTGGGTGTACCTGTTTTTCAATTGAAATTTATATGTATTGGTATTGATCTCCTTCAATGTAACATTTCAGTTTTATCAATATTTTTAAAAAATATTTACAAATATCAAATTAATAATACTACATAAAATTAAAATATAAAATATTAATAAATTATATAAAATATTCAATAATAAATTCCGTAAATTAAAATCCATCACTTAATAAATTCAAAATAAACAAAAAAAATGTTATAAAAACATGCATATCAAATGTTTCAAATTAAAATTGAAGGATGAGTGAGTTGTTTACTTTTTATTATATTTTTAGTTTTTACGTTTTAAATTTAAAAAATGTGCAACAAAAATTAACTTTCGTTACGTTTTATTTATTATTATAATGGTAAAAGTGATTAAAATTTATATTTTTTAAATATTATTCATGCACCGGTTGTTGCATCATATTTCGACTGATGTGATTGGAATTTATCAAAATAAGTTTGTGTGAACAATATGAATTAAAATTTTTACCGATGCGAAAAAAAAAAATTGGTTATTTTGATTTTATTATCGAAACAATACACACTAGGAGGTACAGAACTAACAACTGAATTCTACCTTTTACTCCTTAACCAACTGGATATAGCAACCGAATCCAATTGTTGTTCTCCTCTCAAGGGGAAGTTATTACACGTCACTCACCTCGTCCACCACTAAAAGTGTTGAGCTTAGATAATGAGTTTTCTACCTTTGACCAATCTAACTTGAATTCGATTTAAATAAAAAAATAAAATTTAAATCTAAAAATATATAATAATATAAATATTTGTAGGTTAAATTATATTATTAGTCCCTATACTTTACAAAAGTTATGGATTTAGTCATTGTACTTTAAATTGGTTAGTTTTAGTCCATGAACCTTTCAAGTTTTAAAATTTCAATACTCACCAAACGATAACGGTCAAATTCATTAACTTAAATTATGCTATTTTCGAAATGTTATGCAGTAAACATATTATCATATGAATAATACCGATAAAAGTACCATAGAAACCCTTATACTAGGAATTGGATTGCATTTTGCCCCTTCTACTCAATAAATGGGCAAATTAGTCATTGAACGTTAGATCAAATAACAAACCAATAATTCAATTAAAAATTCCATCCATTTTTACCATTAAAAACTGGTCTTTGTACGTCAACATGAGGTACATGTGGCATACCACATGTCATTGTTTGATTATTTTGTCAACCATGTTAGTTTTTAACAATACTAATGGATGAAATTTTTAACAGAAAATACTAATTTGCTCTTTGATCTAACGTATAATGACTAATTTGCCCATTTTTAGTAGATGGAGCAAAAAATTGTAATTTGACTCTTGGTATAAGGGCCTTGATGGTACTTTTACCAGATAATGCTATGCCAGTTTTTGTTATTTCCACATATTACTCACTAAAAATCTAATTAATAGATTAACGACTATCATTTGTTTAAAGACCAAATTTTCTAATTTTAAAAAGTATAAGGACTTAGAATGATCTAGTTAGAGACTATGGGCTAAATCTATAACTGTATATTGAATATAACCAAATGGATTTAATTACTTTAGTTTAGGTTAATAATTAGGTTGTTTATTCTTTAGCCTAAGTTATCTTCTTCTTACCAAATATATATATATATAACCAAATGGATTTAATTGCTATAGTTTAGGTCAATATTAAATTTTCAAATTTTAAAAGTATGAAAATTAAAGTACAAAGACTAAATCTACAACATTTGCAAAGTACAATGACTAATAACAAAATTTAACCATTTATTATTTGGGTAAACTACACTAGTATTCACCCAACTATTAATAAATATATTTTTAGGTCACAAATGATGAAAAGTTATAAAATGGTTAACAAATTATTTCGTTTTATCTTTTCTTTTTTTTATCATTGGTTTGTTAATGGTAACAACTTTTAAAATTGGCATAATAGCAACTTTAACCCTCAACATTTATAAATTAAGTTAATTTAGTCTTGATCTTAGAAAAAATCAACCTTCAACATTTACATATTGCAAAATTTGGTCTCTCTTTTTTTTTTTACAAGTTTGTTTTTTATGACATCGAAGGTTAAATTTAAGAATGAGAATAAATGAAAATCTTTATCTTGTATTTTTAGGTGTTTCCATCTTTTGTATTTTTTCAATCATATTCAACTGATAAAATTTTTTAGTCTTTTAAGTGAAAGGGTTAAAAAGAAAAACAAATTTGCAAAAAAGAAAAAAAAACAAATTACACAATGTGTAAATGTTGAGGGTTAAAGTTTCTATTATGTCAATTTTAAAAGCTGCTACTGTTAGCCAACTGATGTCCAAAAAAGATAAAATTGAATAGTTGGGTGAATATTTGGTAACTTTTCATAATTGGATGACAAAAAAAAACTAATAATTGGGTGACTACACTTAGAATTTACCCTTTTATTTTTATGTTGAAATGTGAAATGGGCTTTTGGGCCGATCGAACCGGGCCGAAAAGCCTGAACTTGATTTTTGAATCGGGTCAAGGCCCGACCGAACCTGGCCTGTGAACATCTAATAAGAGCTGTATAAAATGGCAGAATTTTGAACTTTCCTTCGGCCACAAGGTAAAGCTTGTTGAATGTTAAGTAATTAATATTCCACACGCTTTGCCTTTTAAGAGTTATTTGACGATCAAAAAACCAATCTTTTTGATTTTTTTAATTTTCTTCTATTTCTGGCCTTTGATCCCACCCTCCAAATCTCAAGTTTTCCACAATCCTGTTTGGAAACCAAGAAAAAGTTTAAATCTTTCACTGGGGATGCAATTCCAAGGAAAAAATTAGAACACCCAGAAAAGAAGATAGAGATATGTATAGCAATTTCAAAGAACAAGCGATAGAGTACGTGAAGCAAGCTGTACATGAAGACAATGAAGGGAATTACAGTAAAGCTTTCCCTTTATACATGAACGCCCTCGAGTATTTCAAGACCCATTTGAAATACGAGAAGAACCCTAAGATCAGGGAAGCGATTACCCAGAGATTCACCGAGTATTTGCGTCGCGCCGAGGAGATCCGTGCCGTTCTTGATGAAGGTGGGCCAGGACCGGCTTCTAATGGGGATGCTGCCGTTGCTACGCGTCCGAAAAGTAAGCCCAAGAACGGTGGTGGCGGAGGTGAAGGCGGTGATGGAGGGGAGGATCCGGACCAGGCTAAGTTGAGAGCTGGGCTTAATTCGGCTATTATTAGGGAAAAGCCTAATGTTAAGTGGAATGATGTGGCTGGGTTAGAAAGTGCTAAACAGGCTTTGCAAGAAGCTGTTATTTTGCCTGTCAAGTTTCCTCAGTTTTTTACTGGTTAGGCTCTTTTATTTTAATTGTCTTTTTTAGGATAATTTTGGCTTCACAGCTTAAAATTGACGACTTTAGCTGGATTTTAGTAATTGACAGTGGATTAATGAAATGGGGTTATTGTTGATTGTTAAACTATGTAGGAATTTTATGGGTTTACAGCTTAAAATTGGTGAGTTTAGCTGGATTTTAGTAATTGCTAGTGGATCAATGAAATGGGGTGATTGTTGATTGTTAAACCATGGAGGAAATTTATGGGTTTACAGCTTAAAATGGTGGTTTTAGCTGGATTTTAGTAATTGATAATGGATTAATGAAATGGGGTTATTGTTGATAGTTACACTTTGTAGGAGTTTTATGGGTTTACAGCTTAAAAATTGGTGGTTTCAGCTGGGTTTTAGTAATTGCTAGTGGATTAATGAAATGAGGTTATTGTTGATTGTTAAACAGTGGAGGAAATTTATGGGTTTACAGCTTAAAATTGGTGGTTTTAGCTGGATTTTAGTATTTGCTAGCGGATTAATGAAATGGGGTGATTGTTGATTGTTAAACAATGGAAGAGATTTATGGGTTTACAGCTTAAAATTGGTGGCTTTTAGTTATTGCTAGTGGATAACGAAATGGGGTAATTGTTGATTAAACTATGGAGAAAATTTATGGGTTTACAGCTTAAAATTGGTTGTTTTAGCTGGATTTTAGTATTTGCTAGTGGGTTAATGAAATGGAGTGATTATTTATTGTTAAAACTTAAAACTATGGAGGAATCGTATGGTTTTATGGTTATATTTTTGCATTCTAAGGTCGTATGGGTTTTATAGCTTCTTGCAACACATAATGTGACAAACGACCTATATGACATAGCCTTCCTAAGACTTGCTTGCTGTCTCTTTTAGTGTCACTTTTTATTGCTAGAAGCTTTTTAGCTATTACAGATTCTACCTCCTTTGAACAACATTGCCATTTTAATCACATCAATTAATATGGTTTTAAAGTTAACAGTTTTTAAAGGGATGTTAGATTATGTCATAATTTCATGTATGATCATTGAATTCAACTTTATACTCCATGGCAAGGTTGAAGGCCTGGGAGCGAGGTCCCAGGTTTGAGTCCATGTAAATATGTGGGTTCTCAGTTATGATTTGTGAGTTAATTAGTTATTCAGTTCAGTTATTGAGCTAGTTATTCAATTTAGTTTTTGTAATGATTGGTCTATTAGAACATTTGTAACTTAAAAAAAAAAAGAAGCAAAACTTATACTCAAATTCATTTGCTATCTATCTGAAAATTTTGCTGTTATGGAGTTAATCAAAGTAATGTAGGGGATTAGTGGAGGCTCGGTCTTCAACCGGCCCATATATTATTTACATATGCAGGGATATAATTGGATTAATTTTGTTAAAATTTTCCGGTTCCTTCTCTTTTAGGAAAGAGAAGGCCATGGAGAGCTTTTCTGTTGTACGGGCCACCGGGGACTGGGAAGTCATACTTGGCCAAGGCTGTTGCAACTGAAGCAGACTCTACGTTTTTTAGGTAATATATTGTTTGTCACTTATTTGACCTCTTTGCCGGTAAAGACATGAAAATTTGTTTCCATAAAGTTATATGCATTTATTTGGAGATTGTAACTCTAGGCTTATATATGAAAAGTATAAGTTTGCCTTTCTGGCACGTGTTTGGTTATCTTTTCAAACGTTTTTGCGGTCATTAATCATCTGTACAGCTTTGCTCCATTTACGTGCATGTATTAAGGTTTTTTCTTGTTTCTCATTTAAAATTTAATCCCTTTTCCACTTCTTTTTCTGCTAGTATTTCTTCATCTGACCTTGTGTCAAAGTGGATGGGGGAAAGTGAAAAGCTGGTTTCAAACCTTTTTCAGATGGCTCGTGATAGTGCTCCGTCCATCATATTCATTGATGAAATAGATTCCTTGTGTGGTCAACGTGGTGAGGGCAATGAGAGTGAAGCATCTAGACGTATCAAAACCGAACTTCTCGTGCAGATGCAGGTATTACATGACGGTGCTCGTATCTTATTTTGGTCTGTGCTAGATTGGGAAAATAGATATATGACTCCTTCGTAGATTTCTAGCTTAGTGAATGAACTTTTCACCTTGTGCGTTTATGCTTTAGGGTGTCGGACATACTGATCAGAAAGTTTTAGTGCTTGCGGCAACGAATACTCCCTATGCACTTGATCAGGTAAAGGAGAACATTAAAATATAATTTGGGTAAACTACACCTAAGGTCACTAAACTATTGGTAAGTGTATGTTTTGGTCACTCAACTTTCAAAAGTTACAAAATGACCACTGAATTATTCGAAAGTTTTCATTTAAGTAATTGGGATGTTAAAATTGTTGTTGTAATGGCCTTCTCTTTGTTATTGATAGGTACTAATCCACCGTACCCATCGTCGAATCGTCACTAGAAGCTCGCTAGCTGAACATAAAAAAAATTAATAGCCTAGTGACTTAAATAAGAACTTTCGAATAGTTTAGTGACCGTTTTGTAATTTTTTAAATTTGAGTGACCAAGACGTAAACTTACTAATATTTTATTGACATGGGGTGTAGTTTACCCATATAATCTTCATATATGTATCTCGATTCAGCAGGCATAGGTTTCTGTTACTAATCAGTTGTCCTTTTAGGCTATTCGCCGGCGTTTTGATAAGCGTATTTACATTCCTCTCCCAGATATGAAGGCTCGACAACATATGTTCAAAGTACTCAACCTTTTCCCTATATTTGTCCTTCAAAGCATTGAGGAAAAAAAATTTCGTCGTTTAGTCTTCGATCGCATTTGTTGTTTTGACATGGATGTGTTGTTTGGCTAAATAAATTTACAACAGGTGCATTTAGGTGATACTCCTCATAACTTGACAGAAAGTGATTTCGAGAACTTAGCTCGCCGAACAGAGGGGTTTTCAGGTTCGGACGTATCAGTTTGTGTAAGTGAAAAAATCTGTTCTCCGAATTACGTCTTGTCAGCGAGTCTTACTATTTAACTTAGTATCTCATTGTTGTGCATATTTTACTTTATATCATGGCAGGTTAAGGATGTTCTTTTCGAACCCGTTCGTAAAACCCAAGATGCCATGTTTTTCTACAAGACACCAGACGATATGTGGATGCCTTGTGGACCAAGGCAACCATCTGCTGTCCAAATTACCATGCAGGAACTGGCAGCCAAAGGACACGCGGCACAGGTACGAAGTCAGTTGTGATTAACAAATATGGAAACAAATTGTCGTTTGTGACATTTGAATTTATTGAAGTTTTTTTTTCCATTGATTAAATGTCTATGCAGATTCGTCCACCACCTATTTCGAGATCAGATTTCGATAAGGTGCTTGCAAGACAGAGGCCAACGGTGAGCAAAGGTGATCTCGAGGTCCATGAAAGATTTACAAAGGAGTTTGGAGAGGAAGGTTGAAGGATTTGTTTGCAACTGTGACATTGATCGACACAGTTGTGAGCGCATTCACTGTGATTTGTAATTTTATTGATTTAACTGCTGGGATCATCACTGGAAATTGTCTCTATTTTTTTTAGCTTCACCAGCCTGTATTCATATAGGATGAAGACATTACATTTCATTGAATTGATGTTTTTTTTTCTTGGTTTAAATAAGACCCTCTTCTTCTTTCTTGCTAAGTCCCTGAATTTGGCAGTTTTTCTCACCTTGATGCTGTACTTTTTTCATCCATATTAATCTAAGTTTCCCAATTTGCTCCATGAATTTGGATATCTTTAAAGAGTGATGGCTGGCATGTCATCACTTAAAATTTTTTTTAAAAAAAAGAAAATTTTTTATTTTTTATTTTTTAAATTTTAAATTTTAAAGTTTTCAGGCATACTCTGGTATTATATCAGTGTTACATTATGATGCTTAAATGGTATCAAGTTTAAGCATTAAATTGAAAAAAGTTGCCAAGTTCTAGGAATAATGGGTACTCAAAAAAAGTTTATGGACTGAAATGGAAATTATTGATAAGTTTAGGGATTAAATGTTGCATTGTTTTTTTTTATAATATTCGAGTTTTTTTAAATGAAATGATTTCTTTTCCAGGTAGCCAAGGAAGGGGAAACTTTGTGGGGGGTGTTTTCCATTTTCGGAAGGGAAAGTCTGGCAATTTTAGAATTATAAAATATAGGGTTAGAATCAAATTATAAATTTTTAAAAGGATCAAAATATAATTTTATTATATTAACTTATAATTTTACTATTTAAAAGATAGTTTAATTACAATTTTGTTATTTTTATTTAAATTTATTAATAGAGTATATAAAATATTTATATAATTTTGAAAGTAGTAATTAAGCTAAAGCAAGGAAATCTAGATTGCGATCTAGTCTGATTCAATGGCCAATTTTAATCAATAATTTATTTATATGAAATTTAATATATTTATATTATGTTTGTATTATATTTTTAAATATTGAATTATTTATTTGCAGAAAATATTTAGATAAAATATATCTAATATCATTAAATTATTAAATTATTACAAATTTTTATGTTTTGGTCATGTTACTTAAAAAATAGATATATTAGTTAAATTTAATTGAGAATATGGAAAAAAATTAAAAATACCACAAATTTAAGATAATTATTTTCATATTTTCTCATTTTTTAAAAAATAACACTCAATATTACAAAAAAAAAAAAACGCAATTGTAAAAAAAATTATATAATGTGCAAGTGTTAAGGATTAAATATTTTTATAATCAAAATTAAATTGATATAATTTATAAATATTTGAGGTTAAAGTTATTATCATACTAATTTTAAAAGTTGTCACAGTTAACCATAATGATTAACAAAATAAAATTGAATAGTTTGATGATTATTTTGTAATTTTTTGTAATTGAATAATAAAAAAATTATTAATAATTGGATGATCATTAGTATAATTTAACCTAATAATTTTTGAAATTAAAGAAAATATTTAAATATTTAATTTTTTAAAATTATAAAAAGAGTAAGAGGTAGACATAACTAACTTTAAATTAAAAAAAATCTATTAATGTTCTTTAATTTTTTTATTTAAAATTTATTAAATAAAATCTTTTTCAACTCTCTCTTTTGTTTCTTTCAGTCTCCAAAATCCAAATCTAAGAGAACCCTTTTTTTAATCACAAATCTTGTAAGAAAGATTTTTGACCTTTAAAAGACCAAATTTTATCCTTTTTATTTTCCTTCAAAGATCTCTACTTGTTTTCTTTTTTCTTTTTTGTTATCGAAAATTTGGGCTTTTCTTCTTACCGAAAAAGAAAATAAACCCTACCTTAATTAGCAAATTAAGCTTTGGTAAAAAGAAATCTTTTATTTCACTTTTTTTAATCTCTGTTTTTTTTCACTACACTTCGAACTTTTGCTTCTTCTTTACTTCTATGCACTTCAAAAACCCTAAAATTCCACATTTTCCCATCTGGGTCTTTTTTTTTCTTAAAACAAGGTAAACTTCCCTTTTTATTTTCTGGGGTTTTCTTTATATGAATTGGGTTTTAGGTACTAAGGAACTTTAAGGCTTTAATTTTGAGTTGTGGGTTTTTTTTTTTTAAGTGCTATGAAATTTACTACCATTTGTTCTAGTTTTCACCAACCATAGTGAAAAAAAAAAAGAGAGAGTGGAAATTGAAAAGAGTACTGTGAAGTAACAAAAGAAAGAAGGTAAAAAAAATGATTGCTGAGAAACCAAGTTGGGTTAGGCATGAAGGAATGCAGATTTTCTCCATTGATATTCAACCTGGTGGTCTTAGGTTTGCAACTGGTGGAGGTGACCATAAGGTAAAATTTCCCTCCTTAAATCTTTATATATATATCTTTTTGCTTTAGTTTAGTTACTGCTGTAAGTAACCAGGGATGCAAATTTTTCTTATGCACAGCATTTTACGATGTTATATGTCCATAGATTATTTAATTTTGTTGATGAACAGCAGCTCTTGTTTGTTGATATACATATATTCTCTTTTGGCTTTTAGTTTAGTTTTTTACTGGTGTAAGTGACCATAGTTGCAAATTTTTCATATGCATAGCATTTTACAATGTTATATGGTCATAGATTGATGAATAGCATCTTCTGTTAGTGGATATGTAATTTGAAACGTGTAATTTTATTTCATATGTATATATAGGTTAGAGTATGGAACATGGAATCTGTTGGTAGGAATTTGGGGAAGGATGAATCTACATTGAGGCTTCTTGCGACTTTGCGTGATCATTTCGGGTCGGTGAACTGCGTTAGGTGGGCTAAGCACGGCCGGTTTGTTGCGTCTGGGTCTGATGATCAAGTGATTCTAATTCATGAGAGAAAGCCTGGTTCTGGGACGACTGAGTTCGGTAGTGGGGAGCCCCCAGATGTTGAGAATTGGAAAGTTGCGATGACGTTGAGGGGACACACTGCAGATGTGGTAATGATATTGTTTTCCATGTTGGGATGTATAGGACATAGACATTGACAAGATTATTGTGCTGTGGTTCATGTTGATTGACGGTAAAGTACCATGAAAGCCATTGTACTAGGAGTCGGATTGCATTTTGCCTCATCTATTAAAAAAATGAGCAAATTAGTCCCTGTACGTAGATCAAAGAGCAAACTGGTCCTTCTGTTAAAAATTTTATCCATTTCTACTATTAAAAACAGTTTGCTCTTTAATAGATATGGATGAAATTGTTAATAGAAAAGACCAGTTTGCTTTTAATTCAATTTACAGGGACTAATTTGCCCAATTTTTTGAGTAAAAGGGGTAAAATGCAATCTGACTCCTAGTTCAAGGGCCTCCATGGTACCTTTACTTTTGATTGACTATTTTCGTTCTTGAAAAAGCATTTTGTTTTACATTGAAATTCGGTCTTTGCATGTCCTTTAGTTTAATGTAGCGGTGTCTGATAAGCACGGTATATTGTCTAACTGGTAAATTTCTTTTATTTTGAGCTTGAAGTAGGTAGATCTTAATTGGTCACCTGATGACTCGATGTTGGCTAGTGGGAGTTTGGACAACACTATCCACGTATGGAATATGAGTAATGGTATCTGCACAGCGGTGCTTAGGGGTCATTCTAGTCTGGTTAAAGGAGTTGCCTGGGATCCCATCGGGTCCTTCATAGCGAGCCAATCCGATGACAAGACTGTTATTATATGGCGAACAAGTGACTGGAGCCTTGCTCATAGAACAGAGGGCCACTGGGCAAAATCAGTACGTCTTTTTGTATCTCTAGAATTTTGTTTTGTCTTAAAACGTTCTGTTTCCTTTTCTGACTGAAACATGTTCTTTTCAGTTGGGATCTACATTTTTCAGGCGGCTTGGATGGTCACCTTGCGGTCATTTCATAACTACTACTCATGGTTACCAAAAGCCAAGGCATTCTGCACCTGTTCTCGAGAGAGGGGAATGGGCTGCAACGTTTGACTTCTTAGGCCACAATGCACCGGTTATCGTAGTGAAGTTTAATCACTCAATGTTCAAAAGAAATTCAGCCAATTCGCAGGAAGCGAAAGCCACTCCTGTTGGCTGGGTGAATGGAGCTGCTAAGATTGGTGGGAAAGAATCACAGCCATATAATGTAATCGCAATTGGGAGTCAGGACCGCACTATAACCGTATGGACAACTGCAAGTCCTCGCCCACTCTTCGTTGCCAAGCATTTCTTTGGTCAAAGTGTTGTGGATTTATCATGGTAAAGATTTTCGTTTTAGTGGAAGATATTTTTTTTTTGTTTTCGTCATTGAACTGCGCGTTGGTAGCATATTTCTCCATGTCATTTTATCTTTGTCCGTTAATAGTAATCTCTTTCCATAAACAGGAGCCCCGATGGCTATTCTCTCTTTGCCTGTTCATTGGATGGAACGGTGGCTACTTTCCATTTCGAAGTGAAAGAACTGGGCCACAGGTTAAGTGACGCCGAACTTGATGAGTTAAAGAGAAGTCGTTATGGTGATGTAAGAGGTCGACAGGCAAATTTGGCAGAGAGCCCGGCACAGTTATTGCTTGAAGCTGCTTCAGCCAAGCAAACCACTAGTAAGAAAGTAGCTTTGGATGTTCAGCAGAATCAGACACCTGTAAAATCGTCGCTTGACTTGGGGGTAACAAACAAAAGTTCCAAGGCACCGAACAATGATGGAAAGAAGAGTGGGCTTTCTGCTAGTGACGGATTAAATAAACCGGTGACGTCTACTCGGGTTACTAGCCCTGTGAAACAAAGAGAATACAGACGTGCTGATGGTAGAAAGAGAATCATTCCTGAAGCCGTTGGTGTTCCTACTCAGCAGGAGAATATTAGCGGCGGTGCTCAGTCTCAAGCATTAGATTTCCCTGTTGCATCATCTGATCCCCGAAAAAAGGATAACGGCACAGTTCCTGCTGGTGGTGGTTTGAGAGAAGCTACTATCAGGGGAACCATTGGTAGAAGTTTTGACTTAAAGGAGTGCTCAGGGGTTACCGCTCGGGCTACTGTTACTGACAGTCTGGTTATTGAAAAAGTTTTTGCTGGCCAAGATCACAGTATCAATGTAGAACAGTCTGGAAGCTTGAAACCTTCAGGTTCCACCGCTGGTTCTACCAAATCTCTCTCGATTAGGATATTTGAAAAAAAAGAAGGGAATGATTTGACTCCGGTTTGCTTGGAAGCGTGTCCCAAGGAACATGCTGTGACCGACATCGTTGGTGCGGGAAATGCATGTATGACTAAAGAAACAGAAATCATCTGCACAAGAGGGGGTCAAACACTTTGGTCTGATCGTATATCGGGAAAAGTCTCAGTCTTAGCTGGAAATGCAAACTTTTGGGCTGTTGGATGTGAAGACGGTTGTTTACAGGTAAGAAAAACTCTTTATCCTAACCATGCAGAATTTATGTTTCATTTTTGCCAGGAACGTGTATTAAGCGTAGGCACTTGATTGTGCTTCTATGAGGTAAAAGTACCATGGAGGCCCGTAAACTAGGAGTCAGGTTGCTTTTTGCCCCTTCTACTAAAAAAAAAGGCAAATTAATCCCTGTACATTAAATCAAAGAGCAAACTGGTCCTTTCTATTAAAAATTCATCCATTTGTACTGTTAAAAACTAGTGTGACTGACGGAATAACCTGAAAGTCACACATTTATCATATGCTGACGTACAAGAACCAGTTTTTACCAGTAGAACTAGATGAAAATTTTAACTGAAAGACCTGCTTGCTCTTTGATCTACCGTACAAGGATTAATTTGCTTGTTTTTTGAGTAGAGGGGGCAAAATGGAATCCGGCTCCTAGTACAGGGGTCTCCATGATACTTTAACTGCTTCTATGATATTATATCTATCAAATCATTTCAATGAGATTTTGTAATTTGTTGGCAAATGTACCTTAAGTCTTTTTTGCTTATGTTTTTGGAGGTTTATACGAAGTGTGGAAGACGTGCATTGCCGACCATGATGATGGGATCTGCTGCAACCTTTATAGATTGCGACGAGAGCTGGAAATTATTATTGGTCACGAGGAAAGGATCTTTGTATTTATGGGATCTCCTCAATAGGAATTGTCTCCTCCGTGATTCATTGGCGTCTTTAATCACTTTGGACCATAACTTGTCTACAAAAGGTACATGCACTTCATATGATCTTGTTAGATTTGTTACTTCGTGGTACTTTGTCGACAACTCATAACGTCCATTTTTATAACTTTTTTCAGGCACAATCAAAGTTATATCGGTTAAGTTATCAAAATCTGGTTTTCCTCTCGTTGTTTTGGCCACTCGGCACGCGTTTCTCTTTGACATGAGTCTAATGTGTTGGCTGAGGGTCGCTGATGACTGCTTCCCGGCATCAAATTTTGCTAGTTCTTGGAATTTGGGTTCAACTCAGACCGGTGAGCTGGCCTCGCTGCAGGTGGATGTCAGGAAATATTTGGCCAGAAAACCGGGCTGGAGCAGGTTTGTCGCTAACGATCTCTTGTCCTATAATCCTAAACCAATACCACATTTGGTACCGAGTAAATGTTTGACAACTTATCTCGATGGTGTGGATTTCAATTATACTGCTTAAGAAATGATTCCGAATAATTCCTGGAACTTTTTAACTGTTTTGGTCGTAGAATTTCACCCCTGATTATGTGTTGCAACAGGGTAACCGATGATGGAGTACAAACACGTGCTCATCTAGAAGCTCAATTGGCATCGACTTTGGCTCTGAAATCCCCAAACGAATATCGCCAGAGCCTTCTTTCCTACATACGCTTCCTTGCAAGGTTGGCATTTTCCCCCCTGCAAAACTCGTGTACCTTCCTCAGTATTGGCTTATATGCTCCTTTCGTTACAACTCATTATGCAAAGCTTGTAGCCAGTGCATCGTTATGTATTTCTGCAGAATAATGTTCTCTTTGGTTATTGTAACAGTAGCATAAAAATAAGTCGTTGACAAATTATACATGCTCTCGTGTTTGTAGAGAAGCAGATGAGTCTCGATTACGAGAAGTCTGTGAAAGTTTTCTTGGTCCACCAACCGGAATGGCTTCCGATTCCAAGAACCCCGCTTGGGATGCATATGTGCTTGTAAGTCTTTCATCCCGACCTCTTATATATACCATCCATTGATTTTCAGTACATCCTTTTATCAAACGACTCCAATAAAATATCCTTTCCTGGACCCTCGGGATACTTCCTGTAACCTCTCTAAAATCTTTGCAGGGAATGAAAAAGCACAAACTTTTAAGAGAAGACATTCTTCCAGCAATGGCATCGAATAGGAAAGTCCAACGATTACTTAATGAGTTCATGGATCTCCTCTCCGAATACGCAAGTGTCGAAAACAACTTAGACGAAAAAGACCCATCTCCACCGACCATATCTCAACTAGAGATTGACCCGATGGACTCCAACCCATCTGCAGCCTGTCAAACGGATACCGTTGAGCCAACAACAGATAAGAAGGAAAACCCGTCCCCCGGTATAATAGATCAAATGGATTCTATTCTATCAAATCAAGTAAACTCAGGTACCGAATCAACCGATCAAGTAAATCAAGCTCCAACAAGTGAAGATCCTGCTGGATCATAATGCAAATACTAACTAATGGTGTTAAAAACTTAGAATAGGTGGCTGCACTGGTATATATATATATCCCTTTGCTTGATGGTTTATTGCTTGAAACTGTACCATCAGATGTATCTTTTTACTCTTTTTTTTTTTTTTCTCTTTGATCTTCTTTGTGCATGTAACTGTAGAATTTCACTTGTTAGTGTTAAGAGTTGAGTTGTTCTTTTTCATGTTATTGATAGAAACCATTAATCCTTTGTACAATTGAGCTTTGATATTAATAGAATCCTGCCTTTTTCAGTCTCAAGTTTTGGTGATTTGTTCAAAATAATAACATTTCGAAATGGTCCAAACTTAAAATAGTTTGAACTTATAACATAGGTTTGAAATGATAAAAATAAAATTATATAATTCGAAAAATCTGAATTTCAGATGTGACATTAATTTTAATTTATTTTTTTCAAGATTGTTTGATTGGGTTGAGAACCAGTTGAGAACTTGAGATACTACTAGTTCATAGAAGCGCATAGAATTGGTTAACTTGGAAATTAGTATAAATCGATCGAATCGGATAAAATTCAATCGAATCAATTGTTACGATTGAATAGGATTTTTTAATATATTTTTTATTTTTAATGATTTATTTAATTGAACTAAATGAATTGATCGAATTAGTTAAATCGATGAACCAGTAATCTGACTGATTCAACCACCATTTCAGTTCTAAAAGCCCTAATCTTCATTATTATTTGAATGGACCACGTTGGCGTGTATATGTTGAATATCCTAAAAGTCGGCACGAGTTTTCATCTGACTTTAGACCTTCCAAACATAAAATTTAATCTCTCTTTTTTTATTAACACCCTAAATTGTAAACTCCAATCATAATACAAAGGGTGTAGACAAGGAGCATATAGTGACTAGAGGTGCTCATGGGCCGGGTCGGGACATGATATTAATATACTTTATGCATTTTTAAGCTTGGTTCGGCTCGAAATTTGTGTCTCAAATTTTGTTTAAATCCGTCTATATTTACAAAAAACAAATCTAAGCTTATTTTAGGCCCGTCTATATCATTTTTAATTTTTTAAATATTTCTATTACTTTATTTTAATATTTAAAATTTATACATTTTTAATTTATTGAAATTCTTTTATACAGTTATCTTAACGTTATTTTAATGTTTGCATTAGAGTAGTATTATATATTTAATATAGATTATTTTTAATGTGTTCTAAATTACATAATATAAAGTATCATAAACTTAAAACGGCTTGAGCTTGGGCTCGGGCGTTGAATGTTCAAACCCGAGCCGACCCCTATTTGAAATGGATCTAATTTTTTGCTCGAGCCCATCTTTCGAGTTTAATACTTTTGCCCAACTTTCAAACAGGTCTTCGAACCCGATCAAAAAAGAGACGTAGTCGTGACTTTGGTTCTCCAAAAATGGTAACCTGTGATTTATTCTCTTCAAAACTAATGTAATTACAAAGGAATATAACGGTGGAATTTTACCTTTTTGCCCTTAGAAAAGAAATGATGATTCTACCCCTCGTCCACGAAACAAATTTGGTACATCGCCGGAGTAATTCTGATAATAATAAATCCAACTCAATTATGTGTAGGTGTGGTGATTAGGTAAGTGCAGTGTTTCCAGTTGTTGACAGTTTCATGGACACGTTCTTGACTCAGAAATTCACAGGAATGGGAGCCATTCATATTTCTTCACCAATTCGTAGGATTAACTAAACTTGTTACCCACACCAAAATCGAATGGGTTTAATAATTCTATCTTCAGTTTTATTTAATGAAGTCTAAGCTTAAGAGAGGGTCTCTTCGCATAAAGTTTTTTCCTTTATCTTCGAACAGACATACACACATACTTATCGTGCGATTTAAATATAAAATGAGTAAATTTAAATAATGAAGTCTAAATCGGATTGGAGATTGACTTTTGCCCAACCACGTGTTTTGGAAAATGTAGAAACCAACCTTCTAATTTGGACTAATAACTTAAACCCCCCACCATATTTTACAATGTAAAAATTGGATGGCATACAAAATGGTTAGATTCAAGTTTTAGTCCTTAATATTCATGTTTCTTCCTTTCTTTCTTTCTTTTCTTTTTTTAAAAATTTTAGTCAAATTTTAGTCAAATTTCCTTAATATTTTCCTTAATATTCAAGTTTTAGTCAAATTTGACTCTTGACCTTTTAAAAATGATTGATGACAATTCACGTGTATTTCATTAATTTTTTTTTTGAATTTTTATATTTTTACAACTTTTTTGAGTTTCGAGTTTATTTATTTATTTGAATATTTTTTTCATAAATTTTAAATTATTTATTAACATGATATATAAGACAAACAATGTCATATCGGTATGAGCGAAATTAGGGGAGCCTGGCAAGGGTCTCGACCTCCCTTAAAATGGAAAATTTTCCTTTTAAATTTTTAAAATTTTAAATTAATAAAAGTAAAATTGCACATTATCCCCTTAAACATATAAACATTTGATTATAATATAAGCTATTAAAATGGTGAAATTGCCTTTTTTCTATTGTAAAAATTACAATTTAATTTCACCTCTCTAAAAAACTTTCTGATTTCGCCCTTACATATCGGATTGAAGGACATGTAGATCGTCACACAAGTTCCCACGCCAACATCATTAAGAAATTAATATTTTAGTCAATATTTCTGTTTAAAAAATGACTCTTTTTGAAAAATTAATGATCAAATTTAGTTCTAAAAAAAATAAGAGTCAAATTGATAAAAAATATAAACATTGAGGACTAAATTTATCATTATACCAAAAAATCATTTTTAAATTTTTATTTATTTATAAATTATAACTTGAGTAGAAGAAATTTACCTACGATTGAGCTTCTTCAAGGCTCGATTACTGACCACTTACTTATTACATGTTTGACAAACATAAAAGTACTTTCGGTGTTTCTTCTTGTTGTCAACAAAATCTCAAAAGAAAAGGCAAAGATTATTATGCCCAAATTAGGGGTTTGAATTTTTTATTATTAAATATTTGGTCTAAATTCAATTTGGTTTGGACCAAAATATAATATTAAAAATTATATTATTATTATGATTATAATTATAATTTAAATTTATTTTCGGGTCAAGGTCGAGACTCAACCCGACTTAAGTCTAGTAGAGTATTCAACTCATGAATAATTTTGATTCAGAGTTTAGTTGTAACATTTAAATTGTGTACTTAAAAAATTATGAGAACTCGTTGTAATTTGAGGTGTTTATGGGTTCGAAAATGACCTAATTTTAAAATGCAGGTCGATCCTCAACAAACAAATATAAAAATTTAAAATGTGATTGTCAAATAGGAGAACACGTTGTGACGTCTCAATGTCTCATTCGTCTCGTCACGACATCATCCATCACGTCGTCCCGACGAGCCAATGCTCCTCGCCCCAATGTCGGGTCTGTTTTGGCCTTTCTTCTGTTGCTCTTTGATTTTCTCCTGAGGTGCCTGCAACGTGTCCGATAAATGCGAGGAACACCTCACAATACTTTAGTCTCTTAAATTTAAAATTCAATTGCGACTCATCTAAAAATTGGAAAGTTTATATAGTTTAATCATTCGAGAAATTGTAAAATTTTACATTTATACACTGATAAAATTTGTATTTTAACTCTCTCAAAAATCTATAATTCAAATTTTCACCAAAAAAATTCTGACTACCAATATATCAAATATTGATCCTACTTTTAAAGTATCGTTTGCGAAACAAAATTATTAGGGGTGTTTGGTAAACAAAGTTTTGGGTTTTTTTAGTTGATTTAGGCACAAATAGAGGACTAGATAATCAAACCCTCTAATTATAGTGTTTGGTGAATGGAGGTTTATAAGAGCTTGCTGAGCTAAAACCTCCAAAAAAATACTTACTTTGTTACATGCTCTCAGACCTGATATTTATTCAAAGTGTGACGTAATTATCACTAATTTACATATTAAGAACATGACATAGTTATCACTAAAAATATAGTTTACAATTAGATTGATACACTGTTAATATTTATCAATTTTCACGAGGTTAATATTTGCCGATAAAGAACTTGAGAAATTTATTTATTTAATTTTTAAAAAATATTCACTAATTAATTTTCATATTGGGTGTTTTAATTCCTTGATGATGGTGTTCTATTTCAACAGTTTCACCCAGTAAACACTAAATTAATATAAACAAATAAATACTTAACAAAAAAATGTGTCATGCTCTTATTTATCATTTTAATTATATCATCTTTCAACTATCAATTAAATTTTATCAAATACTTTAAATAAACAGTCGATCAAATCAATTAATAAAATTAATTGATCAAACCAACAATTAGCGATAACTATCAACTAATTGTGGAAGAGAATTTTTGGAAAAATTAAAATTCAAAAACCGCTCGAGGAAGATATGGTTTGAACACCAAAAACTTCCTAATTTTATATACAATTTCATAATTTGGAAGGAAAGTTAGGTGAACAGATTTTTTAAATGATTTGAACTTTTTTTTTCATTTAATTATTGAAACTTATTATTATTATTATTATTATTATAGTTGTGCATTTCAAAGATTTGATAGTTCGATTGTTGGTATTTTCTCAACCTAAAACCAGGATATTGCTCACCTAACTCCATCACATGCACTAGAAATTAATGTTTCAAGTCAATATGTGTGGCAACTTCTATTTTTGGGTCTTTATGTTCTTCATAAATAAATATAATTAATGTTTCGGTAAATTACAGTGGTAATTTTTTTTTTAAAATTATAATTTATGTCTCCAATTATTGGTAATTTTTTTTTTTTTTTTTTAAAATTAACTTTCAATGTCACAAAAAAAAAATGCTACAAAAA
The DNA here is from genome assembly GCA_039519145.1 of Kokia cookei. NCBI lineage: Eukaryota > Viridiplantae > Streptophyta > Magnoliopsida > Malvales > Malvaceae > Kokia > Kokia cookei. Next base: position 529,204 of record CM076905.1, on the reverse strand, counting down.
AGGGCAAAATTAAGGGGCTGGCAGGGAATTCGATCTCCCTAGAATGAAAATTTTTCATTCAAACCTTTTAAAATTTTTAAAATTTTAAATTAGTAAAGATAAAATTTCACTTTGCCCCCTAAAAATATAAAAGTTTGATTTCATCTTTTAAAAATTATAAAGATATAGGCTATTAAAATGGTGAAATTGTATTTTTGGTATCATAAAAATTATAATTTAATTTTGGTCCCCCTAAAAAATTTCTTGGTTTCGCCCCTAGCTACAAAAAAAAGACCAAATTAGACAATGTGTAAATGTGGAGGGCTAATTTTTTTATAATCAATACTAAATTGATATAATGTATAAATGTTGAGGATTAGAGTTGCTATTATACTAATTTTAAAAGCTGCCAACTTATCTTTTCATTAGTAATTCAACAGCCGGTGACCAAAAAAGAAAAAATCAGACAGTTAGATGATCATTTTGTAATTTTTCATAATTGAGTGACAAAAAATTTACTAATAGTTAGATGACTACTAGTATAATTTACCCTTAATGTTTTGAAACCATTCCTATATATATCAAACAAGCAAAAGACAAAGTCAACAAATATGGACGAAGCTGAGAATTATGTTTCGTGGAATCGAGATAAATTTAAAAAATTAATTAAAATTTGGTGTTAAAATAGTTTAAATTGAATAATTAATTTTTTAACAAGGCAAAAATGCAATTTTCTTATTTAGCTAAAGCTAAAGAATGATTGAATTGAATTGGTTATACTTAAGGTGGTAGGAAATTATACCATTTAACCAAGGGGGGCAAGTCCCATTTTACATATAAATACATACATATGTAAAAGTATTATAGAGGTCCTTGTATTAAGAGCTAAATTGCATTTTACGCTCTCTATTCCAAAAATGGGTAAATTAGTTCTACTAGATTAGATCAAAGAGCAAACCAGTCATTCTATTAAAAATTTCATCTATTTCTATTGTTAAAAACTGGTCACTATATGTCAGGATGAGGTATATGTGACATCATGTGTCACTATTTTTGTCCCCTCTACTAAAAAAATGGGCAAATTAGTTCTATTAGGTTAGATCAAAGAACAAATTAGTCATTCTATTAAAAATTTCATCCATTTTTATTGTTAAAAACTGGTCACTGTACATCAGGATGAGGTATACGTGGTATCACGTGTCACTGCTTTTACCCCCTTTACTCAAAATATGGGCAAATTAGTTCCAGTAGGTTAGATCAAACAGCAAACTAGTCATTCTATTAAAAATTCATCCATTTATATTGTTAAAAATTGGTCACTATACCTCAGGATAAGGTATATGTGGCATCACGTGTCACTGTTTGATTATTCTGTCAGTCACACCAGTTTTTAACAGTACAAATTGATGAAATTTTAATAGAAAAGATCAATTTGTTCTTTGATCTAATATGTAAGGATTAATTGGTTATTTTTTAGTATAGAGGATACTATGCAATCTAACTCTTAGTACAATGGATTTCATAATACTTTTGTCTTTATATATACATATGCAATACAATTGTATAAATACAATGAATTTATGAGAGTATGATACCATATACTACCACCTAAATTTGACCCATAATTTATAATCAATAATCATGTACTATATAGCAATTTACCCACACGAATACATAAATGTGAGGATGGCCTTCAACTGCTCTTTTTTTGTGTTTTTTTTAATAGCAATCTTAATATGATACCTTATTTATTTAAGGGTTAATATAATTGTAAGTCCCTAAACTTAGTAATTATATCCACTTTGGTATCTGAACTTGACAACTAGGTTTTTTTTGAACTCTAAACTTAGATTCCATCAATGTTTAATGTTGTGATATTTTGAGATTATATCACACCATCACTTATAAATTAAAAAAATACATTTTTAAATTTTCAGGTGATGACGCAGTATAATTTTAGAGTATCACTTCATTAAACTTTTACATTTTCTAAATTCCGGATGAAAATAGATCAAATGATCAATTTTAAGTACCAAAGTAGGAAAAAAAGAGTATTGATATACTTAATTACTAAGTTTGGGACCAAAATTTTTTATTTAATTTTTTTAAAAATAGAGGAAATTGAAAAAAAAAAAATAAGAGAAGAAATGAGCCTCTTAATTGCTATCACATAATAAGGTTGGTTTTGGCCAAATAATCTTTATTCTATTCTTATTAATTTTTTAGAAATTCAATGTTGTGGGTGGTCCTAAATTTCATTTAATTTTGCTTGTGTTAGATTTTCCTAAAAAAAAAAAAAAAAAAATTTCCTATTTGGTCCATGCTTTTTAAAGAAAATAAATTCAATAATCAATACTAAATAGCCCCTGTCCCCTCAAACTAATGCCCTGAGCATTGAACAGACCTAAAATTAAAATTAATAGTGTGTTCCTATTATAATATTTTTAATGTGTTAGATATTTATAAAATAAAAAATAATGGATAAATTTTTAATTTATAAATAAATTTTGCTTTAACGTGTAATTTTATATATAAATTTTGATTGTGTATAATTTTATATACGAAATTTTATCTTGATTCAATCTTCACAAACTATTAATACAAATATAGATATATCATCGTTTTAAGTTTATATATTACATACATAAATAATTATATTTATTTCTTTAAACGTATTTAATTGAATCAAAACTTTTGTGTATATAATTTCACCAAACCAAAATTTACGTTTTAAATTGCACGTTGAATCAAGTTTTGATTTAATGTGTAATTTGATACATAAATTTTAATTTAGTGCAATACTACACATGAAATTTTAATTTTGATTCAATTATACACATTTGCAAATATAAATATATCAATTTCTTTTTTATATTAAATAAATATAACTACTAGTATATACAATATATAAACATAAAATAATATTATATAAATAATTATATTAATCATTTATGATAATTAAATTAAATCAAAATTTATATAATTTTAAGATTTTTCAGACCAATCACTAACGCCGAAGCATGCCCAATCTTTGCCGCCCAAAACTGCAATCCCATGTTCTGCTCTGACATTCGTGCAGCTTTTTTTTGAATAATATGAAAAAAAAAATTCCCTGTTTCTCTTACAGGGTAAATAACTGTAAATACATGTGGTTTCAATTCATTGATATTAGGACTAAGAAAAAAAATCTAGAAATAAAAAAATTAATCTGAATCAATAGTGTTTAGATAGGCGAAATTAGTCAAATGTGACTAAAAAAATATTAATTAGTAAAATAGGTTATTTTTTTAAAAATTTGAGAAATAGGTCATTTTTAAAGAGCGTGTGTGAAAGCGCGTTCAGTTGAATGAATTTTCTTACTAATATGTCAGGGAAAACGTGTTCAGCTGATCGTACTTTCTCACTAACTATGCGACGTACTTTCACACACTCTCTACATAAATGATCTATTTCTCTAAATTTTAAAAAAAAAACACCTATTTGATCAATTAATTCTTTTGACATATTTAGTTAATTTAGCCGTTTAGTTACTATTTTTTACGGGTTGAAAAATTACATTTAATTAATTTTAAATTTTATGATATAAAAATAAATATTTTTTATATTTAAAATAGTAAATCTAACTATATAAAAATTGATTTTGAAAAATACACTACATAAGAGTTATTGATTATTTTTAGTAGTATTTTATATCGTGTTTAATTTTCAATGATTTATATTAAATAAAATTTAAAAAAATATGAATTACAGCATCGAATTTTTATCTTTTATATAGTGTTTTAATCATTTTATTATATTATATCGTGTTTAATATTATGAGGTAACAAAATCAATTGCTTTCAATGTGGGACTGTAGCTGCAAGTTTCGCCAAAAATACAATCTACTTTCAGAGAAAGCAACAGTTCTTCTATTTCAATATCAACACTAAAGATAGGATGGCTACTTGGATAAACTTTTGGGTAAATTTTGTTTCGGTCCTTTTATTCTGCTTTAATATGAGGTTTTGTTTTTATAGTACTTTATTTATATAATTTAATCCCTATATTTTCATATTATCATTGGTTAATTCAAATAGTTAAGATAAAAAAAAAGAGTCTATGTAGTTAACCGTTAACTATTTTGATTAAAATATCCATTTAAAAAAACTAAATTATAAAATTACTATATGACAGAAATTAGGATGACGATTACCTATCATAATCGAAAAAGATGAATGGAAACTAAATACAAGAGAAAGTCAAATTAAAAAAAATTAAGAGATCAAACATAAATATTGCATTTTAAAATGTTGATTATAAGGATTAAATTTTTTTTTTTTCAGAATTTCAGGGGATTGAGCCCCTAGCAATCCCTTACATCTAGATTTGCTTATGGGTCAAGTCGATCGTCCAAATCCATCTGAATAATGAGAGGATTTAGATAAACACGATGTCCGAAAAATATACTCGAGTAAAAATTAAAGTCTGTTTTCTATATGAGTCGGGGTTTGGACAATATCTTTTTTGTTCGAGCTTGGCCAAACCCAAATATATTATGTTATAAAAAAAATATATTAATTATATATTTATATTAAATCACTAACTTAATAACAATTAAACTCGTTACTCAAAACCTAAAAAAAAAACTTACCCAACTAAATAATCCAACCCAAAATATAAAATTTTAAAAATAATATTTAACACAATAAAATATTTATTATATTTATTTTTGTTTTTAATATAATAAAACATTTATTATATTTATGGTAGTGTTTTTAATATAAAGACTTTTATTTTAACACTTTTTAATGCATTTACTATATTATATCTTTTTTAAAAATATATATTTAAATAAAAACTAATCTAAAAAATCAAATACGAGAGGATCAGGTAGGGTCCGAATTTACTTTTATTAAATTGCGTCAGAATTTGGATAAAAATTAAGTCTTTTTTCGATCCGGACAAATTCAAAATTAAAAAATTGATTTAGATATCTTACATAGACCTAACCCGACTCGATAAACGAGCACCTCTACCTACATCGAGATAATATTCGAGTTAAATTAATAGTATAAAAATCTATATTATATTATTTCGTAAGAAAAGATTTTAAGAACGGTGCAATAAATAATTTATAGTACAAATTAATGCTAATAATTAATAAGGTACTATATCTACTAACTGTTAGCAATATTATACGGATGAGGTGTTTTCTCCATGCATTTCATAGGCTCCACGGACCTTTCTATTAATTAACATTAATTAAAAATATTATTATAATAAAATAAATAAAGTCCGGTATAAATAAAAAATATTAATTAAAAATGGTGTTTTGAATTTAATTTATGTATTTTAATTTGGGTTATTTCAATTTTTTTCTTTTTAAAATTTAAAATTTTAATTTTTACTCAAATAATAATAATAATAATAATAATAATTAAATCAATTTAGTTAGAATTTGATACAAATTTTGTATAATGCGTAAAGTTATTTTGTTAAAATAACTTGACTTGACTTATTATTTTTAAGTAAGGGTCCAAAATGAATTAAATTAAATTATTAATTTTCAAAGAGTTTAAAATGATATTATACTACTTAACGAAGCAACGCCACCTTTGTTTCTATTTTTTTATGATAATTATCATCATATTATTTTGAAATTATATTTTGAGAAAAGATTCATAGAATTCGTTTTGATATTTTTTTATGATTAATATTATAACAATTCGATTATTATATTTTATTTATATAAATCATATATATCGAGTTTTGAGTAGATTAAAAATATTTTATTGCTTATTTAATATAAAAAAAAGTATGTATTAACCGTTAAATAAATTTTCTAATTTTAATCTTATTACAGGTTTTTATTATATTTTTTATTTTATATAATGTTTAGAATTACTTATAATCTCACTTTCAACTCTTAAATAAGAAAATAATGAACTTCAGCACACTTGAATCCAATTTTTTTTACACTGACAAAATCCGTATAAAAATCAAATATTTAATCATGTTGGATCATTTATTGTATATTATACAAAGTTTACACGTTTGAGAAATTACTACTTTGGGTTGAAAATAGTTAGGTTTAATTGGCAGCTAATTTTCCTTTTCTGATTTTTGTAGGTCACCTTCTCACCCACAGACAAAAAAACTATTTATTATAACTCATCAGCTTGCTAAATTTTCCGTTTCCTTCGATAATCTTCATGTTTTCGATAAAAAAAAAAAAAAAAAACTTTTTTGTCAAATGATGGTCCTCTACTTTTATAATTTATTTAGTTAGTCCAAATAGTTAGCACTATTGACTATTTTTATCAAAATACTAATGTGAATTTTTTTCCTAAAAAACATCCATTCTAACAAAAAAAATTCCAATGCTAGCACAATGGGTTAGAATGAATGTTTTTAAGAAAAATTATTGTCAATAGTTGAACGGGAATAGTTAATGGTATTAATTATTTAGATTAGCTAAATAAGATTATAAAAGTAGAGAGACCAAATTATGTCAAACTAAATACAAACACTAAATTCCAAATTTAAACACAATATAGGGACTAAAACTAAAATTTGACCTTAAGTTTTTAACATGGAAATGCAAAATTCCAAACATCATTTTACTTTGCGAAAAATTTAGAAGTTAATCTCTCTACTTCAATTTATTAAAACTTGGTCATAATACTTTATGACAATCGAGAAATTAGTCCAATTAAATAACACTATTAAACTTTCTCGATAAATCTCCAACTTGAAAGTAAACGGTTTAACAATTTATATGCATTGAATTTGAAAAAAAAATAGTTTGGCAATTCATATGAAACAATTTCACGTGTTCTCCAACAACTTGACTTAACTTCTTTGTTTCTGTAAATATCAAAGAGTAAATTGATCATTTGCATTAAAAAATTCATCTATTTATACGGTTGAAAACTAGTGTGGCTAACGAAATAATTAGACAGTGATACGTCCATGCCATGTGCACCTTGCTAACGTAAAATGATCAATTTTTAATAATAGAAATGGATGGAAATTTTAATAGAATGACCAATTTACTCTTTGATCTAATGTACAAGTACTAATTTGCCTATTTTTAACTGGAAGAGGCAAAATACAATCCGACTCTTAATATTGGGACTTCCATGGTACTTTTACTGTATAGTCCATCGACAACTGGACTTAACTTCTCTATTTTCGTAAAGCACAAAGATCAAATTCCGATAAATTAAAATGAAGGGACTAACATCTGAGTTATCCTAAAGGATGAAATTCGGAATTATACCAATTCAATCTAACCAAAACCCTTTGACCGTAAGAGCAATTAAAATTGGTTTCTATATCATTGCCTTGATAGCATTTATGTAAAATTTCTTGGATTTTGAAGTTGCACCAGCTAGTTTATTTTTAGGAATTAAATAAACCCAAAGATGTAACCTTTATTACTCGTGCATAAAATAATTTATTTTATTATTTTACTGCAATCATTTACTATTGTAATATTATGGGCAACCCCATGAAACTCCCAACCACTTGCGTGTACTCCACCGTCCCCATTATTCAATTATCTTGTCCCTAATGGACCCTATATAAACATGTCGAGTCCCTTACATCTCCTTTACAACCTGACAGCAGCTGTGTTTTATTACAACGGCAACAGTATCATCATCCTTCTTTTTTGGGTTTATTTTTGGGCAATGGAATTAGGGAGTGCTCTTCATTTTCTTGATAACAAGTCCATTTTAGTCACTGGTGCTGCTGGGTTTTTAGCAAAAAGTAAGAATATTACTTTTATATATATATATATACATGCATTCTATATGGGTTGAATCGTGAATGTTTTAGTCGATTGAGCTTTAATTCAGTTAACACTATTATTATTGCAATAACAAAGATGATAGGGTTTCGAACATGTATGATCTTTCGACTTATATATATATACATATATATATATATATATATATATATATAATCATGTATGTTTTGATCAATTGAGCTTTAGTTCAGTTGACATTGTTACTTTTACGATAACAAAGAGGACGTGAGTTCAAACATGTATTATCTTCCAATATAATGAGTTTTTGTTGTGTGTTTTCTGAAAATGCAGTTTTTGTGGAGAAAATACTAAGGGTTCAACCAAATGTGAAGAAGTTTTATCTTCTTTTACGTGCTGCGGATCATAAATCCGCTATACACCGCTTGCACAATGAGGTATATATATTCGGATTAAATATATACTTGAATCCGAATAATATATGATATCGTTTTTTATTTGAGACAGATTATAGGGAAGGATTTGTTCAATGTTCTGAAAGAAAAATGCGGGAAAAATTTCAGTTCATTTATATCCGAGAAAATTACACTAATTCCTGGAGATATATCTCATGAAGATTTGGGCATTAAAGATTCTAATTTACGACAAGAGATGTTGAATGAAGTTGATGTTGTCGTTAACCTTGCTGCTACAACCAAATTCGATGAAAGGTAGTATATATATATATATATATATATATATAGAGTTGTGAGCCAACAAGTCAATATGAAAGGGGCCAAAGTAAAATTTTAAAAATTTGAGGGGTTAAAGATAAAAAATATTTAACAAGGGATTAAATTGAATATCTTAAAAGTTAATATTTTCCAATTATAATTTCAATTATTATTTGATGTTTTTATTTTTATTTTTTCATGTAGATATGATGTGGCACTTGGTCTCAACACATTTGGAGCTAAATTTGTTGCAAATTTCGCCAAGAAATGTGTGAAACTAAAAGTTTTGGTTCATGTGTCCACAGGTTGGTGAAAAGCAGTGGTCTTTTTTCGGTAAAAGTGTATAATAGTCCCTATATTATACTTCAAATTGAATTTTGATCCTTCTATTGAAAAAATATAAGCATTGAATTCACTCAATTTTAGCGAAAGACTTATTTCATCTAATATATATAGATCAGTTTGTTCATCTTTTTCCTAAATGTAATCTTAGATATAATATAGGGACTGATATGGAATTTTACCTTTTTTCCTTGTTTAATTATTTTATTATATGATGGGGGTGTACATTTTTATGCAATTAACGAGTGAATTTAATGTTGTGGTATTCAATTACAGCTTATGTCTCAGGAGAAAAGACAGGGCTTATACTTGAAAATTCATACAGCATGGGAGAAACACTTAATGGTGTTTCAGGCTTAGACATTAATTTTGAGAAAGGAATTATTGAACAAAAATTGAATGAGCTGAGATTGCAAGGTGCTTCAGACAAGGATATTACTCAAGCCATGAAAGATTTGGGCATTCAAAGGTTGGTTATATTTTTTTCGGGTTTAAATCAATTTCAAATTCGATCCTTAGATAATATTTACATCGACATGAATTTAAATCTAAGAGAATATATATGTTAAGGGGTGATCAATTCCTTTCAAAGAAAATTTCAAAGTGTTATATGTCTAGGAGTCAGATGAACCTCTTAACGTGTCAATATTGTTCTTGAGCCGAGTTAGAATTTTGTAGGTGGATTCTGTGAACCCCTCAATAGATCGGTATTATTCTTGAATCAAGTTAGAATTTTGTCTCTCGATTCTACCAAGAGTTCAAGCCAAAATAGGTAGGGTTCACAGAATGAAAGTGCCTTGTTGGATTGAGTCATGCATGGCGCCAAGCAAAGGTCTTGGCCTCTCTTAAAATGGAAAAACTGTAGGTTTTACCTTTTAAAATTATAAATTAGTACATGTAAAAATTACATTTTCATCCTTCTAAAAATGATAAAATTTTAATTCAACCCTTTAAAAATTATAAAAAAAATTAAATGTCTCGAATCGAGTTATGTGTAATTAGATAAAGATTTTTACTTTACCATTTAAAATAAATATTATATTATTTATTTTATGAAATTTAAATTTTAGGGCAAAATTTTATGGTTGGCCAAATACATATGTATTCACAAAGGCAATGGGAGAAATGCTAGTGGGGGAATTCAAAGCAAATATGGCTACAATCATATTAAGACCTACTATCATAACCAGCACTTTCAAAGAGCCATTTCCTGGTTGGGCTGAAGGTGTTAGGTAAGCTACCCCTATAATTTTATTAATTTATGGTTTTATTCCTAAATTAGTCCTTTAACTTCTTTGTTTATAATTTTCTTTATTAACTAATTATTTATGTACTTCTTTTGTTATAAATACAGAACCATCGATAGCCTTGCAATAGGTTATGCTAAGGGGAAATTGACTTTCTTCCTCGGTGATTTGGACTCAATTGTTGACCTCGTGAGTTCATTTCTCAATAAAATGTTAGTCGGTTTTTTATTTCGGTCCCTCAAATATTTTTAAATTTTGGGGTCTAATTCTTTTACCTTAATCTAACATAATTTGGTTTTTACTTTTATATAATATCATTAGTTAATTCAAATAGTTAACGATGTTAACTATTACGGTTAACATGTTCACGAGAATTTTCTCTTGAAGAAATGGTGTTTTTAAAAGAAAATCTAAGTAAACTGGAATAGTTAATGATTTAATTATTCGGCCTAACTAATGATATTATAAAAAGTATAGAACCAAACAAGGGTGAAGTTAGAAAATCATTCTAGGGACGATCAATATTGAACTTAAAATTTTTGCGGAGTCAAAGTGTAATTTTACCAATATACTAACTAAAAATTTTACTATTTTTAAAAGGTCCTAAATACAATTTTATCATTTTGGGGTGAAGGCTACTGCATCCCTTGTATTCTCCTAGAGTCAAATTATGTTATATTAATAATGTTTTAAAAGTCAAACAGTGGTCAAATTGATTAAACTGGTTGGACCACTGATTTAATAGAAAATAAATAAATATTCAAAAAAATTATAAATTGGTTCGATTGATTCAACCGCCTATTTTCTGTCTCGATTTCTCGTTTTTATTGATTCAAAAACGGTTTAATCTTTCTCCACTTTTATGTCACCAGTCAAACCGATCAAACCATCAGTTCCCTATTCAACTGACCGATCCGGTTAGGTTCTAGCATTACTGAATTAATGTACAATTCCAGTATAGTAGAGGGACCAAAACTAGAATTTAACCGGTTCTTCATTCACCTACGTAACAAGCATTTGCCTCAATATCACATCAGTAATGTATGAAAATTTTCATATTATTTTTGCAGATACCAGCTGACATGGTGGTGAATGCCATGATCGTAGCCATGGTAGCCCATGCATTGAACCAACCATCGGAGACGATCTACCAAGTGGGTTCGTCGATGAGGAACCCGGTCAACTACCATAACCTCCAAGACTTTGGCTACCGATACTTCTCCAAGAAACCTTGGATCAACAAAGATGGGAAGGCTGTTATTGTTGGCAAAATTCGTGTCATGGATAGCATGGCCAGCTTCCATAGATACATGGCTCTTCGATACTTGCTCCCTTTGAAGGTTCGTTATAAGAATACGGGTGTGCAATCAAAAATTTAACTTAATCGACCAACCTCGTGCTTTAACTAGGGACCTTATGGGGAGTAGGGCTGGTAGGGGCTCTAATCTCCCCTTCGTATTCTCTATAAATTTACGGATCTATGGAGCAGGTAATGGCCTTGCTCCTCCTCAAAAAATAAAAAATTATTTTTAAGTTTTTTTGGATATTATAAAATTATAAATTAGTATAATGGTAAAATTACCTTTTGAGCCTTCCAAAAATTTATGACTCTTAATTTAGACCCTCTAAAACTTTTTTCCGTCTTCACCCCCAGCTTGACTAGAGGTGAGCCAGGAATTTGGTATTATGGGACTAAAATGAAATTTTAAAAGTTTGGGAGCTAAAAGTAAAAATTTTATTTACAAAGGGCGTAAATTGAATATTTTATGACTAAGGAGGAATAAAGGTAGTTGATTTGATTTAACATTGGTTAGTTAAACTAATTTCTCTCTATTAAAAGTCGGTTGAATTCGACCGATTTGATTAGAATATTTATAACTAATCGAAAGTCAGTCGGTTCGACTTAATTTCTACTCACCCCTGGTCGTATTTTTCTCAACTGCAAACGTAATAGATGTCACGATTACCGATTGGGGGTCAAAACCGTCAAATAACAATTCATTTTTTTTCAGGGACTGGAATTTGCAAATACAGCATTTTGCCATTTCTTTCAAGGAGTGTACAGTGATCTGAATAGGAAGATCAGCTTCGTGATTCGGTTGATAGACATTTACAGACCCTACTTGTTCTTCGATGCAACGTATGTATCTATAAATTCTTTCTGATTTTTTTTTTTTTAACATTGAAATCTCTAAATTTAATTATATTATCAAATCTTAAAAAACAACATCAAACTGCACGCCGGTGCAGCAATGACTTAATGACAAGGTAGAGGTCGAAAAGTTTGAGATCCCTAGAGCGAAGTCAAGAAATTATTTTAGAAAAATAAACTATTGATAAAATATTTAAAATAAGATAAAATGTAATTTTATTATTATATTAATTTATAATTTTTTTAAAAAATTAAAACGACGAATAGAGAATTTTCTATTTTGCTTGCCCTCCTCCTTCCCAAGGAGATCCCAGTTAGTTTAAATTCGTTGTTGAATTAATTATTTAATTCTATTGAATTAACAGATTCGATGATATAAACACCGAGAAGCTACGAATGGCGGCGAGATCGAGCCCGGAAGAGAACGATATGTTCTATTTCGACCCTAATTGCATCAATTGGGATGATTACATCGTGAACACTCATCTTCCTGGGATCGTAAAATACATTTTCAAATGAAAATTTTAATTAAAAACTAGGGTCGAACTAATATTTAATTATATATGAATTCATGGTTTTTATATTTGAAGTGTCATTGTCATTCATGACAGCATTAAAATTATATATAGCTGTGGGTGTACCACCATGGAGGAAAGTCAAGTTCCAACTTTCGAAAATGTTATTGTTAGAAAGCATAATTACAAATTTTTACAAAAATAATCTCTTCGAGCCATAAAACGGATACGAAAAGACTCTATGATTTCATAGTGTCTTTATTTTATATATATTGTATTAGTGAGTATATATGTTAAAGTTTGTGGAATTTATGTATGGGGAAAATATTTATATTGAAATTCTTTTTGGTTTGTTGAAATAGTTACAAAAATGAATCCGATAAGACACAACGGTAAAAATATGATGGAGGTATTTATATTATGAGTTAAATTATATTTTGCTTCTTTTATTAAAAATGTGTAAATTAATTTTTATACATTAGATCAATAAACAAAGTTACAATTTTTGTTAATTTTTTTTTTATCTATTTCTGCTAATAAAAACTGATGTGACTAATAAAATAATTAAATAGTTCCACGTGGCGTGCTACGTGCACCTCATGCTGACGTATATGGGCTATTTTTTAACAGTAGAAATGAATGAAATTGTTAACAGAAAAAACTAGCTTGTTCTTTAATCTAACATACAATGACTAATTTATTTATTTTTAATAAATAAGATGAAATCTGATCTGATTTCTACTATAATGACCCACACAATATTTTTACTTACACACAATAGGAAGAAAATAAATGTAAATTAGACTCGACCTTTGGAAAACAATGATCAAAATCTAATTTAAATCGAATCAAACATGTGAACTTAACAATGATAGAGTTTAATATAAACGGGACAAACTTTAAGTATCAAATCAAAACAAAACAAAAAAAAAAGATATCAAAGTGAGAAAATGAATATACTTTAAAAGTTAAATCATGAATTAAGCTTAAAAAAATGTCTTTTTCTCTCTAAATATTTACAAAATAAAAAGCATTAGCACTTCAATATGACTATTATATGTTTTAACTCAACCGGAAATTAAATTGATTATTGTTTTGGTCTTGGGCTCAAGGATTGTTCAAAGCAACCAGCTCTTGGATCTTAGAATTATTTAACCCAAATAATGTCTCCTAGCCCAATAATGAAGGGTAAACTACATTAGTAGTCACTTCACTATAGCTTTTTCTTTTTCTTTTTTAGTCACCTAATTATGAAATGTTACAAAACAGTCACCCAACTATTGGTATTTTCATTTTTTGACCATCAAACTATGAAACGTTAAAAAATGGTCACTCAGTTATTAGATTTTATCTTTTTTGGACTCTCAACTGTCTTGGATTTTTGGGTATTTCTATTTTCACATTAGCCAACTGGCGAAGAAAAAAGATAAAATTGAATAGTTGGATGATCATTTTGTAACGTTTCATAGTTGATGGCCAAAAAAGAGAAAAACTCATAGTTGGATGACCTCTACACTCTATAGTAGTTTATCCAAAAATGAACATATTATACTTAGACATGTTTGATAAACTGAAATTTTAAGTGCTGAAAAATAAATATTGAAAGATTTAGTGTGAAAAATTAATCAACTGAAAATCTAAAATAAAACAATTTTATTGACCATTGAAAAAAATTAAATCAACTGAAAACTAATATTTTTAGCGATTTAATTTTTTTACGCATGTTTGATATTCTAAAATAAAATAATTTGATAGAATTTTTTCTATAAAAAGTGTAGAAAATGATAAGTAGATAAAATCTACTATCACTTAACGAAGAATATTTTTAATTAAATAATTTTATTATGTTTACTTAATATTATATTATCCTATAAAAACTTTACGATTAAAATTTAATTTTTGTTTAGAATAAGGTGAATTGTTTAAAAATTAAGGGTACAATGTATGATATTTTTTATAATTTAAAATCTATATTTATAAAAAATAATTATATTCAATAATTAATTTTATGTAGTATAATAAACAATTTTATAACATAAATTGAGTAATTAAAATTTCAATACTTAATTTTTCAGTTTATTACACAACACCTAAGTTATAAAATATGTTTGATATCTTAATTAAAATTAAATACCGAATATAATTAGATTATTTGATAAAGGATAATATAATCTTAAGTAAAATAAAAAACCATTGAATTTATTCTCAATCAAGTGATGACTAGGTCCCTATCTATTTATCATTTTCTACATTATTTTTGTAAAAAAATTATATCTATCATTTTCATTCTAAATTATCAAATGTGTTTAAAAAATTAAATTACTGAAAAATTTAATTTTCAGTTGATTGGATTTTTTCAACAATTTATCAAAAAGGGTTTTAGCATTTGCGAGATTGGATTTAAAAGAAGGCTTAACATGACATTTAGTATCTGAATTTGATTTTCTTTGTTCGAATTTGGTATCTAACTTCTTTTTCTCAATTTGGTTCTTGAACTTGAAACTTTTTCTTAATTTGGTACCTAAGCTTTTTTTACTCCAATTTAATATCTAAACTTGTCAAATGTTAAACAAATAACTTTAATGTACTAATTAACAGTTTTTTATGGGGCGGCAAAAATAATCAATTTATTAGGGACATGTGGAAGATTACTTAGAATTTCTTTTCTTCTTTGTATTTAAATGTTTTATTACTTTTAATTCAATTATTTTATTTTATTTTTAATTTTTAATTTTTCATAATAAAATTCTTTTACTTTGGATTTTGAAGCTCTTATTTTCTTTTTCTTTTTTAATATCCATTCGTTAAGCATAGCTTAAAGCATAATTTTTGAATATTGACTTCCTTTGATACTAATGAATTTTTTTTGAAATCGAGGGCTTTGTGAAGACTAGGCCATGCTTTAAGCATGCATTCTCTCTTGAATCATTCCTAACATTACCAATCAAAGTAATCTCAACCGCAATGAAAAGTTAACTATGGGCATATTACTGAGTGAAACAGAGGGAACTTCAAATAAATGTAATCATTCCTACCATTGAATTTCATGTTATCATCCACATGCCGATCATACATTAGATTTTCCATCACTTGATAAAAAAAAAACTAATACCGCTAATGTTTTGGGGTAATTTGTATAACATTTGACAAGTTTATATACGAATTAGTAAAAAAAAAATGATTTAGATTCCAAATTTAAAAAATGTCAAATTCAATTGCCAAATATTATATTAAGAGTAATATTTATTTCTTAAATCTACTATTTGTTAGATGACTATTTATTGTGAATCTATAAATTCAAAATTCTTATGTAATTTATTAATTTAAAAATTTTCATTTTTTTTATACTTTCCAAATTTATTTATTTGTAATATATGCATTTCATCCTTACAGTTTTTATAGCATATAAAATTTAAATTTAATTTTTTTTATTTCTTAAGGTATTTATCGGAGCGAGCCCGATAATTAATTCATACTCTCAAACGCATCATTGGTTTTAACTTAATTTTACAAGTCAAAAATCGAAAATAAACATATTATTTTGTCAAAATTTTTCTAATTAATTGATTATCTGTTCATGATTAATTATTAATTTTTCTAATTTCAATTTTTCGATTTTATAACTCTAATTGAATCATTGAATCTACCAATTTTCGATTCAACCAATCAATTTAGACTTGTATTCAATAAAGTTTCAACTTTTTTTTTTTCTCTTCTAGAAGGAAAACATTAATTAACAATTTAACATGTGAAAATTTATGTAATTCTCATTTCAACAAAATTCCAAAAATTGTGAAACAATAAAAGTAATTCCCCAATTGTGAAAGGATAAAAGAAAAAGCTAAGCAATTGCATTCTTCATTAGTGGAAACAAAATATGAAAAGCATTTAGTTTCGTTTCAAACCTATGACTATAATCCAGCCTTACACCTATAATTATTTATAGCTTATTCAACCTATAAATTATTTTTAATTTATATTAATATAATAGCTCAATATTATATACACTAGTATAGTTACCCGTTAAATATTTATTTGTGTCAAATTATAAAGTAAAAATTTAAATGATAAAATATGCTTTAAGTGTCGGTTGAGTATTTAAACCTGTCATGAAGAAATAAATATATATTTTTTGGAGTAATGTTCTTTAAAAATGACTTAGCATTATAATTGGAATAGTTAACGATATTGACTATCTAGACTAACTAATGACATCCTACAAGTAAAAAGACTAAATTACGTCAAAAATCAAAGTACATGTATTTAATCCGAGTTTCAACATGGTATAGGGGCCAAACTTAAAATTTGGTCATTGTCTTTAATGTCAAAAAAAGGCAATGCAAAACTAAAAGATGTGTCAGTCTCTAAGATTTTTAGAGCATTCAAATTATATATATAATCAAGAAAATTTTAATAAAAATTTTCAATAATATTAACTATTTGGATTAACTAATAACATTATAAAAAAATAAAGACCAAATTATATTAGAAATTAAAGTATAGAGATTAAATATATAACATCTCGACACTCGAACCAGTCGTCGAGTCTGAGCTACAAGGTGTTTTATTTATTGTTGAAGCAACTACAATTATAAAATATTCGATGATCAATATACATTTAATTACAAATAGTTCATACGTATTAAACGTTATATAATCAATTTTCGAGTCTTATACAAGCTTGCAAAAGCTCGTTTGCTAATTTCAGGTCAATATGGACCAAAATGTAAAGACTTCAAGATTTCCTCATCTCGACGTGACTCTCTGTTTAAGGCTCGTCGTGACCTCGAAGCAACGACATCGCCGCAAGGACCTTGTTTTGATTCTCGTCACGACGTGACATTCTGTTTCTTCGAAAACCAACATGTTACAAGTTAAAAGGGACCTAAAATCACTTATATACATTCTCATACAACCAATTCATATATCCAAAACCAACTAAAATCCATTCAAACACAAGTTAAAATCATTAACAAAAGATCATTTCATGTGCAACTTAAAAATTTAAGACCTTTAACCTAAAATTCCTAGGTACATCCCAAAAGACCAAACTGAGCCACTTTATACAAATTTTTGTTGGGTCAAAAACGATAATTTGTATGCTGACTTCAACTCCCAAGGTTTCGAGAATCTTCTGAACCTATGCACGGAGGGAACAAACCGTACATTGAGCAATAGTGCTCAATGATACATTTATATGATTCAAGATATAAATAACAAACACAATCAATACATTTCAAGAGAAAACATGCTTATATGCACATATTAATCAAACAATTCATGATAATGTGACAAGCAATTTTTAACCACCAAATCGCACATGTAACATACCTATATCAAGTCCAATACAACCTTAACAATATTTCATCATACATAACTAGCTTAAACTTATTTAACCATTAGCACTCATTCAATTCATACTAATTCCATACCATTCCATGATTAAGCATTCGTTTATGCATTACAAATATGCTAATAGAATCATATCATTCATGTACCAAGACATTCATTTCTTTTGCTTTAGTCTTTATACCATTCAAACCGATTCTGGAGTCTAATGACTCATTCATATTCATTTTCGTCCCCAAGGCTCATTTTCAACTAAATCACAATATAACCACTTGTCTTCTTTATTTCAATTCACATAGCTACAAGTCTGACTCAGAATCAAAAGGATACTCGGATGTCCAACCAACACACCAAATTGGCACCGAAGTGTGTTACCAAATAAACTGAAATAAGGTAAACTGACACGTATTTGCATACTAACACATGAAGTGCATCCTGGCGCACAAAGTGCATATCTGGAACACGAAGTGCATCCTGACGCATAAGCGCATAATCTCGTACTCAATCCAATCCTATGACATGCCAACTATATCCAACACAGCCCGAACAACTAATGAGGTACTATATTGAACTCATTACAATTTAGTACAATTACCATTTATCAAATATATTCACTATTATAGCTCAATTAATTAACATATCATATGTAATTCATGTCATCAATATATATTTTCACTCAATTCCATAACACATATCATAGTTCAATCAATTCATGTTATTTTACATTTTATTCACTTTAGTCTTCTATTTCGACAATTCATATTCAAGCTCAATCCAATAGTTCAATTTATCACTAAATATTCATCCTGACACTTCCATATGCAAATAACATGAAAATGCAATAAATTAAAATGACCTTAAATCATAAAAGTACAAAACCGAGATTTCACGCATCACTCGTTGACGATTTTCGCTTTTCCTTTCCCTCTTGATAATTTGGTGTTTTCGTTAGCTAAGAATAAACATAAAACATATGACATTATCAAATTCTAGACAATCAAAATCAAATCCTGAATTTCACATATTTTGTAATTTATTTAATTTAGTCCCTAAAATTGGGACAAGCATGACTTTCAATTTAGAGTCTCGGATTAGAATTCAATTTCACCAAAACTCATTAGGAACCCTCTATTTTCTATCCTTACAAAAAATTCATGGCAACTTTTTATTTTATTCAATTTGGTCCATAATGTACGAAACTAACAATTAAACTTTACAATTTAGTCATTTTCATATACTAAGCTTAATTTCTAACAATTTAACACCTAAACCATTCAATTCTCAACTATTGCGACTTTATAAAACTTTAAGAGTTTTACAAATTGGTATATAGGCAACTTTATAAAATAATTACCAAAATTATGTGTCAATGATACGAAAAAAATTGCACAAAAATTAACATTTTTTTAAAATTGGTTGGACAAAAATAAAAAATATTAACTTAAGGAAAAAAACCAAAATGATTAAAATTTGTAAAAGAAGAAAAGATGTTTGTTTATAACTTAAAAAAATTAATTATTTTTAAGTAATTTAATTAAAGTTAAATTAAGTTGGAGAATATATTAGATATAGATGAGTGTATAATAATACTTTGGTATCATTTTTTTGGTGAATTACAAAAACAGAGTAAAACCCGAACAGCAAACGCGACTAGCGTCACACCTGAGGCGGTGATCACCCTTGACCATTAGGCCATCACATGGGATTCAATACTTTATTATCTTTAAAATTTTAATGACGTGACACTATTTTATTAGTGCCTAAAAATTATACTTTTTAGGATAACTCTAATATAATTTATTCCCGTAAAATTATTGAAGTTGAGGTTAAGTTGATTCTGGGGCAAGTATACAATAGGGAAAAAAGCCCCACTCCATCAGGTTGCCATCTCTAATCTAGAAGAGGCATTGGATAAACTAATATATAATTGCATTCTTAGTCACTCTAAGAAACGAATAATTCAATATAAACATTTTTAGCACAAAATGTTTTAGTTTTATTGATACCACGAATCGACAAAGGGGAGAAGTCGATGAAGGTGCGAGGCAATTCACCCTTGGAGGGTGAAGGGCCGTTGTAGAAAAATCAAAGGAAGAGAGAGCGATGGTTAAAGGAGTAGAAAAAGAGTTGGGATTGTGTATCTGCCCCTTCTATTGGGGTGAGAGGGTTTTTATATGAGACGCACGAGATGTCGCGTGTCAATATTTTATCGATCACGTCTTACCCCTTTGTAAAGATCGTGCTGTGACAACGTAAGATGATTTTACAGGCGATAGTTATCCTCTGTCATAATGAAGAGGCTCTACGCTCTTCTGACAGAAGTAGCCAATAGGCAAAATGAGCCTAATGATATGGTACTCGAACAAATTTAGCCCCACCAAACTTATTTTTATAATAATAACCACGTGAATAAACTTAATTAAGAGGTATTATTCACAAAAACAACCAAACAGCCTTTTTATACATTTATAATTTTACAGATTAATCTGGCAAAATGGACAAAAGAATGATTTGATTATACATAAGCTGGTGATAGGGTTTGCATGATGGAATCCACGTAGGGCAACCAAAACCCCTGAAGAGACGATCATTAAATATTAAAACCGCGTAGAAAACCTAAAAGAATGACAAATATATGTCGGGGCTAAATTATTTTTTAAGGTTTGGATTGGTAACTGATTTCATATTAGATTCTGAATTTCTTTTTATTAAAGTTAATCCTCGAACTTGATAATTGTTCTCATATTAGGGCCTAAACTTAGCAATTGTTCTCACATTGAGCCTGAACTTTTTTCTGTCCGAGTTTGTCTCTGATATTTTCTTGAAAATCCTAGAGTTCAGGTTCCAATTTGATAATAATTGCCAAGTCCAAACCCCCAATATAGGAACAATTGCCAGATTGACTTGGATAAAAGAAATGCTCAACCTCCAATGTGAGAACAATTGTCCAGTTCAGGCCAGAAACAATTACCAAGTTCAAGGATTAACTTGAACCAAAAAAAAAAAAAGTTCATGCCCCCCATGTGAAAGTTGTTGCCAAGTTGAAGCCTAAATAGTAATTTAACCCTAATATGGAAATGTATTTTTCTTCTAAACTCACCCTAATATATAAATATTAAAACCGACAACCAGCTTTAATCATGACTAGTTTTTGCTTGTTCGAAAATGAAACCACCTGTTGTTTTGGTAGTGTTAGGCAGGTATTTTAGTCTGAAGGTAAGAAAACGTTTATTAAATGTTTTAAAATATTAAATGTCTCTTTTAATTATATAATTTCAATTCTCCTATAAAAGGGGTGGAATCGATTCCATGGTCAATTTTCATATGAAAAAAAGGTATGGGCTTAATCAAAATTACATGTAAAAGATTGATTAAAAACAACCATATTCGTCTAAATTAAGTAAAGCATGAGTCGTGTGAAATAATGATCTACAAAGATGGTGAGATTCCACTTTTTGGATTTTGTTATTCATTCCTAACTTTTTTAGATTTTAATTTGATTTCGAATTAAAATGCTTTAATGGAGTACTTAAGTATTTGTAGGGAATTAATTTTTGTATATGTAACGAATAAGTAAATATAATAAAATCGAAAATATCGAACATGTAAATTTTACGTGAAAAAATTTGTCAAAAGAGGATGAAAAAACCACGGGTAAAAGGAAATTTCACTATAATAAAGAAGAGTGCAAAAAATGAAGAGAATTAAAGGAAAACCCAAAGCCTCACAAGAAAAACCCTTCAAAATAAAAAACAAAATTCTATCAATCTAAATATATATTTTGTTGTTGTATAAACCCTAGAGTTACTAAGGCCTATTTATAGGTTGAAATTCGTAGTATATTTTATTAGAATAACTCTAGGCTAATCAGAGTTTAAGTGGAAAACTAGAATCAGAGTTTAACTTGGAGAAGAAAAATCGAAAAACTCGGATTGCATGTCGTTACGTCGTAACGTGGCTTAATATGTTGTCGAGACGTGAGGAACCGTCATGTTGTTAGGACAAAGCCTTATCGCTCGTAGGGACAAAGTGATCATCGCGTTGTCGGTACGAAGATGTGTTGTTTATCGAGATGTCGCGTGCTATTTGGTCAAAATAATAACCATTCTCCCACAATATTGGTGTCATATTAATATGGTCTTTTGATAAACATGGTGAAGTGAGAAATTTTTTTAGGAGACGAGATTAAGTTATATATTTTTATTAGAGTTAAAATGTAATTTCATCTTTATATTGACTTATATTTTTATGGTTTTTAAAGAGACTAAATCGAAATTTTAGTATTTTTAATGAGGCAAACTATAATTTTTTTTTTTTTGTAATAAGGGGCAAACTATAATTTTATCATACATTAAGTTGAGGTTTTTTGAATTTTGGGGGTCTAGAGCAACAATTTCCATTTTGGGGCTATAGCATGCCCCTATTGATAAACCTAACTGTTAGGTTAGGTGTCAAATGGTAGCTTAAATCTTATATAAATTGTATTTAGAACATGTGAACCAAAAGCAAAGTTAGTTTTTTTAGGAGGGGCGAAATAAAAAATAAAAAATTTAAATGCCGAATTTTCATTGTAAATTATCTAAGAAAACTTAAATTGAACAAAAAAAATATTAGAATGGGCTATAATTGAAATTACACCATTCAGTCAAGGGACCAAGACCCCTACTTAACGCTAACTTTGCCATTGCCTATCACGTGGATAGTATCTTGCGTGTTAAAAAAAAAAATAAGCCTTTTAAATTTTATTGAAATTGTTTATCTTTTATAACAAATAAAATCCAAATTATCCATGAGATAGGTAATAATAAATTTACTATTTGATCCATGTGCTTTAAAAATATTTCACATTAAATGTGGACTCCCATTTGATGCTTAGAAACGATAATTAAATTGACAAAAGGACCTAATTGACAATACTAAAATTTTTAAATTGAATTAGAACATCTTTAAAGTTTATGGAACAATTTAAAATTTGAGTGATAGTTTTGAGACATTTAAGCAATTAAATATTGTAAGGGATTATGGGTAATTCTAAGTATTTGTATAAAAATATATATATGCATAATGAGAAAGGATTGTATGAAAAATGTGATTCCACATCATCCTTATTCCTTTCCAATAAAAGAATGAGAAATCGGATTTTTCTTTTCGGTTTTCAACTTTTTCTTTTTGAAAAATTCAAATCCAACTAAAATCTGAAAGAAAAACTCGATTTATCATTCTCCTATTAAAAAGATATTAAGATAACAACATGTATTTATAAAAATGTATTTAAAAAATAAAAATAAATAAATCGACACATATTATCATCTTCATATTATATATATGATATTTAAAATACATCTATAAATAATAATGATATTGGAAAATATATGTACACATATATTAATCTTACCGGTCAACTGCTAAAGAATCTGAAATTCCTTCCTGCCATTCACGTAATTCCATGATATTTCATATTTCCATATGCCTCGTGATTAATTAAAAATAAATCATGATTTAGAAAAATATTAGTCTCACCTTTTCATACATTAATTTATTTAAATATACAAATAAACAAAACCTTATAGTTTGCAGCAAAATTAAATATTGCCACTATGCACATGGGTTTAGGGGAAAAATCAAATTTGTAACTTTATAGATATATTATAATAAATCAATGTATATTGTCGTGTCTAAGTTTAGATCATAAATTTAATGTCTAAAGTTTGGTCTCCCTTTGTCTTTTATCACTTGTTCGCATGTTGGATTAAAATATTTTAATGATTTGCTTACATTTTATTAGAATTTTGTGCAATTAATTTTGTGTTTATTATCGAAAAAGAGATATCGATCAATATAAATTTTTAAGTATTCTTATATGATTTATTTATCTTATATATTGAGATATTCAATCAAATAATATATAGGCTGGTTTTAATCGAATCCTTATGTTAATGATAATTGATTCGATGATATTTAGATAGATTAATATGAATTAAATGTTACTTTAATCGATGTTTTATTGTTGATGTAAGTTTTTTTAAAGTGATTGTACGACTAAAATATAACTTATCATTTTGTGGACATGTATAAACTTATATTCGAAGATACATCTTGTGAAGCAACACATTATTGAAGATTGAATCATTTCAATTTAAGCAAAATGTATCTCTTATTTAGTGAAAATTGACTTTGTCGGTTTGAAGATTTATCTCGAAGATCTGGATTTTATGCATAAATTAGAAGGATGTAGAGTTGAGGATATTTATCTCTTTGTTGAAAAAACATTTTTTTACGAGTACATTGATACCGTAAAATAAATATGTTGCATGATTTTAATAAAAAAAAAATTAAAGGTCAGCGATCTAAATCTTTTGAGTATAAATATGAGGTTGGTGTATCGGAGTTTATATTCATTTTCTTTTTGCTTCTTGTTATGTTAATTTTAATGAACTGGTCGGTGGAGCATGCATGTTACCCATGTCAAAGAGAAAAAAATACAAATAATATATATTCAAATTAAAAAAATCAAATCGAATCGAATCAGGGGCGGTTCCCCATATTATTCTTGGTCTACAAATTAATTTACTATTTTTTCATCAATTAACATGTGAACCTTATCTATTGCTTTGCTATTGATTTACATTATATACACGTTTATATATATATATATATATATATCTCTCTTTTACCCTAATAATATAAAAAATGAATACCTCAAATGGTATATTTATGAGATTATTTATTAAAATGATATGTTTGTTATAGTTTTTTTTTCAATTGACGGTATCAAATTAAAATGTGAGGATATAAAATATTTAATGCGTCGGCGGCACCAAATTTTAAATAGGATAAATTGCTTCATAGACCCTCCTTTTCTATTATTTTCTTTTATTCCCTCTTCAACACCAAAAATAGAGAGATCTCTCATCAATTAGTCCAAAAAAAATTTTCTATCAAAAAGTATTTTTTGGTCCAATAATTTTACAAAAATACGTTTTGGTAGAAAAATCTTTTTAGACTAATTGGTAAGAGACCTCTCTATTCTCTATTTTTTTGTGTTAAAATGAAATAAAAGAAAATAATAAACAAGGAGGGTTTATAAAACAATTTATCTTATTTAAAATTTGGTGTCGTTACAGTGTCAAGTGACACTCTAAAAGCTTTTTTTCAGCAGCCAATACAAATGAAAAATTTACGTATCAAATTTATAATATTTTAAATTATCACATTTCAATTTGATACGGTTAATATATCAAACAGCACCTTTAAATACTGTTCAATTCATATCATTTTAATAAATAATTAAATCCACGTAGCATTTCAAATTTTTTAATTATTATGAATGGGGTAAAAGAGCCCACATATATACCAAAATATACTGTTTGGTAATAATGCTAAGATTCGGATTTAAAAATATATCTTTTGAATTTAATAGGTCAACTCGCATCAAACATTTGTATGAAATTAATCTAAATTTTCTGGGTTCCAACCTAATTCAATTCAAACAGATTGTGAAGGAAATCTCTTATCAATTAAGCTTCCCTTTCTTGGACTAGAACCGGTAAGCCGCCTCTCACGGTGGCGGTGAGACCCGGGGCAAACTTCTGTGCTTGATTCGGATCAGCAACCTGAATGTTGAACCGTTTGACTATGGCTACAACCACACATTTCATCTCCATTAATGCCATTTCCTTCCCTAAACAAACCCTTAACCCGGCTTGGAAAACCGGGTACTTGTATGGGTTTTCTGGTACATATCTACCGTGTTTCAACCATCTTTCCGGTTTGAATTCGAGATAATCGGAGCCCCAAACCCGTTCCATCCGACCCATCGCGTAGGGATGGTAAGTCACCCTAGTACCTTTCCTTACGAAAGTAAAATCAGGCAAGACGTCTTCGTCTTGAGCGAACTTCGAGTCGAACTGAACCGGTGGAAACAATCGTAAGCTCTCGCATAATGCCGCGTGCAAATAATGCATTTCACGCATTTGGTCGAACGTTACGAAATCTTGATCGTCGCTCGGCGAAAACCCGGCAGTGACCTTTTCGAGTTCGTCTCTAATGGCGAACTCGACTTTCGGGTTTTGAGATAATAACCAGAAGAAACTAGTTAGACCGGAAGCAACCGTATCACGACCAGCCAAAAGGAAACTGACGACAATGTCACGAAGATACTTGTCGTCGTCGATCATGGTCGCCATAAATCTCGACAAAAGATCGATCTTGTCGGAAAAACCAACTTGCCGTCGTTGATTTATCATACGTTGTGCAAATTGATCCACCATTTTAATGGCGCTTTTAAGCTCTTTTTCAGTCCCTAAATTCAATACCCTTTTAACTTTCCATATCAAAGACGACGGCGACAACCCTCTTTGTGCCGATAACTTCGACGCCAAGTCAAAAGCCTCCGCAAATTCCGACGCCGGCAACGATAATTCAAGGCAGCAAGGATCAAACCCAAATGAAAATTTACAAATATTATCAAAAGAAAATCTTCTAAACACATCTTGTAAATCTAAAACCTGACCGGAAACTGAGTTTAAAAGAGGGATAAGTCTAGATTGAATCTCCGATTTAACGATATTAAAAGCATGCATTCTAATAGAAACACTGCCAAGTTCAAGACTAGCCATTTTTCTTTGAAATTTCCATGAATCACCATCGACGTTAAATATACCTTTGCCGAGTAAATCACCGAGGAGAATCGAGAATGGTTTTCCTTTTGGGTAATTTTCGAACTTTGTTTTTAATATGTGTTCGACGTTTTTAGGATCGGCTGTGATGATATTGCCGAGAATATGAATATGGATTGTTCCCGTCGGAGATTTTGAAAGAAGGTGAGTGTACCAATCACAAAGGTTATTGAAATCTTTGGACCAACTTGAAGTGAGGAATGATTGGCAAGTTGAACATTTACACCATAATTTTAATCTTAAAATGAAGATTGATAATGAAAAGAGGGAAAATGAGAGAGTGAAAGTGAAGAAGATGAAGGAGAAAATAGTGCATATGGAGTTGAACCAAAAAGAAGAAGAAGAAGAAGGGTTTGAAATTGAATGATTCATTTTGATTGATGGGAAAGAAAATAAGAAGAGATTAATGGGAGTTGAAAGAGAAAATGATGAGGTTATTTATATGTAGTTTTTTTTTTGAGGGGGAGATTGTTGTTTGGCACGCGAGAAAATTGATTTTCGTTGTTGCATGAAAAACGCGTGCGCAAAATTAAAAAATGACGGTCATTGATGGGTGATTAGTCGGAATGGGTCTTTCTTGTTAAAGGTGTGATCCAATACTTTTTTTTAATTTTAGATTATCGATTTTTAATTTAATAAATGTAACCGATTAATTTAATTTTAATTAAATAAAAATTAATTCAATTAATTTTTTAATTTAATTTAATCGATTTGAATAGTTTATTTAAAAATCGATTCAATTTTTTTTTTTAAACTAAAATATCAATTAATATTTTATCGAGTTGATTAATTCAATTCAATTTCAATAATTGTGATGTGATGTAATGTTATGACATAAATATAAAAACGTAATATTGTAAAATTATATTACGTCATCATTTAAAAATTTTTAAAATTTTGTAAAATCTAAAAATAAAAAGAATATTTCACATGATAACCATGTCATAACGGAATTCTAATTTATGGATCAAACTTTTAAAAAATGTCAAAGTTAATGTGGACTAAAAATATTTAGGGATAATATAATAAAAATTATTAAATTTAAGGATTAAATATTATTTTATTTTTTAGGCTGATTTTATTTGGAAGGATGCTGTGATTCAGCCACGTGCTTGGTTGCGTTGCCTACCACCCACCAAGCCTTCAAATTGAATTTCATTTATTTTTTCTTTTCACTGAATTTCTTTATGAGCGGCTATTGAGGTATTTTATTTAGGTTAACTTCGTTCAAGTCATTAAATTATTAGTAATTTTATATTTTGATAATTTAATTTTAAAAAATTATTAAATTATTATTAAATTATTCGAAAGTTTTCATTTAAGTTATTGAGTTATTAAAATCATTATTATATTTTTTTTTTCGCATCCCTTGCACCAATTAAAAGTTTAATTTCCCTTTTCTATTTTACAGTTCAGTTTTTTTTCATAAAATAATTTTGAATGTTATGAATCTGTGAATCAAAATCGAAATAATTTTCTTCTTTGATCTTTGATATTGATCGTCGAATCGATTTAGATTTAAGATATGTTATTCTACTTATTGATGGATACCAATCCACTGTATCGATCGTCAAAGCGTCGCTTAGAGATTGCTAATCAAACCTTTTAGAAAAAATAACAATCCAGTGACTTAAATAAAAGCATTCGAATAGTTCAATGATCATTTTATAACTTGTTGGTATAGTTTATTCAAATTGTTGATTGAGTCTTAGTTCGGGCATGGGCGTTGTTGCCAATGCAGGAGGATGTAGGTTTGAGTGTGCTGAAGCACATTATCCTCCTATTTATGAGTTGGAGAGAGACTATGGGTAATTCTAGACATTGTATCAATATTATCCGAACTTATAATGAGATTGATAATAAAAAATTATTTAAATTAATCATTAACGATAAGTGATTGTTTTTAGAGATTTAATTGTGAAAATATCAATATATGAAGAATTTATAAAGCAAATAAGTCAAAAAAATTGATGCAAAATGTCATAAAAAATTACAATATGATCATAATTTTATTTCCATTTTAGATTAAATCTTGTAGTACAAAACATAGGCATATATAAATAAAATTAAAATTTATGTATTTTTAGTAAATTTTAGAAAAAGAATTTTTCTTTAAATAAGGTAATAAAGTGTAATTTAAGAAAAAGATAATGAATTAGATATGCATACTAGTGATGGGCTTAAATTATTTAGGAACCCTAAACTCCCTCTTGCTTGATGTGATATTATAAACCTATTAAGGGAAGAATAAAGTTTAAATTTTGCAGAATATATTGTTGTGAGGGACAGTCATGAACCTTGAACATGAATCGTAAAATAAACACGATAGAAGAGATCTTAATTAGCACAAAATCGATAGTGCCGAATTAGTTTTGTGAGATCAAGAGATAAACCAAACTAATTTGTCTAACTTGATAAAGTGGAGATCGAGAGGTAAAATTAAGTCAAATTAGGAGTTTAGTGATTTAGGTCCTTAACCCAAAGGTTAATTAGCAAAATGGAAGTCAACCAATCGTTGTTTTTCATTTAATTGTTATTTGCTTATTTTTTTTCTGTTTTACAATTTACTCCTTTTCAATGCTAAGTAGTTTATTAAATTAATCAACCTCCTATAAATATTACAACTGGACTAAATACTCGGGTTTACAATTTAGTCCTTTTCAGTGCTAAGTAGTTAGATCAAAACTGGATTAAATACTAAACTCAAGCCCGACCCAAAGTGGGTTGGGGTCACTCGGCCTATGATTATGAACATATCTAATTAGATATGTTCACGAGCCGAACTATCGACTCAAGCCCAAAGGCATAATTGAAATTTGGGAGGATTTGAGTAAAATATTAAGCTTGAAAATTGGGTTGGGCAAAAAGAAAGCTCATTTAAAATATGAGTCAAGCTTAGGTTAAACATTTAAGGCCCAAGGCCTATCTGATCTTTTTTAAGTTTGTAATGTTTATTTTATATAATTTAAAAAACACAAAAATTAAATCTATAGTGGTATATAATACTAGTATAATGTAAACATAGACTGTATATAAAATTTTAATAAATAAATTATTAAATATTAAATTAATATAAATATAAATATATTTAAAAAAATTAATTTGAGCAAACTTAAAATGGATTTGGGTTAGTCATTTGTAAATATGGATGAGTTTAAGTAAAATTTTAAATCCACGTTTCGAGTTGAGTTGAGTTTGGACAAGTATAAATTATGTTAATCTCATACCTAGTCCCAACCCATAAACACATTTACCTCTAATTTGATATTGACCCTTTAATATAAATTTTTTATGGTTTCACCACTCTTAGAGGCTAAGCTAAAAATAGGGTAAACTCCATATGTAGTTAGTAAACTATTTGTTTGTTTCGTTTTTGGTCACTCATCTATGAAAAATTGCAAAATGGTCACCTAACCAATCAAAATTTTTTTTGGTCACTAATTGTTAAATGGTTGATAAAGATGACATGATAGCTTTTAAATTTGACATAATACCAACTTTAACCTAAACATTTACACGTTATGTTAATTTAATATTGATTCTAAAAAAATTAAACTCCCAAATTTACATATTATGTAATTTAGTCTGTTTTTTTTTTTCAATTTTACTTTTCTTTGGTATCCTTTCATGTAAAAACCTAAATAAAAGATCTATCAACTAAATTTAATTGGAAATATATCAAAGATGGAAATACCCGGAAATCCATAATAATTTTCATCTTTTACCAAAATTTAAAAACTAACCCTTAATGTTACAACAAAAGTAAATATACAAAAAAACTAAATTTCACAATGTTGAATGTTGTGGGTTAATTTTTTTGAAATCAAGACTAAATTGAAACAATGTGTAAATGTTGAGGGTTAAAATTGTTATTATACCAATTTTAAAATTACAAAGTTATCTTTCAAATAGTAACTTAATGGCTAATGAAAAGAAAAAAGAAAATTTTCAATAATTGGATGATGGAAAAAAAAAAAGAAAAATTCGAATAATTGGGTGATAAAAAAATTATTAATAGTCGAGTGATTACTAATTAGTTTACTTTAAAAATATGAGCTTGAGCCCAAATATGCTGGGTTGAAGCTTCAAAGATGGGCTCAAAGAACACCCATCAACCCGTAAAATCGGGCCTTTAATTTTAAAAATCAACGGCTGAAATTAAATCAGACGGCGACGATCTAAAAACAAAAACCCTAGCCAGCAACACACATTTTTATCCTTTCACTGCGAACCCTAGCCTTCTTCGTTTTCCTCCGCGGCTACATTTCCACTCTCGTCCCCGCAATATCAGAGTAAAAATGAAGGTGGTCGCCGCCTACTTGCTTGCCGTACTCGGAGGAAACGCTTCCCCTTCTGCCGATGACTTGAAGGTTATTCTCGGATCAGGTCATTTTTCTCACTCTTTTCTCTTTTACTCGATTTGCTCTCTCTGTTTTTGAAATCTGACGGTGCTTGTTTTCCATGATTTTATGGTCAATTTAGCTACGGAATTTAGGGAAATTTTCCATGTTGTAATTTTGGATTCTTAATTTTTTTTAGTTTGTGTTCATTTTTCGTTGTACTTGGTTATATTAATTTCGAATGGTTTAAATATGTCGTTGGTCCTTGTATTTTAGCAAATTTTAAGAATCGATCCTTGTTCTTATAAGTTTTTTCTATTCAAATTAAAAACTCTATTTCAATAGATGACATTGATAGTATTTTTCTGTTAACAAACTTACTATCAAATATGCTTATTGATTTAATAATAATTTGATTCTAAAGTTTGTATGATTACATGTGTACTGATGGAAAATTTTGATTGAAATTACAAACTGTTGTCAACAATTGGATTAGGATTCTAAATTTGAAAAGAAAGGAGGATTTAGTTATAGATTTTTAAGTATAAGGATTAAATGTCAGACTTCATTCAAGTTCAACTGCATATTTGACCATTTGGAATCGTAAACTTTATCAAATAGTAGGCAAAATGATGAATTGGGAATTAAGTTCTTGGCGAATTCTTTAGTATTATGAAGTCGAATAAATGTGTGTGTGTGTGTGTTCTAAATTCTGCAGTTGGAGCTGAGGCTGATGATGATAGGATAGAGTTGCTATTGTCTGAAGTTAAAGGCAAAGATATCACTGAGCTAATTGCAAGTGGAAGAGAGAAGTTGGCATCTGTTCCTTCCGGCGGTGGTGCTGTTGCGGTTGCAGCTCCTACAGCTGGTGGTGGTGGCGGTGCTGCTGCACCTGCCGCTGAGGCCAAGAAAGAGGAGAAGGTCGAGGAGAAGGAAGAATCCGATGACGTAATCACTTTTACTTGGAAGTTTAAACTTGTATTAATTCTTAAATTGGCGTGTTCTTCACTAATGCAATTTCATTTCGATGCAGGATATGGGTTTCAGCCTCTTTGACTAAGCAAGCAAAGCAAATATCAATGCTCAAATATCCCTCATACGTAAGTTCCTTTATTTAATATGTTTTTGGCTCTGTAGTTGAACTTAGTTTTGGCTCGGATCTTTTTTCTTTGAGAACGTGTGGTTAATGACATTAACATTTCGGTTATAATTGTGGATTTCTGGATTACATGTTTGAGTTTTGCGGAACGACTGTTGATACTTATATCATGTTCTAGCTATAGATAATGCGGTTTTGACCCGCCGGTGGCTGAATAAATCTACGGTAGTCTTTTTTTTATTAAGCCATACTAACATATTCTAGGCCTTATATATGTCGTGTCAATAGCGTTGTGAATTGTGTGTGTTGGGTTAGTTTCATATTTGGGTTTGGGGCATGATTTTTGTTTTGATAACTGTTGGTTCCTTGCAATATTTTAATAAACTAACCAGAGCTCAAACCGGTAAAACTATCATGGAAGCCTTAGAAGTTCGATTGCATTTTGTCATCACTACCCAAAAAATGAGCAAATTAACCTATGTATGTTTTACCAAAGAGCAAATTGGTCATTTTTGTTAATAATTTTATCAATATGTACAATTAAAAATTGACGTGATTGACAGAATAACCAGACAATGACACGTGTGTTCATGTACATGGATCAAGTTTTAACAGTAGAAATGGATAAAATTTTTAACAAAAAGATTAATTTGCTCTTTGATCTAACGTACAAAGATTAATCTGCTCATTATTTAAGTAGAGGAGTAAAATGATTTTGACTCCTAGTTCGGGGCCCTGATGATACTTTTACTTAATTGCTTTTAACATGTTACCACTTCTTTAATTTATATAATATAATAATATTAATTCTCCCATTGTTCTCCCCAATGCTGATTTTATATATATATATATATATATGTATGCTTGCAGGTTGAGGAACAGTTGATTTAAACCAACTTTTTGGGCAATGTTTTGTCACTTTTTATTTTTATTTGTTATGGTAGTGATATAAGATGAGAATTTAAGATTGTTTTTTCCTTATGTTTTGGATTTTCTTTTTGAAAGCATTGCAAATTTCATGATTCTTGAAATTTTAATGGTATTTTGGTTTTAGGGTTTATTTGAAATAATTTTAAAATAAGATAATAAAAAATAATACAATACAAGTTTGATATGAATTTATATTATACCAGTAAAAGTATCATGAAGGTTTTTTATATTAAGAGTTAAATTGTATTTTGTTTATTTTACTCTAAAAATGAGTAGATTAGTTTTTGTGTATTATATCAAATAGCAAAGTAGTCTATTTAATAATTTGATAATTACATGTATGGTGTGTTTCATGTAGTTCATTGATAACATATGAAAACTGGTTTAATGGATGAAAATTTTAATAAAATGATTAATTTAATCTTTGATTTAATATTTAGAGATTAATTAGTTAATTAATTTTTTGGGTAAAGTGACAACATACTATTTAACTTGTAATGAAAATGCCTTTATGGTTTTCTTACTTATTATAGCATATTTGTGCTTGATAAGGTTTTTCTTAATTAAATTAACTGTAACACCAAATTCAATTAAAAATTTATAGGTTAAATTGCATCGATGTTACTAAATTATTAGATTTTATTTTGGTTAGTTAATTTTAAAAAGTTACAAAATGATTTTTTAAATTATTTAAAAGTTTTTATTTAAGTTATTAGGCCATTAAAATTATTGTTTTATGACATTTTATGTTCACATCATTTGTATCGATCAAAAACTTCCATTTCCAATTTTTTTCTATTATTCAGTTATTTTTATTAAAAAGTTTTGAACGTAATAAATCTGTAAATTAAAATCTAAATAATTTTATCTTCGATCTCGGACATTAAATATCAAATCAATTTGAATATAATATATTTTATTTTAATCTTTAATGAATATTGATTCATCGTATCAATTACTAAATCGTTACTTGAATTTTATGTTATCCCTCAAATTTTATAATTAAATTTCACCTTACGTAATTCTCTATCTTACTCATAGACTTTAAATAATAAAAAATGTCGGTGAACCCATTTACGCTAGGTAGAAACTTTAAAGATGGGCTCAAAGCGAGCCCATCAAACTGTAACATCGGGCCTTCAAATTTAAATCAACGGCCGAAATTAAATCAGACGGCCCCAACAGAAAGAAAAGGACAAAAACCCTAGCAACACACTATTTCATCCTTTCTTACAGCAAAGTGCAAACCCTAGCTTTTTCGTTTTCCTCCGCGGCTCCATTTCTCGTTCCCTCAATATCGAAGTAAAAATGAAGGTGGTTGCCGCTTACTTGCTCGCCGTACTCGGAGGAAACGCTTCCCCTTCCGCCGATGACTTGAAGGTTATTCTCGGATCAGGTCATTTTTCTCACTCTTTTTCTTTTATCAGTTTATTTTATCTTTGGAATGTCTTTGATCTGAGGTATCTTGCTTGGATGATTTATGGTAAATTTAGCTATGTTATTTTATTTTAATTTTTATGCTTCATTTTTCGATTTGAAATCTCTCTGATCTGACGCTATTATTTGTTTTTATTTGATTAAATTCTTCTATTTTTTTTTTTTCTGTATTTTGCAAAAATTTTGGATTTAGTCACTATACTTCAATTTGATCTATTTTAGTTCTTGTATTTTCCGAATTTGAAATTTTAGCCCTCTCCCCAACAGTAATAATTAAATTCAATTGCTAGTCTATAATTTTAAAATTATGTAAATGACCTTTATTAATTCATTAACTAAATATTTATAACAAACTTCATGACATTACACATATGATAATATGCTTATAGCATCAGATTTTAGAAATGGAAGAATTTAACAGTTATAGTTTTTTTGAGCACTAAAATTTAAAATTTAAAAAGTACAGGCACTAAAGTGGTAAATTGGGAATTAATTTATTGGTGAATTACTCGAATGATTTTTTTTTTAAATGTTGCAGTTGGAGCTGAGGCTGATGATGATAGGATAGAGTTGCTATTATCCGAAGTTAAAGGCAAAGATATTACCGAGCTAATTGCTAGTGGAAGGGAGAAGTTGGCTTCTGTTCCTTCCGGTGGTGGTGCTGTTGCGGTTGCTGCTCCTACAGCTGGTGGTGGTGGTGGTGGCGGTGCTGCACCTGCAGCCGAGGCCAAGAAAGAAGAGAAGGTGGAGGAGAAGGAAGAATCCGACGACGTAATATCTTTTACTTGGAATTTTTACCGACTTGTATTTGATTCTTAATTGGCATGTTGTTCACTAATCCGATTCCGTTTCAATGCAGGATATGGGTTTCAGCCTCTTCGACTAAGCAAGCAAAGCAAATATCAAGGCTTTCAAGGGTACCTCTTATGTAAGTTTTCGATGTTTTGGACACTGTAGGTGGACATGGTTTTAACTCGTCTCGGATTTTGTTTGAGAAAGTTTTAGTTAATGACATTAGCACTTTGGTTATAATTGCGGCTTTCTGGAATACACGGTTGAGTTTTGTTGAATGATAATATGGTGGCCATCTGCCGATGATTGGATAAATCTCTGGTAGTCAGTTTTATTAGGCTAAATGCGCATGTTGTCATTAGAACTATCAATTAGGCTGGTCAGGTCATTTCTGGTTACTCGCAATGTTGGAGCTCAAACCACAAACCAGTCGAGCTTCTGGTTGAAAATCAAGTGCTTTTGACTTTTGCGATTGGAAGTAAAAAATTATCAAAATTTCCTTATTTATATTAAATATTAGATTATGTTATACTTTATTAAATTAATACCATTGTTAAGTTTTTAAAATATTCTATGTATCACTAATTTTGCAAATCACATGAAAAGATAAATCAAAGGCGTCTAGTTTCAACGGTGGCATTTCTTTTTATCGGATTCAGAATGCGAAGGTCAAGTGTTTCCGATCTGAATTCGATTTCATGCAAATCTAAAATTATTAGAATTTGAAGCGATTTGAAATTAAAATAACCTAAATAACTCAAAACTTGAACCGATCAAAAGCAAGACCTTAATGCGAAATAACGCTACTCGAAATCTAAGCTACTAATAGAGTATACTTGTTTTAGGGTATTTTGAAAAATAAGATAAGAGGAAGAAACAAGGTCGGATCCAATATCGACAAATTTTTTTTATTATTTTCAGCCTGTAAATTTTCGTACAATGAGCAATTTAATAGGTGAATTTTGATTTATTATGGTTAAACATGTAACAATTTAATTTGTGGTTTAAACGTATAACATGAATTTTTACTTGTTTTATTTTTTTTTATATTTGATAAAAATAATTATTTATATGTGCAATATGTAAAGCATAATGTTATATCGATAATGATGTTACAATTTGTAAAAATTAAATTAAATCAATATTCCATGTATGATGAATTATACCGAAATATAATTCGTACTTATTGTAAATGAGTGTTAAGAAGTATATTAACAAAACTGTCTTAAGGAAGTGTATTAACAAAGTTAATCACTATAAAATTATATGAATATCTTAAAAACCATATCCATTAAATTAAATAAGGTAGATTGAATTGAGAATATGCGATTTATTCGATTCCATAAGTTTATTAAAACAATTTTTTTGCTGGACTTTGATTTAAAAAAATAATAGATATTCTCTATTTATGAACTTTAACAATATTATATTACTACATATATATTTACTTTAGTCCTTGTGCTGTTCGGACTCTTGAAATTCAATCACTCTACTTTAATTTTCAAAATTTTAATACTTTTATTTTTCAGATTTAAAATTCAATCGATAACACTATTAATTAGCTTCTACTATATTGAATATATGTTACCGATTGGCTTTCAATTTTTAAACTCGAATCTTTCAGATTTAAATAAAATCAATTACCAGTCTTATCAATAGGATTTTAATTTTCAAATAAAACAAGTAATGGGACTAAAGTTCAAAAATCAGAAGAGTTTAGGGACTAGAGTCATATTAAAACATTTATGAATTGGGCCAGCCACTCTCAGCCCATACAAACTTTTATAAGACGCCATTTTCCCGAACTTAATCCTAATCCCTGAAGGCTCAAAAAAGTCCACTAGAAATTCTAGGGTGTTTTCCCCTTAATCTAAGAAAGCAGAGGAAGAATCGAGCTTGATTTTCTCTCAGGTATTTTTTTTTCCCTCTGATGAATCTGGTATTGAAATATGTTTTAATTTAGTTTTTAGGAAATGATTTTTTTATTATCTTTTTGAATCTGCTGATTTGATTTACTGGAAACTGTTTCTCTGATTTTGGGTTTCTTTTGAGTAATTAGAATTGGGTTTATTGGATTCAATGTATGGTATTTGTGGCTTGTGAAGGTATTGATTCAAGAACAAAGCAATCAACCTAGCTTTTTTTTTTTTTGGTTCAAAACAGTAAATTAATTGTTTAAGACTGTAAGCCTATGAGCAATTGAAACCAAATAATCCTTGTTCTAGCCAAATATTCATAAAATTCTCCCCCTGGTGGATTGTAAATTGAGTTTGAACAGGCTTTTTTATACCCATTTTGTCGTTCTTATTGCCTTTCTTTAGGAAAAAGGGCACCGATACAATGTGTTTGTTACGCAACATCAAAGAGTGTTTTAAGTTTATTCGAGTTAGAATGTATGCACATATGAAAATCTTTCTTTGTAGGGGCTTCTCAAATCTCGAGATGCAAAATTTGATTTCTAAGCTATATTGCAAGGTTGTTTGAACCAGATTGGACTGGCAGGGGTACTGGTCCAGAGAAGGGTATTTAACCAGTTGAGCTGGGAACTGGTACGGACCGGTTGAACTGGACGGCTAAAGTAGTTGAACTGGCGAATTGGTGTCCTGACTGGTTTGACCACCAGTCCGGTTCTAAAAACCTTGCTATAGTGTATTGTCCACCCTTGTTTAATGTACCTTTTGTAAAATATGGGGGAAGATAGGCAGCTGCCGTTTTATCTTGTATTTTGTTAATGTGAGTACTGTCGATGTCTCCTTGTTAATGTAAATTCAATTGTTTTATCGGTTAAAATAGATGAAGATAGATACTATGCATGAATGTGCTGATTCGAGGAAAGAGAATAAGTTGGGTTGAGGTTTAGCGAGTTATGGAAAAATCTTATTCTATTAGAAGATGTATGACCAAATGTTTAACTTTGTGAAAGCAGGATGTCGGAGGTACCATTCAGACCTAGGGAAAAGCTTATCGAGTATCAGAAATATTTTCAAGGCATCCACAAACACACTTACTTGAAAGGTCCTTATGATAAGATCACATCCGTTGCCATTCCCGCCGCTCTAGCAGCAAGTTCCTTGTTTTTAATCGTGAGTTTCATTCGTAATCGTAAAACTATCTTAAAACAATTTTAAAACCTCCTGTTTGCCGAATAAAATAATCAACGAAACTATTGCTTATGTTGTGTCCTTTTTTATTTTTTATTTTCAGGGACGAGGGATCTATAACATGTCTCATGGGATTGGAAAAAAGGAATGAGAGCTCTCACGCATGGTTAGAAGACATGTTTTTCCTTTTTGGGTTTCATTTTAGCATGAAATTGCTTGTTTATTTGCTCTAATAATTGTTTGGTTTTTATGCCAAATGGAGATCTTAAGAGATACCCTTTGGGGTTATATTTTTTTAGTTTGGTTTTGGATTCTCTTGAAAGCTAAATGATAAGAAGCTCAAGGACTCAACATGATATTTTATGATTATTATTACTGCATAATTTGGATTTGGATTTTGAGTTGTTTGATCTTTGGTATTTTATGATTTACATGTTCAAAATCGAACTAGTCTGACCTAAGAAACATTGATAATCTGTACTAGTTCGATCGAAGAACCATCGACATTCCCTCAATAGGTTTCATTGGCCAAAAAGTTTCACCTATCCAGGATTCAATTCAAGTTGTGGAACGTTTAATTTGACAACGGCATGCTTCAAGTCCCGCGCCTCACCATCGACAATTTCACTACCTCGGTCTTCCTCAATTGCGTTGCTTTCAAGCAATGTTACCACCACGTAATGATGTACCCGACCTTCATGGGATGTTTAATCAATGTGTCGAGAACTACTTCAAGATTCGCTCACTTTAACAATATATGCTAGGACGTGACGTTTGACATAGAGAAGAGTTACCTATCGGAACTTTTTGAAGGCATTAACGAGTCTTATCGGAATGATTGGCATGTTTTATGAGTCGGATTTCCGAATTGACGCAAATTTAAAACTATCTGAGTTTGAAGCTATTTGAAACTAAAACAATCTAAACACAAATGACTTTAAACATATGACCTAATGTTCTAAAGAACACCCAATTTGACCAAAACAAATACGTAAACTTGAAATGAATCAAATTTCCAAACGATGCTAAACTATACTTGTTTTAGGGTATTGGAAAATTAAGAAAGAGGAAGAAACAAAGGTTGGATTCAATGGTGACAATTTTTTATTTTAAAAATATACATGAATTTTTTTACGAGTAAACTATAAAAATAATCACTTTTATTTGTCGCAGATTACATTTTAGTTACTTTTGTTTGAAATGTTACGTTTTAGTTACTTACGTTATCGCTTTGTTACGATGTAGTCACTTTGCTGTTAAGCTCCATTGCCTCCTTAACGACAATCTAACATGGTAGACCATATAAGTTTTAAATGCCAACTCGGATACCCAACTGGGATGAGAATAGTTTTTTCAGTTAAAATGAAAAAGAAAGTTAAAAGAAGAAGGAGACGAACGATTTTTCTTTTTCAGTTCAAAGTGTAATTAATTTAAAATTTTCAATTAATTAAATTTATTTAATTAACAACATATTCTTATCCCAGTTGGATATCCAAGTTGGCATTTAAAACTCATTTGGACTGGCACGTTGGATTGTCAATAAGGAGGTAACGGAGCATAACGGCAGAGTGTTCACTTCGTAACAAAACGATAACATAAATGACTAAAACGTAACATTTCAAACATAAGTGACTAAAATGTAATCCAAGGCAAACAAAAGTGACTATTTTTGTAGTTTACCCATTTTTTGTTCAAAGAGCAATTTGACCCGTGAATTTTTTGGTGAACACATGTGAATTTTAATTTATTGTGGTTATACACATGAAAATTTGATTTGAGGTGTAAATGTATAACATGGAACTTTGGTATTTTTTTTTAATATTTGATAGGGATAATTATCCATATTTGTAAATGTAAGGCATAATAATGTTATAGCGATAGCAATAATGATAATTTATGAAAATTGAATATATTATGTATGAATGTTGAATATGAATTACAGTAAGATATAATTCTTTTGTATTGTAAATGAGTGCTAAGAAAATAAAATTAAAAATCCATTAGGTTAAGTAAGACCGATTCAATCGGGAATCGGAATCTGTGATTTGTTTGATTCAATAGGTTTATTAAAACAATTTTTTTGCTACTGATAAAAAAAAACAGTTAAAATTTGATATTTAAAAAAAAATAGATTTTATATGATTATATATATATATTAAAAAATTTCCTAGTAGATTATGAGATTTATGAAGTTTGACAAGATTATACCACTTATATATTTACTTTAGTCCTTCTGTTCTTTGGATTTTTTAAATTCAATCACTCTACTTTAATTTTCAAAAATTTAATTTATTTTTTCAGATTAAAAATTCAATCGCTGACACTATTAATTAACTTCTACTATATTGAATATATGTTATCACTTGGCTTTTAATTTTTAAATTTGAACTTTTCAAATTTAATGAAAATCAATTACCAGTGTTATCAATAGAATTTTAATTCTCAAACCAAACAAGTAAAGGGACTAAAGTTAAAAAATCGGAAGAGTACAGGGACTAAGGTCATATTAAAATCTCTTATGAATTGGGCCAGCCACTCTCCGCCCATACAAACATTTGTATTTTTTACAATACAAGACACCATTTTGCCGATCTTAATCCAAATCCCTAAAGGCTCAAAAAAGTCTCTAGAAATTCTAGGGTTTTTTTCCTAATCTAAGAAAGAAGGGGAAGAATCGAGCTTGATTTCTCTCAGGTATTCTTTTTATTTTTATTTTTAATTTTATTTTTCATCGTATGAATCCGATATTGAAATTTGTTTTAATTCAATTTTGAGGAATTGAACTTTTTTTTAGTTTTCTTATCTTTGAATCTGCTGATTTGATTCCTGATTTTGGGTATCTTTTTGGTAATTAGAATTGGATTTATTGGATTCTATGTATGGTATTTGTGGCTTGTGAAGGTATTGATTCAAGAACAAAGCAATCAACCTAGCTTCTTTTTTTGGGTTCAAAATAGTGTAAATTAATTGTTTAAGACTGTAAGCCTATGAGCAATTGAAACCAAATAATACTTGTTCTAGTCAAATATTCATAAAATTGTCCCCCTGGTTGACTGTAAATTGAGTTTGAACTGGGCTTATTGATCCCCATTTTGTTTGTTCTTATTGCATTTCTTTAGGAAAAAGGGCACTGATACAATGAGGTTTGTTACCGAGTATCGAAGAGTTTTCTAAGTTTATTCGAGTTAGAATGTATGCACATATGAAAATCTTTCTTTGTAGGGGCTTCTCGAATCTTGAGACGCAAAATTTGATTTCTAGGCTATATTGCAAGGTTGTTTGAACCGGACTAGACTGGCTGAGGTACCGGTCTAGAGAAGGGCATTGAACCAGTTGATCCAGTAACTGCTACGGACTGGTTGAACAGAATGGTTAAAGCAGTTGAACCGGCAGACCGGTGTCCTGACTGGTTTGACCACCAGTCTGGTTCTGAAAACCTTGCTATATTGTATTGTCCGCCCTCGTTTAATGTAGCTTTTGTAAAATAAGGGGGAAGACGGGTTGCTGCTGTTTTATCTTGTATTTTGTTTATGCGAGTACTATCAATGTCTCCTTGTTAATGTAAATTTAATTGTTTTATCGGTCAAAATAGATGAAGATAGATACTATGCATGAATGTGCCAATTTGGGGAAAGAGAATAAGTTGGGTTGAGGTTTAGGGAGTTCTGGAAAAATCTTATTCTATTAGACGATGTATGACCGAATGTTTAACTTTGTGACAGCAGGATGTCGGAGGCACCCTTCAGACCTAGGGAAAAGCTTATCGAGTATCAGAAATATTTTCAGGGCATCCACAAACACACATACTTGAAAGGTCCTTATGATAAGATCACATCCGTCGCCATTCCCGCCGCTCTAGCTGCAAGTTCCTTGTTTTTAATCGTGAGTTTCATTCGTAATCGTAAAACCATCTTAAAACAATTTTAAAACCTCCCGTTTTCCAAATAAAAAGATCAACGAAACTATTGCTTATGTTGTGTGCTTTTTTTTTTTTTTTCAGGGACGAGGGATCTATAACTTGTCTCATGGGATTGGAAAAAAGGAATGAGAGCTCTCACTCATGGTTAGAAGACATGTTTTTCTTTTTTGGGTTTCATTTTAGCATGAAATTGCTTGTTTATTTGCTCTAATAATTGTTTGGTTTTTATGCCAAATGGAGATCTTAAAAGATAACCCTTTGGGGTTATGTCTTTTAGTTTGATTTTGGATTCTCTTGAAAAGCTAAATGATAAGAAACTCAAGGATTCAACATAATGTTTTATGATTATTATTGCATAATTTGGATTCGGATTTGGATTTTGAGTTGTTAATCTTTGGTAAACATGAATATATATATATATATATATATATATATCAATATGATCAGTGAATTGAAGTTCCTAAACAAAAAAGGTCTTAGTGTTTTGTTAAAAGATGATTTACATGTTCTAAAATTGAACTAGACTGGGTTTGTTATTATTAGCCTTCAATTTTTTTAATCTTTGATTGCACACATGAAATGTACCGTTAGTTTGCAATGATTTAATGATTGAATCGAGGTTGGTCTTGGTTGAATAAAGTTTTTTTGGTGACTCCATTAGTAGCAAGGGTGTTTGAACTGGATCAGACTGGTTATTCGGACCGGCTGGACCGGGAACAGATCGGGACATTGGTCTGGAAAATGACTTTGAATCGGTTGGACTGTGAACTGGTACAGACTTGTTGAACTAGTTTCTGAATTGGGGTTTTTTTTTTCTGAATTTATAATCGAATCAGTGACGGATTTGGTTTAAAAAACATCGATTAGTAGTTCAATCGATAATGTAGAGTTATTTATGAAATTAAAATCCATTCATGAAGTTGAAGAATTGGGGGGGGGGGTAATTGTTCAACATAAAGCTTTAATTACGAAATGGCAAATTGATATGCAAGGACACAAGTCTTAAGTTACAGATATCTAAAAAATATCGAAATTAAATCATATCGGACGAACACTTGTCATGTCGGGCACTTCGAAGATTTCTTCTGGAAAAGTATGATAATTTCCTCAACAATATTAAACCATTTCATGTTCCAAGTCCTGAAAGTCGGAGTTTCGGGTCTCACCATTTTCGTTTGGTTCGCACATTGTGCATTTACTTTATATGGATTAATTTGAAGGTAATATATGAGAAACACGCAAACTGCACGTGTGAATTTCATGATTGTGTTGGAAGTCCACGTGTAAGACGCGTAAAAAGTAAAAAGACGGCTGCAAGCTCGTGTCATTTTAACAGGAAATACTATCAAAGAATTTGTCAATTGTAATTCATCGTCATCAAAATATCTAACACAAAACACTTGTCTGATCGACAAGTGTTCCAATGTTTCCCACCGTAAAGCAGTTATGAACCACACAAATATTTAACCTTTATTCTACAACTCATAATATTCGTTGTCTTTGAAGTAAAGCTTAGCTGTGGCTATGGTCCTGCCCCTTGTTTTTCGTCTTGTTAACTGTACCCGACAGCCCTTTCCTCTTTCTTCAACTATTTCCTCCGTCCAAATCCATTGTTCGGATTCTTGTCTTTATCAATGGTAGACTTTTGTCACTATATATAGTATCTCTTCTTAACTCATGTATGCATACATACACACAAACACAGTTCGTACTTGCTTTGATCGTTTTTTGGAGTTAGAAAGAAGAGAGAAAAGAATCGTTTACTCGAATGACGAAGGTTTATCCCAACTCTAGTTTTACAGGCAGGGTGCCGCCGTGTAAGGCGGATATGAAGGAGGAGGTTATGACGGTGTGGAGGAAGTCGTTGATATTCAACTGTAACGGGTTCACGGTGTTTGATGGTAAAGGTGATTTGGTATATAGGGTGGATAACTATATGGAAGGGAATAAAGGATCCATCCTTCTTATGGATGCTCATGGCAACGCGCTACTCACTATCCGTCGTAAGGTATTATTATAACCTCACCTTTTCTGCTTAAACGGTTGATTTGGTCATTCTGTTATGCTCGAATTTAGAGTTTAGTGTCTATATTTTTAGTTTCGCAGAAGATTTAATATATAGGGACTAAATTTCAATTTTGGAAAAATATAGGGCTTAACAGTATATTTTGACCTTTCTATTCTGTCAGAAAATGAGCCTGGGACTGGGAGACAATTGGCTAGTTTACGAAGGAGAAGAAACCATGGCGAATCCTCGACTTTCAGTCAAGAAATCAGTGAACATCTTTAACAACAAATGCTTGGCTTACGTTATCGCCGGCGAAAGTGACGGTCGGAATAACAAAACAATGTACGAGATCGAGGGGTCTTATTCCCGACGGCGTTGCGCCGTGTTGGATGACAACCGGAGGTTAGCGGCAGAGATAAAGCGGAAAGAGGGTGGCAGAGGGGTCGCCTTCGGAACCGACATTTTCCGTCTTGTTGTTCAGCCTAATAATATCAGGACGGATTTTGCAATGGCTTTAGTTATTCTTCTTGATCAAATGTTCTAAGCTTTAGATTCATACATATATACATACGTATACATTTGGAAAACAT
The DNA here is from genome assembly GCA_039519145.1 of Kokia cookei. Classification (NCBI taxonomy): domain Eukaryota; kingdom Viridiplantae; phylum Streptophyta; class Magnoliopsida; order Malvales; family Malvaceae; genus Kokia; species Kokia cookei. The sequence goes on along the minus strand of CM076905.1, from coordinate 484,263 downwards.
ACGATTAATTGTGAAATTATGTTTTACCCTCTTTTAAAAATAAAATAAATTACACAAAAATCTCGAAATAAATAAAATAAACAAATTAATAAATGTAGACTAGAGTAGTTCATATGTCGGGCTAGGCTAAGAAAATGTTTTAGGCTCGTTTTTAGGTCAGATTTGACCCGAAAAATGGATCTAAATTTTTGTTTAAGTCTTGTTTGAATAAAAATATTAAAATCCGAGCTCGACTCGATCCATTTGTATTAAATTATTTTTTATATAGAATAAATTTGGAAAATATATTACATTAAATATACTAAAAATATTAAAATAAATGTTTCCTACCAAATGAAAAATTTTAAAAAATATGTAATTTAACAAGTAAATATCTCTGAAATAGTATTAAAATTAAAAATAGAATATGAGCTATATAATATCCAAACAATAACAACAAAATAGTAATAATATAATAGTAAAATGATAGTAAAACAATGAAAAAGGCCAAAAAAACAATAAAAACAACAGAGATATTTTTTTTACAAATTTGGGCTGAGTTGAGTCCGAATAAAAAAAGTTTACTTGAGGCTCGGTCTGTTAAAAACTGATCTTTATTTTTTATTCAAATCCATTTTCGAACCTATATTTTTTACTTAATCCTTCACACTTTTCAGATAAATTTTCGGGTCGGGCCATAGATAAGTATAGTGTAGACAAAAGCTTGTTCCTAGTTTCCCACGGTGTTGAAAAGCAGAAGACAGATTTTGTCATCTCGTAATCCTCGAGGATAATGGTTGGCACTAGGTGAAAAGTTTAAGAATTTTTGTAGTTTCAATGCTATGAATAAAACAAAAATTGGAAACTGTGAATTAGTTTACATATGAATCAAGCAAATGGACACACAAATGGTGTCAATCGAAAAGGAAAAGAGTGTAGCCATGGACAGATCTTTCATCATGTTATCACAATCACGGAAGAAAAAAATCAGTCAACCGCCTAGACGGTTGAGTGAAAATGCCGGTAACGAGTTTTGTTGCAGTTTTCGAGTCCCCGAAAGCTTTGTTCGGATCAATAAAAAGGCTTATCACCCGCATATTGTTTCCATCGGTCCTTACCATTACGGGAAAGATCATCTCAAGATGGTGCAAGAGCATAAATGGAGGTTCTTGGGATCGTTCCTTCGTCGGACACGGCAACACAATGTTGACCTCGTTTGCCTATTTCGAGCCGTGGAACAAATGGAAGAAAGGATAAGGGAATGCTACTCAGAAATGATTGAAATTGACAAAAACAGTCTCGTCGACGGGTGCTTCGCTGTCAAACTATTTTGTATTGTTGGAGGGTTATCCGATACTGATATGGATGATCCAATCTTTAATATGCAATGGATTTTGACAGTCATAATGCGTGATCCTGTTAGGCTAGAAAATCAAATCCCTTTTTTTTGTACTCGAAACCTTGTTCAAACTATTGATTTCGGGTTCATATCGAAATAAAGTCCGTTCATTAGCTCAGCTTAGCCTCGAGTTTTTTAATTACATGGTACAAAGGCCTGTCGAAGTCATCGAGAATCACGCTGGTCTTATCGGAAAACATTTACTCGATCTATTTCGCATGAGTTTTCTCCCATCTTCTTCTCAAGTAACACCAAGAAATCGTACTGCTTCTTCTTCCAGAGAACTGTCTAGGAACACTGGTTCGACCGAGGGAACATCAAGGATTAGTACTAGTCTGATCGAAGAAACATCGAAAATGAGTACTAGTTCCACTGAAGAACCATCGGCGTTCCTTCAATTGATCCCATCGGCCAAAAAGCTCCACCTAGCTGGGATGCAACTCAAGCCAGGGAAAAGCAATAGCTTCTTGGATGTTAAATTCAACAACGGCGTGCCTCAAATCCCACTCCTCACCATCGACAATTTCTCGAGCTCGGTCTTCCTCAATTGTGTCGCTTTCGAGCAATGTTACCACTACATAACTAATCACGTAACGACGTATGCAACCTTCATGGGATGTTTAATCAACACGCCGTGTGATGCCGGATTCTTATGTGACCACAAAATCATTGAGAACTACTTCATGACCAATGAAGAAATCGCTCGCTTCTTTAACAACATACGCAAGGACGTGGCATTCGACATCGAGAAAAGTTACCTGTCGAAACTTTTTGAGGATGTTAACGAGTATTATCGGAACGATTGCAATGTCCGATGGGCCGGATTCAAGCACACGTATTTTGAGACCCCGTGGTCTTTCATGTCGGCCATGGCTGCACTTATACCCTTGATATTGATCTTGGTTCAAGCCTTCTTTGGTATTTATCCATACATTCGTCCTCTAAAGAGTCCGAAATAAAATTGTCCTAAAAATGATAAAATTATATAAATGTCCCTTTTAAATTTATAAAATTGTAACGTAATACAATAACGAAATTGCACTTTGATCTTTTAAAAATAATAATTTATTTTTTGATCCCTAATTTTGTTTTCTTATTTCATCCTTAACGATGATATGAGTGAACATAATGTTGCAAACAATAAGACAAAGATTGGCACATTGTCCTTGGTTTTCTGAGTTCATCTCTAGGATTTGTTGTTCTAAATTGATTCCAAGTTCCAAAAAAATGTTATTAACTTCTCAAAGTATTCATATTATATCAATTTGATCCTTTCGTCAGCCTAAATATAGTAATTTGGGCTTTGAATGCTAACTCAAGTTTAAGGTGGAACATATTTAAAATATATGGATCTAATTACAATTTCATGTGTATTAACTACATAGATAACTTTAAGCTAACATATTTAATAAAAGCAAAAAATAAATTGGCATCATAAATTTTATTGACAATATATTTGTTTAACACGTTAAATCCAAGTTGCTGATACAATAAGTACATGTATTCACAATTTAATTCATGTGTTTTAAATGTATGGTTGATATGTTATTGATTTTTTGAGGATTTAATTAGAATATTTAATCCGGGGACTAGATTAAAAATCTGAGATATAGTTTAGGATGTTTGGTGGAATTAATCCCATAAATTATTAAACAATAAAAGAAAAGTTGACATTTTATTTCTTGAAAAACATTAACAAAAATCTAATCAAAATTTTTGGGGATGGACTAATCAAATATTTACAAAAATTGTAATTATGTAGTGCAAATTGGGCTAATGAACATATATAATTGCACGATTCTCAAAATTGCGGAGGAAAATTAATGGAATCTTAATTAATCGGTAAAGAAAAGTTGATAGCTGCTATGACCTCTTATTTTCATTTAATGTACGCTTTGATAATGATAAGATTAAGAGTAAGTTTAGATAGATGGTACGTTCATATTTGATAAATGTAAAAATAACGGTAATGATGAAATTAGATAATATAGTCATGTTGTAACGTGAAACAACAAGTAAATTAAACGTTTCGCACCGCATTCCGTTGCTCATTAAGTATTTTTGGAAATTTTTGACATTTCAAGTTAGGAATTTTTTCGTGCTTGAATATTATGCGTGGATTTTCAATTTAGATTTTGTTTTAACTTAAGTCTCATTTATATGGGTTTTACTCAAATTTAATTTTAGATATTATTTGCTGATTGAATTTTAGTTTTAATGGCATGAGTGTCGTTGTCGATGTAGGAGGATGTGAAACGCACTACCTTCCCATTTATAAATTGGGGAGTAATTAAATTTTTTTAAACTATAATTCAAATTTTAAATTGATTTCAAATTTCGAAATGTTTTAATTAAGTCCTTAAAGTATCAATATCTTTCAATCAAGTTTTATTTGTTAAATGTCAAACTCAAATACGATACAAATCATTTTTAAACCAAGTTGATCAAATTGTAAATCTTTTTTAATTTAGTGTCGGATCTAATTTATTTATATGACTAATATACACATACTAATAATCTGATTCATATATTTTAAAAATACTTTGCGTAAAATCTAAACCGACATTTAATACATAAATCGATCGTAACAGTAAAATAAAACTGGATTGATATGATATGGAACCCCAAAAATTAAAGTTTATTGAATATAAAACCGACATTGAAGTATAGAGGTACCTAGTGCCCCATTCGATGTGCAAAAAGAGCCGAAGGAATACGACAATGGTTGAGGACAAGTTCACTGTGATGAGGTGAGGCCAAAAAATTAATGGTTGAGTGTACCTTTCCATATATTGAGGTGAAGATCCCGTCCAACAAAGGCCAGACCAGAGGTAAAAAGACTTTGCCTTTTTGGCCCTTTCGGTCATGGTTGCCATTTATGCCAATTACTACCCCCATTAAACTTGTTTTATCTCTCGATTTTGCAGAGAGTTTTAAGTACCTGGTTGTTTAGATCATGAGTTCACAGTCACAAAATTAGATCGTGTGTATTCAAGACTCTTGAATTCTTGTCAGTTTGAAGCTAGTGAACCCCTTTAACAAGTTGTTTTTGGTGGAGAGTTTTATCTTTTGATTCTGTCAAAATCTCGAGCGCCAAAGACGTAATGAGTATGTGGAATGAGAGTGTTCCATTAAAGGTCTGAGAAGACGAATCATGCACAACGCGCGTGGTTGAAGTTGAACCTATATCGTAAAGCGTGGCACTCGTTTTCACGCACTTACATATGGATGAGAATGCTATAAGTTTTAGGGTATCGGTTTGAGTTCGACCACTTTGCATGATTCACCTTATCATGCACTCCACAATAAAGGTAAAGTCAGAAAATAAATTTTTTTGGAAGTTCCGAATTATGTTATAAATTTTGATAAAAGTTAAAATATAATTTTATTGTTGTTTTAGCTAATATCTTATAATTTTTTAAAAAAATTAAATCAAAATTTTATCATTTTGTGCCGAGCTAAAATATAATTTTACTCTTATTAATGACTAAAATAATTTTGGTTCTTATTTTAAAAGTTATCACTATGGTTATTATTTTTTCAAATAATCTCATTATAAATTCTGATCATATCTACTCTTTCTAATATAATGTCTAAAACTACTCATAGTCCCTTTCAATTCATAAATAAGAAGATAAAACACTTCAACACACTCAAAATTATATCTTACATTAACAACAGTACTCATACTAATCGAATTAAAACTTAATCCACATACTTACTATGTTTTTGTATTGAGCTGTTTACTTATTTAAATATGTTAATTATGTCCTGGATATTTAATGTTTAATTTTAGAAGAGAATACTATAGATAAGATTTCGAAATTCACAAATTATACAAATAAGATTAAAATATTGTCTTATATTTCATATTTTATAATATTTATTTTAAATTACACTGCCTATACATCATTAATAATTCAGTAGTGAAAGTATCTTGTACCAGATAAGTATGTAGGATCTATATACATATTGACAATTAAAATAAATCATCGTCCACCGTGGATCTCGTAATCGGTATAGACCATCTCCCTAGATGCGCAGTATAGTTTATGCACCGGATAATGCCTCTACTAGTCGGACCGTCTGGGAAATCTACGACACTAATACTCCCTGCATCAAGATGGAATGATCCCAGCCATTCTTCTGTAAGGTTTAGGCAGTGTCCTATCAACGCTATGTGTACTACGGGGTGAGCTACAGCAACAACGATCTTTTCTCCCTCGGATTCGTCAGATAGTTCAGTGAGCAAAGAATGCCAGGCTTGTCCGGATCGCTCCCGTAGTGTTGACGTGACTCTATCATCTAATCCATTTAACCAACCAGGGCGTAGATATGAAACATTGGTTGTGTCCTGCAGGTATCGTCTATGACATTAAATGATTGAACGGTCGATAATCGAGATTCCTAATTCTTTGTTCCGTAAATGGAAAGAGAAGTATCGTACCTTTTTCGATGGCTGAAAGATTTCGGCAACATCAAGGTCCGGTATATTCTTCATTTCTACATACCGAGGAACACAATCGGCGCCCAAGCAATCAGCAGCTTCTTGTACCTACAATATAGAAAGCTTTTCGGAATTACGGAACTTGAAAACTTACTAGCATTGTCTTGTTTGCTGAGTTAACCAAAGAGCTTACTTGGGATATAATAGTTGCTGTTTGAGCACAGGCATTGTTTGGGCTGCTAATTATGGTACTCACTTTCAGATCGAGAAGCAGCTCGGCGGATTTCTGGGCCTGTTAAAAACAATGAATCGAGTTCAATAATATGACTTGAGAAAATTAATCGACAAATGCTACTAATCTTATATACCTGTATAACCCCAAGCATGTTCATTTGTTGATCACCTAACTTTGAAACAGTGGCCTGTGGAATAACCGAGTTTGATTATTCATTTGGTACCAACCGAAGGGCAAGCTACCGAACTATTGTTCGCATACCTCTGAATCTTGTGTCGATCCTTGACAAACGAGTATAATCCGTTTACTGGTCCTTCTTCCCGCAGAGCTCCCAGTAGCAACAGGTGATCCAGGTGTCTGCAACAAATAATAATCTAATAGAACGAGACCGACTGCAGTTGCAAAAACAAAAAAAACCTCCCATAAAGTCTGAAGTTCAGCTCATAACCTATTGATCATGATATCAGTGGCGAAGGCAGGGGGAAAGCAAGTGCCTTTGACCCCTCTAAAATGAGAAAATTTGCTTTAGACTTCAAAATCTATAAAATTTTAAGTTAGTACTGGTAAAATGAGACCAACAGCAGTTGCATAAACGAAAAAAACTTCCCGTAAATTCGGAAGTTCAGCTCATAGCCTATTGATCATGATTTATACATGTTGAGATCAGAATGCCAAAGGTACCAAGTACTATTTAGTGACCAACAATATGCATGAAAACAGCTATAGATTTGCCATTCACTGGTAATTTCGTACTGTACCTGGTTTAAACGATTAAGACAGATAAACGGAGGCCCTCCATCAGGACGTGGGATGAAATCAAGCACACTTACACCGCAATTGCTCTGAAGTAAAATCCTAAAGTACTCAGTTCCCAATCCTGATACATCAACAAAGGTGAAAACATAAGTAAAAACCGACCGTTCTTTTCAGTTACGTCTACACCAATTTGAACCAATATTCTCTCGCACTCTACGTAACAGATATATGTAACTATTACCAATTGCTGTAGCAACAAGAGCTTGATTAACAGCATTATGAGCAACCACAAGAACAGATTTGCTTTCATGAGAAAGGATTTTAGTCCAACAATTCCTAGCACGCCCCCATAACTCTCTTACGGGATAATGACCATCGATGTTGAAATTCGCAGCATCGACTTGCCACTGCCGATAAGCCGGACCGAACTTGGCTTTCCCTTCATGCTTTAAAAGGCCCTAAAATCCGCCAATAAACTGAGATAAAAAATTATCATCACAAGACACTAAACTTTCCTAACCAAATATATATATACTTGGCATTATGAGTTTCAATTAACACAAACACACTTTAGTGATTGAAAGCAGAAAAAAAAACTTACTTGAAATGAATAAAGATCGATTTCTCTTAAATCAGAGTCTGTTATTATCTCGTCTTCTCGTGTCCCCCATATGATTTCAGCTGTTCTTTTTGACCGAATCAGAGGACTGAAATATATGGAAGAAAATCAACCCTTTTAAGAGTTCATAAGAAAAGAAATCCTATGATTTGAATTCAACATGCATTAAATCTTTTATACAATTGAATTAACACAGTAATTAATTATTCTTAACAGGTGTTTTTACCTATTTATTAATTATACATTTCGTGTTCATATAAAATAAATTTCATAATTTAATTCTTCAGAAGATTATGATCGTAATTGTCCAAAAATATGTATGAACGTTCACTCTTTTGTACATCCATTTACCATTCTTTTTTTTATTATTTAAAAATGAATTTCAAATAAAATGTAAATATTTAAATTAGATTTTGCTAAAGTATCCCAAGTGACCAAAGTGTTTTACTATACATTTTAAAATAATTTGTCAACTTTTAAACTAAATAAAAATTATATTATTACTTTAAACAGTATACTAACACTAAATCTAAGGAAACTGAAAAGAAATACCTGGAGAAGCAAATATCAAAGGAATCGTCGATGAGCATTTGGCGGGAAGTCTCAGCCTGAGCTTCACCTTTCTTAGTCAAAACAGAGAAGTTAGAGCTCCCTTGGATCCTACCTTCCTCGTTCCACGTGCTCTGCCCGTGTCTAACCAGCACCACTCTCTTCGCTGCTTTTATCGGCGGAAACGGAACCGACGCGCAAAGCTCCGATCTCAGCTTACTATCTTCCGCCGTCGTCGGCGATTTATCGATCTCTTGGAGACTCGACGATGACCGAACGGTGAACGGAGTTCGAAGCTTTATAGGGAGATGGTGATCTCGGCCGTGGAGAAGCGGTGGAGCATTTGCGAGGGATATCATTTTGGATTTATTATTATTTTTAATTATTGGAGAATTTTGGTTTTTATATTACGATTTTCAGTTATTTATTTATTTATTTTTATTGTATGGTTACCGTTGTTTCTATTGAGTTCATGAGCTAAACCGCCACCTAGATTTTTTTTTATTAAAGATTATAATGAGTTAATATATTATTTGGTATATAAGTTTAGTTTAAATATTCAATTTGGTACTTGAGTTTTTTCTGTCTCAATTAAGTACTTATGTTTTTTTATTAGAGGACACATGTCAAACATTCATTGGATCACTTAATACAATTCGTTTTAGGAGCTAAATCAAATATTGAAGCCAAACTTAGATATCAAATTGAGACTAAAAAATACAGATACTAAATTAAACATTAAAACCAAATTCAAGTACCAAATGATAGATTAACCCAAAAAATATAAAGTTAAATTTTCTTATATTTTGTAGGTGAATTGCAGCAAAGATTCCTCAAACTATCCTTTTAATTTCAAAATTGATGTTTAAAGTATCAGTAATGCATCAATTAATTATTCTACCAATTTAACATTAAATGCCAATTTGACTTTGACTTGAAGTATATTTAAATCATATGGATGAAATTGTAAATTTGAATGTATCTACTATAAAGATATTTAGGACTTGATATGTTAAAAAAAAAAACAAATAGTTTTCTCTTAGCAATTAATATTGTTTTGATCTTAAACTAATACCGAGTAGTTTAATTTTCTTTGTAACTGAAATTTTAATTTGTTTTAATTGTTTCGGTTAGAATTGAGTGACCATAATTCTTGTTAACATAAAATTCACTGGTAAAATACAATAAAAGTAAAATTCAAATAAATTAGACTTCTTTTATTTTATTTTAATTAATCTGTATGTTTTTTTCCCTTTTTTTTACGGTACATTTTCATTATCGATATTTAATTTTATCAGTTTCGATGTGATTTGATCCATTTAAGCTAATATTGACTTACATCAATGTGTACCAATCAATGATGGGCGCAATATTTTAATATTTTTAATGTAACCTTTAAAACTAAAATGTAATCATTAACTTAAGCTTAATTAATGATGTTAAATTTCATAATATGCATATAAATATATTTATATGCATGTAATTTGAGGTATATTTATATGTATATGCAATATATATTAAATATATTTTTAAAATATTAAAAAATTTTCAAAACAATACATCGAAGCAAATAGATATCATTACGTATCAATATCAAAATAAAAACTATACATCCATCAATATGGTACTAACTACATTGGTATCAATAAAATTTAAGATTGATAATGTCGTCATATGTAAATTGTTAATTAAATATGTATACACACATTTATAAATTGATTTGTGAGTTTTAAATATTATCTACATCAGATTGAGCTAACGTTTAACATTCAAGTTAATGACTAGGCAGACCCGATTAATAAAATATTGATGTTTTAAAGACCCAATCAAAATGTTATGAAGTTTTGAGCTTAAAAACTTATGTTCGATTCAACAATATTGGTATCTTTAAGATAATGTCGAGCTTTGACCCTAAAACTCAAACCCAAACTCAAACCTTGGTGTACAAAAAAATTAATAACAAATAAAGTTTAAAAATACAATGAAACTCAATAAATTTACATTGATAAAAATAGTTCACCAAACATTAAATAGTGTATAACAAAAATATCTATTTCTATAAAAATACATAAATATGTAGGTTTTGAAATAAATTATTATGTAAAAGGAAAATTAAAGGAAAAATTGAAAATAAAAAACAAACAAATTCCCTTAAACCATAAATAAAATAAATAATTTTTTTTTTTTTTTCCAAATTAAATAAAAAAAAAACAAAACAAAAGGCTCTCCTGGGACCCTTCCTCACGTGATGCAGATTGGTCCTTAGTACTTTTGGCCCATCATTGGGCAGAAAATTCAAGGACGTGTCTCCCACAACAATGTTTAACTCCAAAATTTCTTTTCTATATTTATTCGACCCAATTTATTATTTAAATAATATAAACATATTCAATTATTAAATGTTTGAAACATGTTAATAAAAATCTAATACGTGTATGTTTATCGTATGAATAATTTGAATTTGAAAATGAAAACTTATAATGTGAGTGAAATTTAAGAGGATTTTCGAATGGTTGACTTCAAATTGTTTATATAATAAGTACATAATTATTTATAATTTAATTTATATGTTTTATGTTTGTGCAGTAGGTACAAATTTTTACGTTTTAATATATTTTAAATATATTCCATGTTAAATTTGGATAGATTAGTAAAATCCCTATGATCATGGGTGAATTTAGAAATTCTTTTAAGGGCCAAAATTGAATTGTAAATTTTTTTGAGGTCAAAATATAATTTTATCATATATTAATTTATTATTTCATCATTTTTAGAGGGACTAAACGAAATTTTTTTAAAAGACCAAAGTGCAATTTTACTATATATTAACTTATAAATTTATAATTTTTAAATGTATTAGATAATAATTTTCCATTTGGGCATTTAGAGGAGGGAGGTAGGACCCTTGCATGCCCTTCTTGTGTTCACCCCTGCCTATGCCAATGATTAAGTGGATGAATGACTTAAATGATATAATATGAAATTGTGTTTTCAAGAGAAGGTTCAGAGACGTCTTTCGAAAAAAGTTTACATGAAAGTATCGAAAGGGTTCACACGACTGTGTTAAGAATTACAATTTAGGGCAATTCACGTAATTGGGTCGAGAGGAAAGAGTTTATGCATAGCAGGACTTGAATTCATGCCTTGCAAAGGAGTGGATGCAAGAATTAATTTAGAAGCTAGAACCACAATTTGAGGACTTTTTATGGAATTAACCCTAAAATATAATATATGGAAGAAATGAATGAGTAAAAACAATAAATACGTACACTTACATCAAAAGAAAATATTATTGATATGTAAAGAAAGGAGTTTTTTTTTTTCCTTGAACGATGGAGGAAAGGTTTTTGTTGAAGGCATTTATTATTTTAATAAAACAATCATACGAAATATTTTGTTGGCAAAATCTTTTATCAATGTTTTATTGAATATAAAAGTTAATTGTACCAAATATCTACAAACTTTGATTTTTATTTTAAATTGATTATCAAACATTAAATCAGTCGAATTACATCCTCAAATTACTAATGCTATATCAATTAGATCCTTATGTTACTAGAATAGTTAATTTAACTGTTAAATGATACCTCAGATTTTATACGACATAATTTAAATGACAATTGTAAGAAAAAAATTAATATAGTTAAAATGAATGTTGTGAAAATATTAATTTTGAGGTTTTCAAAGCATTTATGAATGTTTTATTATTCATTTTGTCTTTTTTTAGTTTATTATTAGCTTTTACTTTTAAAAGTTATATTGCAATGTCTTTTTTTTTTATCATTTTAAATTTAGTTAAATAAGATTTGGCGTGCCGTGATTGATATAGCTTTGATAATTTGAAAATGTAATTAGAATATTTTGAAGTTTGGAGACTAATTTAAAATGATGGTCATAGTTTAGGGATATCTGATGTAATTAACACTAAATATAAAATTCAAATATGAATACAATAAGGTTAAAATATGTCATCGGTCATTGTACTCTTCATAAATATGGAATTTAATCCCTCTACTTTTCAAATTTTAAAATCCAGATTTAACTGTGAATACTGTTAAAATTATTTTGTTAAACTCAAGTTCATCATCTCATCAATTTTTTAGTTACATGGTTATCTTATTTTTTTTTTTATTTCAAAATGTTATGCCAACAACTTTAACAACAACAAAAAATTAACAGTATTAATAATTAGATCTAAATTTTAAAATCTAAAAAATAAAAAATAAAAAAATATAAATTAAATTTCAAATTTACTAATAGCACAAAACACTCGTAAGATAATTTAACGCTACAATAATGTAATAGTAACTCCAATACTGACACAAATTTTTACATATCAGTTTTAATTTGAAAAATAATAAAATAAGAGAAGGTGCCAGAGGGTAGGTGTGAGATTTGACCAAACCAACTTGGCAGGCCCTTTTCTTAATATAAATTCCCTTCTCCCCCTTCCTTCTCCTCAGCTTGACGTTCCCTTCTTCCAAAGAGAACAACAAGCTCTTTTAGTACTAAGATTTTAACGCTTTCCTTTCCTTCGTCTTTCCTTTTGCTTTCCTTTGTGTGATTTTTGATAAAAGGGAAACTAGAAGAAAAAATGCAGGCAATTTCTCACGTGCAAAATCTTAATTCCTACCTTATAATTCGCCGGTCGAAGCCTCGGTTTGATAAGCCGGTCCGGTTAGCTGTACCTGTCCGTTGTGTGTATCACTCTGATTCGGTTCAATTCCCCAATGGAGTCGGTTCAAGCCGGGTGGATTGGCAAAGCTCGTGTGCTATTTTGTCTAGCAAAGTCTTCTCTCAGGATCAAGATTCCGGTGACAAATCGAACACTGCCTCCGCCTCCGATCACCTGGCGGCGGCAGTTAAAGGCCATACAACTTCCTTGGATCTGAACTTAGTTCCGCTAGATAAGAAGAACAAGCCTCAGCCACCTGCGAAACAGCCTCTACAGAAGCCGTTAACTATTACCGATTTGTCTCCTGCTCCGATGCACGGTTCTCAGTTGCGTGTGGCTTATCAAGGAGTTCCCGGTGCTTACTCGGAAGCTGCGGCGGGGAAAGCTTATCCGAATTGTGAAGCTATTCCTTGTGACCAGTTCGAAGTTGCGTTTCAAGCGGTTGAGCTTTGGATTGCTGATCGAGCTGTTTTACCGGTGGAGAATTCACTCGGCGGTTCAATTCATCGGAACTATGATCTTCTCCTCCGGCACCGACTCCATATCGTCGGTGAAGTTCAATTACCTGTCCATCACTGTCTTTTAGCTCTCCCGGGAGTTAGGAAAGAGTATTTGACGCGCGTCATTTCTCATCCACAAGCTCTGTCACAGTGTGAAAACACTATCACCAAACTCGGCCTCAACGTCACGCGCGAAGCAGTCGATGATACAGCCGGCGCCGCCGAATATATCGCTACGAACAACCTCCGTGACACAGCAGCCATAGCGAGCGCACGCGCCGCCGAACTCTACGGACTCAACGTCATCGCCGACGGGATCCAAGACGATTCAAGCAATGTCACGCGCTTCGTTATGTTAGCTCGTGATCCGATCATTCCACGCACGGACCGGCCGTTCAAAACGAGCATCGTCTTCGCACACGAAGAAGGAACCAGCGTGCTTTTCAAAGTGTTGTCGGCGTTCGCGTTTAGGAACATCAGTTTGACGAAGATCGAGTCACGGCCACACCGTAACCGGCCGATCCGGTTAGTCGACGACGCCAATGTAGGAACGGCGAAGCATTTCGAGTACATGTTTTACGTGGATTTCGAAGCGTCAATGGCGGAGCTCAGAGCTCAAAACGCGTTGGCGGAGGTTCAAGAATTCACCTCTTTCTTGAGGGTATTAGGCAGTTACCCAATGGATATGACGCCTTGGTGCCCATGAAGGGGAGATCAGTGAAACCCATGAAAATAAAAAATAAGAAAACAAAATCATATGCACAAAAGAAATGTTGAACTTAATTTTTAATTTATTTATTTTTCTCTTTGTTATTATGATAATTTTTAATTCATCAATGGATTCAACAACAACCAAAAATGACAATATTGTTGTTGATATTGTTGGGTAAATATAGTCAATTTAAGTCCTTTCAATATTTGTTCTTCTATTTCGTGCAAGAAATGTGAATATCACTCCATAATAACTCCATTCTTTTTCCTTTTTTATTTTGTTTTTAAATCTCGAGTTTAATCCAATTAGACTTTTAATAAGGAATGCGTTAAAGGTGAGCAATCAATTAAGTCAATCGATAGGGCAAAGCTAAGAGATTGTTTGAGGGGATTGAAAATAAATAAAATTTTACTGTTATACTAACTTATGATTTTTTACAAATTAAGGTGATTATATAAAAATTTTCATTTTAAGGTTCAAAGCAATTGCCTGCCTCCTTCCCTCCTATATGCCCTTGTGGATTAGTTTGTTCTATTTTCTATATTTAACCAGCTTAACCGTCCATCCTCCTATTATAGACAACTTGATCGATCTAATCAAGACAATTTAACATTCTTCGATAGTCAACTAATCGACTTGTTTTTAATTTTTATATTATATATTTAAAGTAACTTAAAATATATATTAAATCAATTAAGTTAATCGATTCAATTATAAACTTAATATGATAACCGATAGATAAATTTATCTTGACCAAGATTAAAATTGATTCAACTATAAAATTAAGTTAACCGAATCACTCGGTTTTAGTCGACTTATACTCTCTCCTGAAATAAGTTTTTACAATACTATTTTCTCCATTTAGAAAATTCAAACATAAACTTTTAAATAAAACAATAAACTTCTTATTATTCGATCCAACGCGTCTTAAGAATTACTAATTAAAACTAATTTAGCTGTATACAATAGAAAAAATGGTGGTGACACTAAAAAAAGTTCGCTTATTCAAAGATTGGATTACTCGTCTAACTCTAAATTAAGATTTAATTTGAATTGGCACGAATTTAAGACGTGTTATTTATCTCTCCACTCAATATGTATAATTGTTTTTTTTAAATTTAATATAAAATAATTTTAAATAGTATTGTGTTTTTTCTTAAAAAGAACAAGCCACCGAGTCAACCGGTCAACTTAAGGAAACAAATCATGAAAATGTAGTATGTCTGGGTTGAAAACAATATTCAGTCCATCAACAAATTTGAATACGTATTAACTTTATGTTTTGATAAAAAAATTATTTTATGTAAAAATATATATTTATTAAAAGTTATGTTAAAATTAAATATTTTTTTATTAAAATGGTAAATTCGATGATTATAATTTGAAATATATTAAGTTTAAATCTTATCATATTCGAGATTTTATTTTATTTTATTTTTGAATAATTTTATTATAAGTTTTTATTGTATCTGTTTTTTTTTTTTGGCATAATGTTTAGAATTACTCATAATTTTTTTTCAATCCATAAATAAAAGGATAATGGATTTCAACGCGTTTGAACTCACGTAATCTTACATTGACAATAATACTCATACAAATCGAGTTAAGACTCAATCGGTCATGTGAGATTTTATTAATTTTATATAAAAGAATTATAAAAATTAAAATATTCATATAATAATAATTTACTTGTAAAAAATAATATTTAAAAAAATGGATAATGAGTTTTTGCCCAACAACAAAGGATGAGTTAGGAAGCAAAATAAGTGGGTAGGTGAAGGCAAAAGTGAGTACTTTTCATGGTTAATTATAAAATGCAATAAAAATTATTTTAAATTTGGTTTAATAAGAAAATAGATAACTTTATGTAAATAAAATTGATATAATCACATTTTTATTTTTAAATACTTTTTATTAGGTGGTATCATTTATCTTTTCTCTTGTAAATTACAACAATTAAAGTTTTTAAAATTGACCTGATAGTTAAATCGGTCAAATCATCAGTTTATCGATTCAATTAAATAAATCATTAAAAATATTCATAAAATATAAAAAATTATTTCAACCACTAATTCAATTGGTTCATATTGATTTGTGGATCAACCAATTTAATATCACTCTTCAAGCTATTATCTCGATTGATTCTCAATTCAAATGGTTGATCCAACCCGATTCAAACACAACAGCATTATTATACAAATAAACTAATTAATAAATGCCTTTGGTACCTAGATTTGCATTGCATGATAGTATTATTAGACTCTAAACTAATAAATAATGTAGCTTGGTCCCCATTCCCTTCAATTATTTAGGTAACTTATACCAAACCTCAAATAATTCTTATTTATTGAAAACTTTCTATTTTCAACATAATTAAATAAATTCTTTTCATTTAAGTTTTTTTTTTTAATTTTATATTATTAGGAGAGTTTCACTTACAGCTTTTAGTTTTACACACTTTTATATATTTTTTTATGATTAATATTTTAACAATCAAATTGTTATTATTAAATTTATCAATATAATTGTACTTATCATGCATGTAAATTTTCGAATTGATCTAATATATCGATCTAGAATATTGTTTCTATCAATATATATTTAACGATTGAAAGTTATTAATATAAAATAAGTAGTTAGAAAATTTTAATTTACTCCAAACTTGACATAAAAGATCTATGTGAGTAGAATATAAAATATGATGGTTGAATTGTTAAGGTAAAAACAAATATTTAATCTTGGAAATCGACTGTTTTTCTCAATTTGATCTCTAAACTTGAATTCTGTTAATATATGATGATTAAACATTTAGAGATTGTCCCATGCAACTATCACGTTTTTCTAATAAAAATTTTAATTTTTATATATTTTTAGATCTTAATTAAATATGATATAATCTTAGTTTGTCACATCATCACATTTTAATAAAATACAAATTCAAAGATCAAATTGAAAAATTTTGCTAAACTCCAAAACTAATATGGACAAAAAAAATAAAAATCAAATTTGAGAAATACTAAATGATGCTTTATAAAAAAATCAATAAAAGGATCTCCTTAGTCTCTTTTAACTTCGAATTTGAGCAAGTTGGTCTCTCTAAAAAAAAATCAAAGCAATTTAATCCTTCTCAATTTTGAAAATGAGCAACTAAGGACGATTAATCACGACTTTAGTGTCTTCAGTAAATTGTACATAAGTGTTGTTGAAGCCCAAATTTTGATCGGGCCCAAACTCCCTTTAAATTTATTTTAAAAATTAAATTTGTTTAAAAATTTAAATTTATTTTAAATTTAAATTTATTTTGAATTTAAATTTAAATAAAACTAAAATACAAAAATTAAAAAGTCCAGAATAATTACAAAAGTCCAAATTACATTCTTAGATCCAATTGGGCCCAAATTCAAATGACCCAAGCCAAAGCTACAATGGCCCAAATAGGCCCGAACCTTACACTGCCCTAAAGCCTAATCCTAATCTGCTACAACTAGTGCTGTTGCCACCTTCCCCTCAGCCAACCAGGATCTGCCACGTCAGCCATTAAGTTGTCATCTCCAGTTGCAACTTGCACTGCCACCAGCTGATGCAACCGCCACTGCCACCGTCGTCGAACCTGCAAGAAGAGAAAGCAGATTAGATATGCATTTAGTTACATAAAACAAAACAGAATGATTGTGAAACAGGCTATAAAAGCCGAATTGATTCTCAATTGTAAGGGTTGGATTTGGAATATCCGAAAATCAATATACAACAAGTTAAGAGTCTCAAAGATCAATTTAGAAAAAAAATTATTCAAATAATCTCAAAGGCAACAAAAGGCAGACCGGATTCACAGCGGTTAAGCATTAAAGTATCTAGGTATACTCAATAAGTGTTTACCATTATTCAAAATCTCATTCAGTTTCGATGCATGCATTCAATACCCCGTTGTTATTTATTTACGTTATTTTCAAAACGTTTCTTAATGGTCATTAATAATAATAGTTGGTTAATAACAATAATAATAATGGCATTAATGACAGTGATAACAAATGAACGGTTTTTTTAATAAATGTTTAAATAATAATAATAATAACAATAATATATATTTTTTAAAATTATTAATAATAAAAAATGTATTCGAACGGTCAGAGGGTACTTCCCTGATTATGTCGCTGTCGTCGGAGCCTCCGCTGAAACTTAGAATCGCACCGACACTGCACCACGCTTAGATCTGTAAAAAAAACGGAGTTAGAATCAAGGTAGTTAATAATAAAAACAGTAATAAAAAAAAAGAGAAAAGAAAAGGGGGTTTTCAAAAAAAATTGTTAAAAGAAAAGATCGGGGTTCGATCTCACCAGATCTGAACCCGATCTCTGTTTTAAAAGGATGCAAAAAGAAAAGGCAGTAAAAAGTGACGGTTTACCTTCAAAGGAGGTGCGTGGCGCGTGGAAAGACGGCGCATGTACCGGAAGATCACCGGCGGTGACGCGCGATGACCACGCGCAAGGGTCGACGGTGCGCGTGCGGCCTACGCGCGCCGGACGACGACCTGCCTGACTGGCCGTGGCATGGCTGGTCGAGGTGGGGGAGAGGATTTTTTAGAGAGGGTTTCGGATTTTTTTTAAAGGCTGGAGGAAATGAGTTTTTTTTTTTTTTCTGAAAAGGGTTATTTATAAACCCTTAAAACGACATTAATTCAGCCCCAAAATGGCGTCGTTTTGAGCTATTATCCGCGTCCAACCTGAAACCCGACCCGACCTGACTTAGGATCGCGTGTTTTGGCGAAAAGGGATATTTATGCGTTCGATCCTTCCGCTTTTTCCCAAATTTCCAATCAGGTCCTTCTCGTACTTTTAATTAATTCTAAATTGGCCCAAGGATTTTCATGGTTTTTCAATTTAGCCCCTCGACCTTTTAAAAGCACCAGGAGCTGCCACATGTCATGATTTTGGCTTATTTTGCAAATAGTCCCTTTTACTTCTGATTTGCTTTAATTTAATCCTTAAATCGGGTTAGCCTTAATTACAAAATTGACCCAAAAATTTTCCATAGTTTTCAAACCAATCCTCTGACTTCAGGATGCCTGAGAGGTTGCCACGTGTCACTTATCTTAGGTTTTATTACCCCAAAGGTCCCCGAACTTCCAAAAATCCCATTTTTGACCCCGAACCTTCCAAAAATTATCATTTTACCCACGAACTTCCAAAAATCCCATTTTTTTCCCCGAACCTTTCGAAAATTACCATTTTACCCCCGAACTTCCAAAAATCCCATTTTTAACCTCGAACCTTCCAAAAATTACCATTTTACCCTCGAACTTTCAAAAATCCCATTTTTTACCTCGAACCTTCCGAAAATTACCATTTTACCTCTGAACATCAAAAATCCCATTTTTGACCCCGAACCTTCTAAAAATTACCATTTTACCCCTAAACTTCCAAAAATCCCATTTTTAACCTCAAACCTTCTAAAAATTACTATTTTACTCCTAAACTTCCAAAAATCTCGTTTTTGACCCGGAACCTTCTAAAAATTACCATTTTACCCCCAAACTTCTAAAAATCCCATTTTTGACCCCGAACCTTCCGAAAATTACCATTTTACCCTCGAACTTCCAAAAATCCCATTTTTAACTTCGAACCTTCCAAAACCACCATTTTTCCCCCGTGCATTCGAAAAGTCTCGTTTTGAAATCCGATTGCATCATTCTTCTCTCTCATTAACTTTTTTTCGTGCTCGTATTTTGCATCTTGATTTTTCGAGGATAATTTATCTTCCTATTTATTTCACGTTACGTTTAATATTCACTGTTAACTATTTATTCATATTTAACTCGCATGCTTGTTTTCAAAATTTTTTTTTTTAAAAATTGAGGCAATATTCCTTTATTTCGAGTTTCGAAAATTTGCGCCTTAATTCACTGGGTGCATTTTTTCTTCAAATCGAAATAATCGAACAACCTTAATCGAGGCAATGTTTCCTTATCTTCGATTCTGAAATATTGCGCCTTAACTTACTAGGTGCAACCTTTCTTCGAATCGAGATAATCGAATATCCTTTTCCCAAAAATTGAAAAAAGAGTTTTTACGAAGGAAAGCTCGTCATTTTTAGATCCTGAAATGTTGTGTCTTAACTCACTGGACGTAACTTTTCTTCCTCGATCACTTTGAAATAGCGGGATTTCCAAATAAACCCAATTTCTTTTAAACTTAACTCATGCATTCAGGGATCGTATTTTAAACTTTATTCGAGCTGTTAAATGTTACAAATCAAGATCCGAAAATAATCAATACGGTACCAATTTTGGGCGTATGAGGGTGCTAACCCTTCCTCATGCGTAACCGACTCCCGAACCTGTTTTTTTGGATTTCGAAGACCTACATGTTTTCAAAACAGCTTTTAAAACGTTTCGTGGTGATCCAATCACACTGAATAAAGGATTGGTGGCGACTCCCATTGTTTTTCAATTTTAAAATGATTTTTCGAGACACGTCGTTTTCTAAAAAAGGATGGTTTCGACAAGTGTGATTGGTATAAAAACAAATTTAACCCTCAATATTTATAATTTTTTATCAATTTGGTATTGATTCTAAAAAAATTCAACATATTTACACAAATGTCGCAGGTTAAATTTGTTAAATCAAGACCAAATTGACAAAATGTGAAAATTTTGAGGGATAAATCTGTTATTATACCAATCAAAATTATGTATAATCAATCGAAAACATTATCACCATGATTAATTGTCCTTAGTTGCTAACTTTTGAAATGATTAAAATTAAATTACTTCAAATTTTTAAAAGGAGACTATTTATTTAATATCAAAATTAAGAGAGATTTGAAAGCTCTTTTTATAATGAAAAAACATATTAACAAATGCACGCATAAAGAAAATTTTCATTTAGATCATTTATAATTTATAATATTTTAAATTAATAATGATAAAATTGTACTTTGGCCCCTCAAAAATAATAAAAATTTGATTTAATTTTTTAAAAATTATAAATATATAAGCTATTAAAATAATAAAATTACATTTTTATTATCGTAAAAATATACAATTCAATTCTGACCACAAAAAAATTCTGACTTCACCGCTAAATAATTGGTTGGGTGGAAAGAAGTTTTAGTATTACAATAAGGAAATGGTGATCGAAAATTGGATCTGGGGTGGGTTTTTTTAAGTAAGTTTATTAATAATTATATGTAGGGTAAATCTAGATTAAGTGCTTAATAAAATAATAATAAAATGAAAAAGGGAGAAAAAGAAGGTTTGGTGAGGGAAGAGAAGACCATAATGAAAGTAGGAAAATGGGGTGTGGGTGGTAGGTGGAGATGTAGGCTGCCTTTGTGGTGGCTTTTAGTTTTAGTGGTTGAAAGCCAATGACCATCCTCTCCTCCCTCGCTTACGTACGTCCGCATTTCCTCTTCCACTCCACTATCTTCCCTTTTGTTAGCTCTGTTTGAATATATACGGAGGCGAATCTAGGGGAGTAAGCAAGGGCTTTGAAACCCAAAAAATTATATTATAGTTTAAATGGGATACGTGTTATATTTAAACTCCACTTCTCGAGTATTAAAATTTCACGACAATTATAAGTATTCATGGGTCGAGGTAGAGTGGGTTTAGATCAGATTTATGTGTAATATTAATATATTTTATGTTCAGGTCTTGAATGTCAAAATCTAAGTTCGACTCTTATTTTAAACAGGTCTATTTTTTGCTCAAACATATTTTTCGAGTCTTGTACTTTTTTTTTCAAATCCTCATATATCTCGAGTGAATCTTCAAATTTGAACAAATGATCTAAAATGTGAACATATCTACTTATACAGTGCCAAATAATATATATTAAATCTATATAATAAAAAGTACTAGCTTGCTAGTGTATCGTTTGGTTGGCTAGTATAATAATATTAATACTAGAATGGTTTTTGACTTAAGTTTCATGTTGGGTTAATTATTTATTTGTGTTGAATGTTAGAATAAAAATTTGAAATTTAAAAAAGGTTCTAAATCACTGTACACTTCGCATATTTGGAATATAATACCCTTACTTTTATTTTTAGTGATATAATCTTTTACTTTTTGGATTTAAAAATTAAAGTTCATTTGTTATCATCGTTGAATTTTTTCTATTAAATTCTTTGGTGTGATTTTTTTGAATTTAAAAAAAATGTTCACTTGATAATCATATAACAATAAAAATAACGTTGAAAATTTTGATTGGGATTTTTATTAAAAACACCAAACACTCAGGCTATCCTCCCAAATACTCACGAGCCAAACAGTCGTTTAACCTTAATCACCATCCACAACTCCATCAAACTTGCCCCAACCAACTATCTCTCCTAGATAACCCAGATCGAATCCATCCTCATCGGATATGACTTACACAAATTTATAGACAATTCACATCCCTTTCCCCCTGCCACCATTACCGTCAACAATGCAATTTTCCTTAATCCTGCATATCAAACATGGCTGAGACAAGATAAACTTTTGTTTGCAGCATTGGTAGGCACAATTTCACCCAACCTTGTGCCGCTCCTTACCCAATCAACAACGTCTGGTGAAGCTTAGCAAGCCCTGACTAACACTTAGGTATTCAAAATATATAATCACATAATATTTTAATAAAAAAGTGAATAATATTAACCATTTAGATTAATTAATTACATTATAAAAAATAAGAACCAAATTATGTTAGAAATCAAAGCATAAAAATTAAATCTCAAATATAGGCATATAAGAGGGACTAGAACTGAAATTTAACCATTTTTTAAAATATAAAAAAAGGAAGATGGTGTCCAGGATGTGTCATGAGTAAAAAAGATAAAAAGAAAAATTATTTAATACACTGATGGAGAAGAAAAAATATATAAAATGTTTATAAAATTTATATATATATATATATATATAAACAAAACTTTCATAATTTTAAAACAATATTTATTTTATTATTTGTAATTTTTTATAACGACAATTTATAAAATAAAATATAAATTTAAAACTCAAATAAAACTTGACATGTTATTTTATAAAAATAATATATTTGATCAAAGAACATTATTGGAAACATTATTGTTGATAAAGTTCTTTTCTTGAAATTTTCATAAACATTATTGAAAGAATAAAACACGTGTTTTATTCAAATAAATAAACATACATATTTTGTAAGCCTCGAAAACATATTAAACATCACATGAAATTAAATTTATATTATTTCTCCCGTATCAAATCTGACATGTCATGTGCAATAATAATTATTATTATTTCTTTTATTTATTTATTAAATTTTATGTGTATTAAAAATGACCACAATGTCTTTATATATGTTGAATTTTTTAATAATAAAAAATTAGGTTAATTGATGTTTATATATGGTTGAGTAGTGGTTTTTATACATGTTGATAGTTTACGTTGTTTTGATGTGAGGTATTAGAATTAAATAAGTTTTATATATATTAATATGTATATTTTTTTTATATACTTCGTTATCATGTAGATGAATTCATCAATGACAGAGCTTAGTAAAGGTTCAGGTTTAAAGTTTTTTTAATTTTGTATTTTGTAGATATATTATGATCCTCTCAAAAAATATAAATAGACCTCTCAAGATTTAAGATTTTTGTAATTTTCCTCATTGTACATATATTATAACCCTCCAAAAAATTGATTGTTTATTTGTCTAAAATATTAATTTCTTCTTCTTTTGAATCGATTGCTATGTAGTATGTATAATTTTAGTTTGGCCTCAAAAATTAACATTTTGGCTCCGTCACTGAAACTCATATTTAAGAGACACATATTAATTTCAAGAGAAAGTACGGTACGTATTAATATGTATAGGACTTATTTAATCTTAATACGACGTCATATGAAAATATACCCTTTAAAGAGAAAAAGAGAAACAAATACTCAACATATGTAATGTTTAAGAATAGAGTTAAAATATATCATAAAGTTTTGTATGAAAAGATACTTATACTATAACCCACTCACTTACGTATATATTTATTTTTATTCAAATTATTTAACGTAAATATATTATTAAAAATCAGTTATTTATTACATGGTCAATATCATTTAACATTTCAAGAGATTAATTAATATTTAGCTTATGTCAAAAAAATATTATGAAATAATTATATTATAATATAAAATTATAGAAAGGGGTGGTAGATTTTAGAAAGAAATTATAGTTTTTCTAAGTTATTTTAATTGATTTAGTGTTGTTAAGTCGTGATGCCAATTTACATGATTTATATGAGGTTATATGTAGAATTTTAAGTGTCGAAATTGAATCAAATTTTTTTGAGACCGAAAGATAATTAAACTATTATATTAATTTATAATTTAATAATTTTTAATAAATTAAAAAATAATATTACTATGAAGTCCAAGGCCCTTGCTTACAAAAATAAATTTTGATAATTTTTCATTTGATTGGTTCATTTCCATAGCCTTTTATAGTAAAAGTATTATAGAATCAGATTACGTTTTTGTTTTATTTATTAAAAAAATAAATAAATTAATCTCTACATGTTAGATCAAAAAGTAAATTGGCTTTCTGTTAAAAATTAATCTTTATACATCAGCATGAGGTACACGTGATGTGACTCATGGCACATTATGTGTCATGTTCGGTTATTTCGTCAATAATACCAATTTTTAATTGAACATATAGATGAAATTATTAATAAAAAAGATAAATTTATTTTTTAATTTAATATATAAAAATTAATTTTTTTATTTTTAAAAATTAAATTTATTATTGTGCCAAATTAAAAAGCGTTCACATTTTCCCAACAAACAAAAAAATTTCTATTCACTATTGACCACAAAACTATCGATATTTTTTTTTTTTTTTTTTTTTTTACTTTTAGAAACTAAGGTCTCTAGATATTTAATTTTAGTCCAAGTAACTAATTATAAACCCACTTTTTTTAATTGGTCAATTTAATTTTGGACCCCTCTTTGCCTAGCACTTGAGTTGATTCTCATTTTCCATGAAATAACATCAACAATTTAATATCCAACAATCATTATGACATGTCAAATTGCAATTAATAAAGTACAAGAAAATTCTAGTAATGTTTCCAAGATCCTTCATAATTTCCATTTTTTTAGAAATATTTAAAAATGGGTCAACCTAATCAATCAATCCATAAAAGATAAGGGTGGCTTTTTCCTTTTATTTATTTTCTAAATACCCAAAATTAATATAATGGTTACATTTTTCGTATTAAAAAAAGTTTTTTAACAAACTAAAAAGAATTATCAATTAGGAAATAATAGTAGTAACAGAGTTAGATAATAAAAAACATCTATCGAATCGTATATGGTCAATAAACATTAAAAGAACTTAAAAAAATTCGGGTACCAATAAAAAAAATTTTCATCAGTCTAGCCAAAATACGAGGAGCACAATTTGTCTCCCTTGGTATTTGCTTGATATCCACTCTTCACTCACATTCGCACAGTTCTTGAATTTGCAACACCAAATTTCTATTTGAATGTTCTTTAATCTCATCATGGATATCTTTGATAATTAGAGCACAGTTAATCTCAACAATAATATTTTCCCAATTAGCATCCCACGCTAGCGGGAGGCTATCATAAATTGTCCAAAGCTTAACTTATTCTATACTACAATTACAAATATTTTTCCAATTCTCCACATCCATCTGTCATGCTCATCGCGTGTCACTACTGCCGAACAGGCTAGTTCCAAAGTTGGATTACGTTATTAGCATTCAGTTTAAAAAAAGTCTTTAAACCAATGTTTTAGACTTACACACCTAACAAAACTACTCCTTATTGTAAAGGGTTAATATAACTTTTTAACCCCTTAACTTATTAATTAAGTCCATTTTGATATATTTATTTTTTGATCAATTTGATACTTGAGCTTAGTAACTAAGTCCAATTTTGTCCTTCGAACTTGGATTCCATAAAAAATTTAATGATTTCGTATAATTTTAAAGTGTCACATCATTTAATTTTTGGAATCAAAATAAACTCAATTGTCAAGTTTAAGTATCGAACTGAACAAAAAAATATAAATACAAAAATGAATCTAATTACTAATTTTGAGCATTAAAATTCATGTTAACGCTGTTGTAAACGAGAGGTAAAAATATAATATATCATTAGCTAGAATTCTATTTTCAAACTTACTAAATAGCAAATACTATTTTTTAAGTACTCAACAATTGGCTTTCTAAAAATGATAAAATCATTGTATGATCCCTCTTAAAATAGTAAGATTATAAATTAATATAATCATCAAACTATAATTTAACCCTTCAAATTTTATAATTTAATTTTGACTTAAAAATATTTCTAGCTTTCGCCTACTTTTAAAAGTGATTATATGAATAAACCAGACTAAATCTTTTTTTTTTTTGAATAATTTCATTATAGGTTATGATCATATGTTCTTTTTTTAACACAATGCCTAGAATTACTCATAACCCCTCCTTAACCCTTAAATAGAAGGATAATGCACTTTAGCGTAGTTAAACCCATATCCTCCTACATCGACAACAATGCCCATGTCAATCAAGCTAAAACTCGATTGACAAGCCAAACTAAATCTTAAATCCAGCTTTCTTGTTTAAAAGGATATTTGGTTGAGGAGCTTCCTTAATTGTGTTCTTACTTCATCTCCTAATGGCTTTCACTGTCAGCATTGGAGCTAAAGAAATAATGCCTTACCTAAACTTGATTGTGAAACAATTAAGGGTTTTAATCAAAATTAATTGTTGGGAGATTCCACCAAACTTCAAAGATTAATTTTTTTCAACACTTTGCTAATTAATGAACTAAATGTTAATTGGAGAATAGATATTGTCTAGAGTGATGATTGGCTTCGATAGTGTGGTCTGTTGTGTGATATTGTCACTGACTTCGAGCAACATGATAGTACACTTCGAGTGTGTGATTTGATGACACAAAATGGTACTTGGGATTGGGAGCGGCTCATGGGTATGGTTCCTTATCATGTTATTCGACATATTGGAGCAATTTTTCCACCAAAGGATGAAGTAGGTTCATACACTATTGCTTGGAGATGGATGGAGAAGGATGTTTTCTCATCTTCAAAAACTTACAGGAACTTCTTTGGTTTTGATAATAGTGATTCACGTTGGTATTTGATTTGAAAAGCTAAAGCTCCCCAATAGGTGCGCGTTTTTCTTTGGCTTTGTTGGTGAGATAGGGTGCTCACAAATGTCGAACGTGAGAGAAGACACATGACAGAGGATGCTATTTGTCCGCTTTGTATGGGTTGTTTGGAGATAGTAAACCATGTTATTTGAGGATGTCAATTTACTCTGTCTATCTGGAGGGAAGTAGTTCCAAGGCATGTGCTTTCATCTTTTTTTTCTTTACTTTCAAGGAATAGTTAGTTTGGAATTTGTGTAACAAGGATAACATAAACTATGCAGATACTTTGTGGCCATCTTTATTTGTTATTCTTTGCTAGTTATTGTGGAAAAACAGAAACTCTTTTGTGTTTTCTATCAGTCACAAGTGTGTGCAAGCCATCCTTGATACGGGCTTTGCGTGGGCAAAGAGTTACAGCAGAGCTGATTTGATCTTGGCCTTGAAAGGTTCTCGGAGTTTCATGTCGGCATGGACAATGCCTAATCCGGGTTGGGTCAAGCTAAATTCTGATGCAACAGTGCAATCATTTGGACAGCATGCATCCATTGGGGGGGTTATTGAAAACTGAAAATCAAATTAACACGCAACTTTTGTATTCCTCTGACTTGTTGTTGTTTTACAAACGAAATCAACAAGACCTTTATACAGACACTAGACACTATTCTTTTTAAAAAGCTGAAAAATAAATTTTATTAAAAACCATAAAAGACTTGACCCTTAGCCTTTCATCTACAAAAAAAACTCTTGACTTTTTATTTTCCCACTAACTTCTAAATTTAAAACCCACTTAAAAACAATCATTTAATGTTTATTCAATAGTTATTCGGGATTCTATAGGAGAATGGCTTTGGGGATATACCATGAGTTTCGGCATAAATACTGTTTTCAAAGTTGAAGCTCGAGCAATGTTGGAGGGACTTTTGTGGCATGGAAAAAGAGGTTTAAGCGAGTTGAAGTTGAGTGTGATAATGCGTTACTTGTTGATCTTCTTCTTCATGGAGGAGTTGGTAGAAGTAACATTGTGGAATTGCGTTTATTGCAGCAACTCGAGTCGTAATTGGGAAATCCGCTTGCGCCACATCTCACGAACACAAAATGGTGTTGCAAATCATTTGGCTAGAAATGTGGAAAAAAGGGACGTTCTTCTTCATGTATTTGCGTCTCCTCCAAGCTCGATTATAACTCTTTTATCTGTTGATTCTCAGTTGTCCTCATTATGGTTAATTCGTTAAATTTCCCTTTGTAATCGTCTAGTGCTGTTTTTAACTACCAATTTTTTATTTTTTTATTTTATATTGGATAAATATAATCTTTTATGTATGTAATATATAAATATACATAAATGCAATTACACATCAATTTAAATCCAATTATTATATTTGATATATTAACATAACATTCCATAAGAATAGGCATCTATTTTCATAAATGCATGCATTCCTGTCTATTTGATACAATTACGGAATAAATTTTAAAATTATACATAAGCTTTGAGTTAATGTGTAATTGTATATATGAATTTTAATTTGATGTAATTATATATGTGAAATTCTAATTGTGATTCAAATGTATACTTGAAACTTTAATTTTGATTTAATCATACACATTTAAAGAAATAAATACATTAATTTATTTTATATTGAATAAATATAATTTTTTATGTATGCAATAAATAAATATAAAATGATGTTATATTAATAATTGTGTTAATAATTTACAAGAATTGGATCAAATCAAAATTTCATGTATAAAATTACACATTAAACCACGGTTCATGTGTAATTTTGATATTTATCCAAGATAATTGCTCTATCATGAATGATGCAACCAAAAAGTTCGAGAAAAGCAAAAATAGATGGTAGATTAAAAATATAATTATAAAATAGCTTAATATATATAATTAGATATCTAGATTTGACAATTTTTTTTTCTAATCTGGTACTTATATTTTTTTTGTCTAATGTGGTATCTGTATTTGATAAAAATTACACATTTTAATATTTGAAGGTAACAATGTTAACTTTTTTAGTATTTAATTCGGGTCTTAGATTTGATTTGATGAAAATTCATACTTAACTAATAACATTAGCAATTAACTTTCATCAATTAGACTATATTTTTCAAAATAAAAAAATAAAAAAATCCATAAATAAAACTAAATTTATTCTATTAACAAAATCATGAAAAATTCAAACCAATTAATATTAGCAGTTAACTTTCATAAAATCAACTCTAAATCTTGAAATTAGCACTGTTATATTTGAATATCAAAATATATAATTTTTTTCAAATATAGGTATTACATTACAAAAAAAAATATCAATTTCATATGCTAAATAATATATTAAGCCTTGTAAAAATTTATATGAAAACCATGTTAACTTCTTAAGCCCACAAATGAAAGCCTTTGTCAAAAGTATTTCCTTTCGGTACTTTCAAAAGTATTTGAATTATAGAAATTTGATGTTAATAATAGATTTATTTAAAAAATATAAATTTATGAGTATGTCAAAAATTTTAAAGAGGCCTAACTTTTTGTCTTATCCCATTTTTTAGCCAAATATCAACTTTTAAATTTGGACAAATAGCTCAGCCCAAGATAAGTCTAGGTCCATGATTAATAGGTTTAACTCGATGGCCGTCGGAGTAGCTGGTTTGCCCGAGTGGTTAAGGGGGCAGACTTAAGATCTGCTGCACTGAAGTGCGCGTGAGTTCGAACCTCACAGCCAGCAGTTTTTAATTTTTTTTCCTCTCAAACAACGTTGAGTTATTTTGTAATTTCTGCATCATATATCCTCAAGTTTTATAAAATAATCTCAAAACTTCAGAATATTTTAATTGAATCCTAAAGTATGAGTCTTATATTAGTTAAGTTCTTTCGTCAATCTAGCTATTAGCTTCAGACACGTAAATCTAATTGTAAATACGTATTTATCCATTAAATGTACAACTTAAATATGACATGCTAAAATAATAGTCGTCTTAAATTTTATTGGCATTATATGTTTATTTAATATGTCTATGTGGTAGGTACATAGTACATACACATATATACAAATTGACCCACATGTTTTAAATATGCTACATAACTTATCTAAATTGACATTTAGATTGTCTAAATTGACGATTTGGTTAATAAAAAAACTTGGTTGATTCGATATCGGTTTTTTAAGAGCTCAATTAGAATCTTGTTAAGTTTAGAAATAATAGTTTAGAAATGCAATTAACCCTAATTTTTCAATAAATCATTGATGTTTTTAACACATTCTTAACTTATAATTGATTATTTTTAGTGGGATTAGTTACTAAAAATAAAATAAATATTTTTGCTCGGTTTTATTCCTTACGATTTTTCTTCTAATTATAGGTTGGGTGTGCTTGATCATCTGAAAAAGTAAGTACTAAATTTTTTGTATTAAAATTTATAAACACTAAATTTATATTATAAAATTGTTTGATATATTAGTAAAAGTTAAAACACTAAATATAATTATGTTGTTTGATAATAGTAAATTTTGATTTTTAAAATTTTATTATTTCATAATTTTAATATTATTTTTGAAAAACCATAAATGCCATTGAAAATTACAATGAAGAGGATGACCCATGTGCTATGTTTCAAAAAATGGGGCCTAACAGCTTTTCCCAAATTATGGTCTGTACAAGGAAAATGCAACATTTTTGCACACAAATAAATTACTAAGAACTATATAAAGAGTCTCAATAAAAAGAATTCATTATAATTATTATACTGAATAATTAATTAAATTTAAAATAATTATAACTAAAATAAAATCTCAAAAAATATTAAAAACGTTCATGAGTCAGATCGGACTTAAAATGATATTAACGTATTTTATACTTATCTAAACCTGATCAGACTCAAAATATGAACCTAAAATTTTTCCCAAACCCCTCATATTTTGTAAATGGCTAACTTTTGTTTTTTTTTATTTTATATTTATATTACTTTTAATTTAATATTTGATAATTTTATTTATTTTTTTATTTGTTAAAATTTTATATATTGACAACTTAATAATTTTCTAATGTTTACAATAGAATATTATATATGACTATAGATGTATTGTAAATTATTTAAATATGATTTAGAAAACAAGACCATCGAAAACTGGACTCACCGTCTTAAATGTTTGAGTCTAAGCTTAACCTATGTTTTAAATAGATCTATTTTTTTTTATCTAAACCCATCTTTTGGACCTCATATTTTTATACAAATTATCTTAATTTTTGAACGGATATCTTAATCCATAAATAATCTAAAAAAAACAAACATTCACTTTAAAATAAGATTCGAACATGAAATCTCTAAAACCTCAAAACCAAAACTTACCATTATGCAAAACCCTTTCTTTCAAAAGAAACCCCACATCCATGAGTGTATATATAACATAAAATTTAACTTCATTATCGATATTTTTACCTGTACTAGGAGAACAAAGTTTTAATAGCAACGTGATCAGTACGACTTCAATTCAAATCACACTTGAGATGATAAACACCCTGACCATCAAATCAATACACAAAGTAAAACTTTTTCGACATCAATGTTTACATACAATTATTTATGTCCAAATACTTATTTTTAAAAAAAAATATTCCAAGAATGGTTTCGAAATTTTATTATTACATTCTTAATAAAATACTCGATAAACCAACTATATTAATGTAATTTCCTCAAAATTTTAATCATCTTTTTATATATGTCAAACATTACAATATCACATTTTTATTAATTGCATTCTTGATAATCATATTTTTGAAAATTAAAATCATAACATGAAAAGAAGCAGATTCGATGTAAATATAAAATGAAATGTCAGAGGTAAAAAGGCAGTGTCGAGAAAGTTCACAATCCTGACAATGGCAATTTTTAATCTCTTTATAATGCAGCAATTAGTGTCCACAGTTAATGTCTTGGAAAGGAATCATCATAGTAAAATATTTTACATAAAGAGACCACAAATAATTTATGGACAACCTTGTGATTCCCTTCATAAAATATTTAAAATTAATTGTACTAAATAATTTTAAATTATTTGAGATGATTTGATTGATGCAATATCGATTAATTTAGACATATAATTGGAATAAGTTAAAATTTAAAAATCAATTTAAAATGAAAATAATAATGTTCTGATTATATCTATGTGTTTTTTTTGACACAATATCTAGAACTATTAATAGTTCCTCTCAAACTCATAAATAGAAGAATAATGCGTTTTAACGCACTCGAATCCACATTCTATTGCATTAATAATAATACCTATACTAATCGAGTTAAGACTCAATCGACGATTATCTTTTATTTATATCTCAAAAATCAATGTTCGAATACTATGGTTATCATCCCCTTCCAAATTTGTAAAAAAAAAAAATTGAATTTACAATTTGTTGATTGAGTTACAAATGTAGCAGCAAAAAATATAAAAGGAAAGTGAATTTATAATTTTAAAGTTGATATTTCTAATTTTTTTTTCTCATATTATTTTATTTAATTTTAAAAAAAATTATGTGTGTTTAAAAATTTATTTAATAATTGAATTTGGATGCAATTGTTTATAATTAAATATGTATGTCATGTTTGAATAATCGTTGCAGTTAGTGAGTCCCACTGATTGAGTGTAATTGTAGTATTAGAATTATACTTTCTAATTCTTGAAAAAAGATGAGAATTGAAGAAATGACACGGATAGTTACACTCAATTTTAATTAACCTATAATTTTTCAAAAACACATTACATTATTTAAGTTTAAGATTTTATTTTTATACAATAATAATATAATATTTAGGATTTAAGAAAAATATTTTATTTTTAAAATATAGTTATATATTATTTTATTAATCCCATTTAAAGAATTTAGATTTCTTATAGAAAAATATTATGTGGTATTGTTTGTTATGTAAATACAAAAGATTTTGTGTACAATTTTGTGAGGTATGATAGCATTTGATAGAATAGAGTTAAAACATTAGAGATAACCTACGAACTCTTTAATTTAAGGCATTTGAACGTGTTTGAGAGAGCATTTGTTCTTAGACTAACAAGAGTATCTGTTTAATATAATCATGTAACTACAATTTGTATTATCAAACATGACATGGCAATTACGATGTAATTACACTTTCTCAATCAAACAGATATATGGAATTAGAACAGGTTAAAATTTTCTATTGGTCCTTGTACTTTACAAAAATTGCAAATTTAGTCCCTGTACATTTTAGATTTTAAAATTTCAATCCTCGCCAAACAATAATTGTTAAATTCATCAAGTTTTGATATTTCCAAAATCTGATGGGGCAAACATGTTAACTTGTTATTTTTACATTTTACTTGCTAAAAATTCAATTAATGGATTTACGACTATCATCTGTGTCTAAATTGAAATTTTAAAAATCGAAAAAAAATAGGGACTTAGAATGATCCAATTTGTAGATTGTATCTTCTACAATTGTAAGTATGATACTGATTAATAATTGAATTTAACCAAACAAATTTAATTGCTATTGTCAATCTGTTTGAGTTAAAATTAAAATTTCAAAATTCAAAAAGTACAGAAGCTAAAATTGACCAATTCGAAAAATACAAAGGCTAAAACTGATCAAATTACATGGACTAAACCCACAATGTTCATAAAGTCCAAGGACTGATAGCAAAATTTAATCATTAGAATTCTTCTAATTACAAGAGGTTATAATTGCTAAGGTAGGAATTACACTTTTTTTTTTTTCCAATTACTTTGTAGCTTTTCATAAACACCATTGAGATATACTAGGTTTTATCACATCCACCGGAAAAACAATATTTTAAAATTTAATTAATAATGAATATAGGAGAAGTACAAATTTATATTTTAATATTGAGCACGTGTTTGATATTAGATCTATATTTTTTATTTAAAAAATGATATAGAAGTGTGAAAAAACAAAAGTTTTTTCGTAATAATGTTAATTGTAATTTAAAAGGAATATTTTTGTAATTTTACAACTGAATTGATTATCGGATAAAATGAAAATTAAACTTAATTAGTTAAAAGCAACGAAAACAGGAAAGAAAATTTCATCAAAAAAAGGTTTTTTTTTTTTTTTTTTGCATTTCATTGTCCTTAAAATTGTCATAACAGCATTTCTCCAAAAAAAAAAAATTGCCATAGCAGCAACAGTTTCATTTTCTTTCCCTGCTGAAATTCTCCATTAACAAAGAAAGATGGCTACAGCTTTGTGCTCTATACAAAACTCTATTGAAAATGGACCTATATTTTGCTTGTTTGGCAGGCGAGAAAATTTAGAATGAAAAAACAACACAAAAGCAAGCTGACAAAATGATTAAATGATGGTGCCGACATAGCCAATGCCTGTAATGAAGAAGGTAATGGTTTGTAGCCAAAGGTATATGAAGTAATTGTTCTTCCCGTACACAAAATCAAAGCATCCACATAGGAAAAGGAATGCTGAGAATCCCAACTCCAGTGTGTTTAATCTGTTTTCATAGGACAACAAAAAACAAGCAATTAGTTCAAAATTT
The DNA here is from genome assembly GCA_039519145.1 of Kokia cookei. Lineage (NCBI taxonomy): Eukaryota > Viridiplantae > Streptophyta > Magnoliopsida > Malvales > Malvaceae > Kokia > Kokia cookei. The sequence continues at coordinate 449,692 of CM076905.1, read as the reverse complement.
TAAATTTGGAGCATAGTAAGGGACTAAAATCGTAATTTAACATATATCCATGGCTAGAATCAATTTGGATCTTGCCTGTCGGTCAATTTGGATCTATATTTCTTGATCATTTTGGTAGTGGTCTTGTTTTTATTAGCTTCAGCGACTTTCTTCGCTATATCCCCAAGCTTCTCGGTGACGACCCACTCGTTGGCTCGACCGGTCTCGAAGAGACCGATGAGGGTCGCTTTTGTCCGATGCAACGACATCACGTTCTCGAAAAGAATCCAGTAAAACAATAGGTGAAAGGACCTACACAATACCCCACACAGTCAAAACATTAATATCTTTTTAGAGAGTGCTTGAAACATCATATCTCGAATCCAATTTCACTCTACCTCGGAGTGCCTACGGAATTTAAAATGGTGATGATGGAAGGGATATAAACTGAACCCCAAATTGGAACTTTAACCTCAGGGACTAAAATGGTTAAAGGGAGGACCACACAGTAAAAAAAGAAAGTGACCATGTGAGCAATGATTTTTCTGACGAAGAAGAAGCTGTAAATTACGTATAGTTTCTTCCAGAATCTCACTCTCTGCAACAAGGTAAATAGTTAAAGAATCAATTCATTTAGTGTATAAGACAACAATTTACAGCAATGTTTTTGTTTTTCTTACCTTGTTTGTAATGATCTCCCACACCATCTTTCTGAACAAATTTGCAGGGCCACATGACCATCTATGTTGCTGGAAACGAAAGGCCTTGAAAGTGCTTGGAAGTTCACTTTTTACCTGATAAGATGAATTTGAATTATTAATTTTCAAGAGGGATTCAAACCTAATTATTTCCGACTTGAGATATTGGGTATAAAGCTTGGGTCAATTTGGATTCGGATGGTTTTGAGTTTGTGTCAATATCAGGTCGGGTTAAGTCGGATTTGAGTTTGAGTTGGTCTGGATTTTATGACTCGGGTCATACATGTTAGATATGAAGAATCGAAACAATGTAGATACCTGAAGGTCACCAAGGTAAAGAAATTTCCATTCCCTAAGACTAGCTCGGACGGCAAGGTCCATGTCCTCCACGGTGGTTCTATCTTTCCATCCACCTGCCTCCGTAATGGCTGCTATTCTCCATATACCAGCAGTTCCTGCATTTGGTTCATGTATAGGTTAATACAATGTTATTAGTGCCTGTTGAGGGGAGATTGGCTTTTTCAAAAGAAGTTTTCGAATTGTCGTTTGTTCGAAATTGGATCTCTCAATGGGTCACTAATGCCTTCGGTCAGGGTTTTATCTCCTGAAGGGACAGTAAATTCAACAGAGCGCGAGCAGCTAGTCCCTACCAAGTGTAAATACCCACATTTCCTTGGTTCAAGCACTTTCAAGGCACTTCCACTCTTTTGAACCCTCCATCTCAAACACTCACGCTCTCCATAAAATCTGGAGACAAAACCCTGATCAAAGATTAATACCGAAAGTTTTGAGAGATCGATCGATTTTATGATCAAAGACAAATCCCTGATCGAAGAATTCTATGAGAAAAGCCGAAGATCTCTCAACGATGCCGGAAGTTTTTTTACCATTAAAACCGAAGAAAGCATGAGTTGCTGATCCAACTTCTTGTTCAACTGTAAAATGGTAATCCAATGACATCTCTTGCATTCTTGTTAGCAAGCATTCGTCGGCATTCACTAAAAAGAAAAAAATGGGAACAAGTTAGCTATTTAAACTGACAGATAACATTAGGAAATTAAATTATAAGGACTAAATATCATATTTTTTTATCATGGTGGAGGGACCAAAGAAAAAACAAGACCAATTTTCTGTACTAAATTCTCAAAGATGGGTCCCAGTAACTGTTCGTAAAAGGCTGAGTGGGTCCCAACCTTGATAAGTGAGGTACTTTCCGTTGTTTTCCCGTATGGGACCCACACCCCTCAGCCCACAAAAACCAAACACATAATTTCAGTGTCCAAATGAAAAAAAAAAAAAATTTATATTAACACCACCGACACGATTAAACACAAACTTAAAGCAGTATTGTAATTGAAAAGGATTGTTTCTCAAATTGGTCCTCAAATCATACTGTTCTTCTGTTTAGGTACATAAAGTTTTTTTTAAAGTCAAAAGTACATCAATTTTGTCTGTTTTACCAAAAAACTGCATGGTACCGTATTTTAGGGTAAAATGACACAAAATTGGTAGTTCAAGTAGAAATGAACCCTTATAGGTGCCGAGGGCACGTCGAAATTTTGGATCATTATCATTCAGATCTTAATTTTTTTTTTTAAAAATTTATTCAAGTCCCTTCAAGATTTTAGTTGAATCTCTCAAAAATTTTAAAAATTATCATCAAGCCTCTAAAAGTTTCAAAATTCTCAATTAAACCCCTAGAATTTTTGGAAATTTTAATTGAACCCCAAAACTTAATGTCAAGATGTGCTACTATTTAAGCCTGATTGAAAAGATGATTAAATGATAAAATCATAAGAAGTGCAGAATTTACCGAATCTCCAACGAGCTTGAACTAGGGCAATGTCGGGGTTATGGACCAAAAAGGGGATACTTTTTCTAAGGAAATCAGGCTCCGGTCTGAAATCGGCATCGATAATGGCTACATATTCACAATGTTTCACATAGCTCCTCTTCAACCCTTCTTTCAATGCACCAGCTTTGTAACCTGTTCGGTTTTCTCTTATTTGGTACGTTATGTTTAAGCCTTTGCTTGCCCACCTTTGGCACTCTTGCTCCACCAATGACTGCATTTAAAAAAAAAAAACATTTTCATAGCTTGAGAATCGAGATCTTTTAAGGTCAAACTGTAATTTTAGTCCTTATATCATGCTCAAAATTTTGAGATTTAGGGGTGGTTCATAGTTTCAAACCCTAGATTAGGTGTTTACTAACAAATTGAGGATACCTGAAAATTATATGCTAAGAAGGTTAAACTGAAATATTAAACTCTAAGAAGGCCTACAATTGAAATATAACCATTTTATTCAAGTAGTTAACAACTCGACGCATTTCAACCGGAACTAATGATATTATAAAAAAAGTTATAGGGATTTGAGCATAACAGAGGGACTGGAACCATAAGAGAAACTGGCCCGGGAATTAACCTTGATTGCAGGGTCAGTTGAATCATCAAGTACTTGTATTACAAGACGATCAGACGGCCATGAGAGTCCACAAGCTGCTCCAATGGAGATCTTATAAACCTGTTGAAACACACACACGCACACAAGAAATAAAAACCCAAACTTTCTGTTTTAGCATCGAAAACCCAGAAATCAAAAAAATGCAGAAAAAGGACCTCCTTTTCGTTAAACATTGGGATTTGCACCAAAACGACCGGAAAATTCGAGCTACCGTGCTCTTCATCGTCTTCAATAAGCTGAAACTTGTACCTTTGCTCTGGTTTTTTCCAGAAAAGCTTAATGAGGATAATGACAATCCCCATATAAACCCTTTCGATAAACAACATTAACGCCATGGCTAAACAAATACAAACGGAAATTCTCAACATAGGGACTAACAATGGTGCTTTAATCAATTCCCACATCAACCCGAGTTGACTCGTTACATCATCTCCATTCACTAGAAATGACTGTGGAATCAGTAGCTTCGGTGATATCTGGTCCATCACTGCTTTCTATTTTGTATGGTGAAGAAAAACAGGGGATTTTTTTTTGAAAAGAAACGGAATGAATGAATGAATGAATGAATAAATAAATAAATAAACCCTTTAAACGAAGAGAATCTCTCACAGATTTGTTGATGTTTGGCAATGAAAACGAAGCCCCTCTCTAAAGAACAGAGTGAAGCGAGGCAATGGTAATGCCAACGGAGAGACTCTCTTGGGGGTACGAAAAGGGAGTGGAGAGGGGTGGCTTCTTTTATAGTCTGAGATTTGGGAGAATATCTCACACCCCTATTTTAGTCCAAAACCAATTGTTATTTTTATTTATTTATTTTAAATCCTAACTGATTACCTAAAATATGTTCGGACATTTACATCTGATGGAATCAGTCAATTCACTCTATATTATATGTCCAACCAAAATTATTCCTACTTTGTAATTTAACTGGGTTACTGCAAGAAAAGAATTAAATAGTGTCAACTTGGAATATAATTAATATTTCTAAAATTTTTATTTGAAAAAATAATTGAAGACATTTTTTAACATCGTGAATGTTAATTGTGTTACATTCGGATTTATTTGAGTCTTCCTAAAAATATAGAGACTAAATCGATTTATTTAATAGTATAGTCACTAATTTGATCCAGTTCTTGTAATACATCGACCTCCCAAGTACTACTTTAACCCTTCTTTTTCACTTTTATTTGGGTTAATATACTATTTTTGCATTTAAGTTTGGCTTTAATATTTAATTTGATATCTAAATTTGGCTTCAATGTTCGTTTTGGCACCTTCCCTCTAGTTTTTTTTTTTTTTAAATTTGATATTTGAGTTTTTTTTTTTATCTCGGTTAAGTACTTGAGTTTGGCTTTAATGTGAGCTTTTTTATTCCAATTAAATATTTATGTTTTTTTATTAGACACACGTGTCAACATGAAAGAAACTAGATATTTTTTTTGGAGGGGCTGAAATTAAGTTATAAAAATGCAATTTGACCAATATATTAGCTTAAATCTAAATAATTTTGAAAGGATTAAATCAAAATTTTTATCATGTTTTAGGAAAAAATCATAAATTTATCTTATAATTTTTTATAATTTTATAAAAATCATAAATTTTTAGGCTATGCCCTCTTGCTGTCGCCCTTATGTGCTAAACATTTATCGGGGAACATGATGCCATTCGATTTAAGTATCAAATCGTATATCAACCATTTTTTTTTATCTCCAATGGTGAGAAGGCCAAAGATCGAGCACTTTTACTTTTTTTTTATTTTCAGAAAATTGTCATTAATTGCAGGTACCTGAAAGTAAAAAAAGTACATGCATGGAAGATTGAAGAAGTGTCTAAAGTAAAAGTGTCTATCTTCAAGGCAAGAATCAAGGTTAGGTTAATCAGTAAAAATTAATCATGTTGTCGGTAAAGATATTATGAAGTTGTCTATTTTAAAAATTATATTATATTTTATCATTTTTATATAAAAAAATAAGTAAATTAATTTTTAAAGGAAATTAAAATTTTATTATTTTACTATTAAAAATTACGTAGTTGACGAAATAATATGCCACCGGTATCTCATAGTGATGTACAAGATCAATTTTCAACAGTAAAAATAAATAAAAAATTTAATCGAAAGATCAATTTGCTCTTTAATCTATTATACATGAACTAATTTATTCATTTTTTAAGTAGCAAGGATAAAATGTAATTCGATTCCTAATGTAGAAATTTCCATAACACTTTACCTACACCTAATTTTTTATTGAGCGTAAACTATACTATAGTTTAATCAATTATATTTAAGTTTTTATGGTTATCCGACCATAAAAAAATTACAATATGATTACTTAGCCAATTGCTTTTGTCTTTTTTTTGTCCATTCCCGTTAACTATGTAACGAGAAAATGACATGACATTTTAAAATTGACAAAATAACAAATTTAACTCTGTACTATTTATATATTTTATTAATTTGATGTTGATTTAAAAAATATTTAAATTTTATATTTTCATACTCAAATTCTTTATCGTCTCAAACTTAATAGCAAAAAGTTTTTACTTTATTCAATGCCATTCTAATTCATAAGATATTTTAAAGGTATTTTATAATTAAAATAAAGTAAAAATATATAAAATAAATTAAAGTGTATTTGATAAACTGAAAAATTAATTGTTGAATTTTTGCTGTTAAAATTTATAAGTGTTCAACCTATATTAGAAAAGGTAAACTGCACCACAGGACACTTAATCATTGTTTTTTTTTTCGCCATATTATAAAAAATTTAAATTAGTCACTCAATTAATCGAGATTAAATTTTTTAATCCATTTTAATTAATTGCACTAATGGGAGAGTGACATGGCAATTAAAAAATCGATACAATAATAAATTTAACCGTAAAAGATTAACATTAAATGGATTCGAAATGAAATCTGGATGAGCCATCATCCACTATATTCAAACGAGAAAATGATTATATACATACATAACACTGATTATCTAATTTAAATTAAAGGACCACGGGGAGGAGTTTTATTATTATTATTTAATATTAATATAAAATTTAAATTTATTAATACATTTATTAGGAATATTTTTATTTTTTTATATATTTCTTTGAATTTTTTAGAATTTTGATAAAATTGAGGCCATTTGTAAAGTTTGAAGGTAATTTTATTAAATCGTTATTAAATCGATATAATATGTAAAAATTGTGGACTAAATTTGTTACTATACTAATTTTTCAATTGCCATGTCACCTTCCTGTTAATGCAGTTAATGGAAATGGACCAAAAAAATCAATTTCGATTAGTTGGGTGACTAAAAAAAAGGAATCATAATTGAGTGACTTATGGTGTAGTTTGTCCTATTAAAAATTTGTTTGGTAAATTAGTAAATATAAATACCAGATATAATTATGTTGTTTGATAGAATAAAGTATTTTTTCTTAAAAGATGATTTAATTTTAATTTCATTAATATAAAATTTAATATTATTTTAGATAGGTTTAGATGAAAAATTAATAGGGTAATTTAAATATCTTATTTTTTGTAAAATGAAATAATTTTTTGTTAAAAATTTTATATTAAGTAAAAAATCAAAATAACTATCCAATACATTTAAAATATTTAATGTTGAAATGTTGATGTTCAATGAAATGAAAAAAATTCAATGATTTATCAAACAGACTCTTAAATATTTTAAGAGGTTTAGAAAATACTTATTATCTTTAAAAAATATTTTATAGTGAAAAAAAGTAAAAAATTTAAAGAATTTAATGGTTGAACTATAAATTAATTTTCCTTTTTACCAAACAGAATCTCAATGACTTCATATTGAAGAAACCTTAAAAGGGTTTATTTTAATTTTATATGAATTAAGGAATTTAGTATGAATGCAAACAAACTTTTTTTTTTTTTTATAAAAAGGGTACCATCATAATTCATAATACCAAAGTCTCTCTTAATTTATTTTAAGGAAATTTAGTCTTAATAATGGCTGAAAAAATTTATGGTCAAAAGAAATGGCTGTTATGGAATCAACACTAAATTTGGTAGTTTGAAATGTCGTATTTTTCTATTTTATAATTACTTTTTTTTATGTGTAAAATGTAAAAATTTGATTTTATATATATATCAATTAAAATGTATTATATATTTATTAAAAATTTATTGCAAAAAGTTGTATCTTTTTATAAAGAATATGATTGAAAAGTAAAAATATAATATAACGTAAATTTCAATTTTTAAAATATTGATAGTTTATAATCACGAGAGTTAGATGAGATGGAAAGAGTTTTTTTCTATCTTAATAAGTGATTGATGGTTCAATTTTCAGTATGGAGCATATTTAAAACATGCCACACTCGAATCCGATTATCAAGTGACTTTCCTAATACTATCTAAAAATATATATCAATATAATGACATAATTACATTTTAACTCCCACTAAATTGTATAACTTAATTTCATTCGTCTCCAAAGAAATTTCTGGCTTCGCCATGACTATTCATGAAGGACATGGCGTTAGTGTAACATGTTATTGCTAGTTTATTCAAAAGAGATATTGCTTTGAGAGTAATTAGGTAAGATGATGTATTTCACTCATTTGCTTTTTTGCAATTTATCAATCCGAAACTTTTAAAAAAATTTGAGACTCATATTCTAAATACCAAACTTAAGCAATAATGCATAGTGTTGATTGCCTACATAAATTCAATCCAACACAATCCGACCCATCAATTTTTCTACATACTATTAATGTAATAAAACTTGATAACCAATCAATTATTTATGAATACTTCAAAAATTTTTAGTTACAAAAGGAAGTTGAACTATAACACTCAACCGATAGCAATAAACTAGTTATTCAGCACTTATCCCTCGATATTACTTCTTTCACCACCAAAAGTGGTTGTGAGAAAAAAAATAAAAACCTGTTTTGCAACACCTTATCGCCTTGTGTATAGCATCAGTAGTCATATTTGTTGTTCTTGGTACATGTCGAATCTCCACTTACCAATCCCTCGTTATCCAATTGCAAACCTCCAATGCCAATCTCGACAATCCCACCACTTCGACTCCAAGTATTAGGTCTACTGCTATTTTACTATCACTCTCAATTAACAGCCAACAAACCTCTTTCTCCCAAATCGTTTTCAACCAATCAATAATTGCTCAAAATTCTACTTCTAAAACCGAGCTAACGTTTTTATTACGGCCATACCCAATCGTTTTGGTGACATTTTACTATCCCTATCAATATTATATGAAGATTGCTTACAGAAAATATATATCATATGAAATTTGAGAAAGGGAATTAATATTCATAAAAGCAAAGCTTTTCTTTGATTGATTAAGCAATTTGTGTTTTGAAATGTACAAAATGATGTCGTTTCCGTCCCAATGAAAAATAGTTCAATACAAGGAAAAAAAAACATATCATATGCTTTCTTGTTTGTATATTCAAAAATTTCAATACACAAACACAAATTCTCAGCAATTAATTAAGCCACTTAATCAGGTGAGTCCATGAATTTCAAACCTAATACAACTTTATCCTTTTTCTTTATTGCGTTGATTAGCAACCCTATCAAATTGCATGCGAAACCGTATTAATTTACCGTAGGATCAAATTGATAAAATGTGTAAATATCAAAGGTTAAATTCATTGTTAGATATCTTTTAAAGTTTAATACATAATTTAGTACTCGGGGTTGATACTTTTCTAGTATGGTACCGGTGTTATTTTGGTACCCAAAGCTCAAACACAACGACGCTAACTTTTTATTGTTTAATTTAGATTTTAGAGTTTATTTATTTAAATTCATAATCAGCTAATAATACTGACAATTAAATTTCAACAAATCAATTCTAAAATGCGAATCAAATCGCACCCATCTAATTGCATTTGACAAATTAAGTTCAAAATTTGAAAATTCACTGTTAACACTAAACGTATTACATTAACAACATAATGAAAAATTCAAACATAATAATATTAACAATTGACTTCCATCAAATCCACTTTAAAACCCGAATTAAACACTAAAAAATTAGCACTGTTACCTTTGGGTACCAAGATAGATAAAGTTTGTCAGATACAAGTACCGGTTGGACCAAAAAAATATTTGTTCGGGCAATTTCAAGTTTGATTCATTTTAGATTTGAATCAATTTTTTTTAACAATCTCATTATAGATTCTGATCATATTTTTTTTTTTGAAAACAACGCCTATAACTATTTATAGTCCCTTCCCAACTCATAAATAGGAAGATAATGCGCTTCAACACACTCGAACCCACAACAATTCTCATATCAATCGAACTAAAACTCAATTAATTTAAATCAATTTTAAATTTGAATGAATTTGAGTTTGAGTCAAACAACTACAAAATTATTAACATTTTACAAATAATTTATTGAGTCAATTGGAGCATTGTGTGCCAAACTTTTGTCTCCTCTCATCAAAATAATTCATGACAAAGTTTAGCTTATAAATAAAAACATATATTAGTTCTTTTATATTTTTATAATTAAATTTAAATAAAATATTTTTTTTTTAAATAATAATTTTTTTTTACGATCAAAACCCTGAATTTTTTTTAAAAAAAATTAAGTCAACTCATAAATACATTTAATTTCAACCATTCATTCCGAAATTTTCACTTTTATTTTAACCATTATCTATTATAATTCTTTTATTTTTTATTTTAACCATTTTCACTTTTATTTTAACCATTATCTATTACAATTCTTTTCTTTTAAGTTTCACATTTCCAATTAAAATCAAACATTACAAAATGTACAATCATCTCCAACTTTCACTAAATTTCAGTTAAATTTGTTCATGCAATTATTAATTTAGATGAAACTCCAATACATAATAAGTATTACAAATATTAAAAAACTGTGTGTTGGCCTGATGATCAAGGGTGTTCATTGTCTCGGGTGTGATCTGAATTCGAGTTGTGTCAATTACGTTGTTGTTAGAACTTTACCCTCCCCTTATAATTCATCAAAAAAATATATGAGATATTAATGCATTCGGTAAATCTTTTCTTCAAAGAAGGAAAAATATTTGAGCTTTGAGATAATAAAGATAGAATTCAGATGACAATATCATCAATTTAAATTAAAATAAAGGCTTAATATATTATTTATAATATCCAAGTTTGACATTATACTTGTGTTATTTTTTGGCATCCAAAGATAATGGTATTAACTTTTTAGTGTTTTATTTGAGTTTTAAGATTAATTTGATGAAAGTCAATTGCTAATATTATTAAATTTATTTATTTTTTTCATAATTTTGTTAATAGAATAAGTTTAGTGTTAATCGTGAATTTATTTAATTTTGAGTTTGATTTGTCAAATACAATCAACAAATGTGAGTCAGTTCAGATTTCAGGGTTGATCTGTTAAAAGTTAATAGCTAATAATTTTTGTCAAATACAAGTACCGCGTTAAAGAGAAACAGTAAAATCAAGTACTAAATTATGTATCGAACCTAAAATAAATTATTATAAGTATTAAACTGTACAACTTTAACTCAAACTAATCAAGTAAACCAGGCTGAGCTGCCTAACAAGCTCATACATAATTCCTTTTACATGTTGGACTTGTTGTATAAAAAAAATCGATTGGATCCGAAATCGATATTTTGTAATCCAAAAAACTATCTTAAGAATAATTATTTTCTTTCCGCATACAAAACGATTAAGAAATATTATTTTCAAGATACAATGTTTTTACTCGAACGAAACAATACATACTGCACTACAAGTTATTAATAAATCGGAATAAAGTCCAGAAAACACACAAATAAAGAAAAAAAAATTACGTATCTTCAATTACATTCTTTCTTCTCCATTGTGTATAACTTTGTTGGTGGGCGAAGGAGGTACCTTCTAGCACCGGAAAAGCTAAGGATTGGTGACCTACCATTATGACAATGGGGCATCTAACCCTAATTTCAATTAACCTCTTTTCTTTTCTTCTTGCCATCAATCATTCTTACAACTACCCTTTGTTTCTGTTTGCCATAAAATAGAATATCCATTATACCCAACCATTTTAAATCAATAAACCTTATCCCAAACTTCGATTAATTTAATTATATTTAAATTTAAGATTTAAGCATTATACAAGAAATCTTTAAATAAGATGAACACTTGTTTTAATGACAGGAAAGATTGCTGACATTTTCATTAGGATTCCTCCAAACACTTTCAACTTCTATCCTGTATCGAAAATTATTTTATTCATACAATCACCAAATTCATTAAGGATGGTCTTATTTGCAAAAATCGATTTATTTGAATTTGCATGATTTGTGCTACTTTTTCAATCTTCTAAATTGCCATCTTTTTAGCAAATATGACCTTCTTTGCTATTTTAATTTCTTTAAAAATGTTACAAATGTATATACAATTGCTGACTCCATGATTTACGATAATTTTCCCATATCGAATTATTATATTCCACTGTCTTGAATTAACCAACAACAAAAAAAAAAGGGTGGCTTGTTTCCCAATGCTCCAATATTAATTTTTGCAACATTTTTTTAGTCAGATAATTAAAATCTGCCGACATATTTTCTATTGCAGCTAATCTGAGATTTTTTTCAGCAGATAAAAGTTTATTATTACAAAAGTATTTCTTACTACATAAGATCTAACATATCCTATTAAGACGTGTGTTAAATGGGTCACCTTAGGTTCTATTTTAATCATGGTTATTTGAACCAAGTTGAATTGGTTGGATTTTGAATTAGTCGAACTCGAAGAAAGAATGTTAGATTGATTGAGCTGCGAATCAATATAACTTGATTGAATTGAGTTAAAAATTGATTGAATGAATTTTTAATATTTTTTAATGATTTATTTAATGAATTAGTTCAACCGATAAACTTGTGGCTTAACAAGTTTGATCAATTACATCAAATGCCCCTAAATTGATCTCAAATTAAAGTACACTAGATGTCCTTAAATTATAGTCTGAATTCTAAATTGATCTCAAATTAAATGGAAAATTTACCTCTTAAATTTGTAAAGTTATAAGTTAACATGCGATGAAACTGTACTTTGACTCTCAAGAACGATAAAATTAGGATCTAGTCCTTATAAAAGCAATGATAAAATTATATTTTAGTTCTCATAAAAATTATAATTTAATTATGCCCCTCAGAAAAAAAAAATTCTGACTTCACCCCTAAATGCAATCAAGTCTTTTTGTTTGGTTTGTATGTTAAATGCTAGTTTAGATAAAACGTAGAGTATACTTAAAATATACATACATTGCATGAACAATTTGAATTTAAACTTTAAGGTGTTCAAAAAAAATAAATAGAGTCAATAAATTTATCTGAGTTATTTCATATTTTTAAATAGAAGATACTCAAATATGTTTAAAATCATATTTATGTAGATTAAATATGCTCCATAAATTTGAATTACTAAGCTGGTTGTAATTTAAAAGTTAAGTAATAGTTTGAAGACAGATTATGCAAGTAACCACATATAAAATTATCAAATTTAATTAACATTATAGGAAAATTTTAAATTAATTGTGCATTGTTTTATTGAAATTCCTTGCTTTTTTCTTCTTTTAGTGGACTAAAACACCAATAAATGTACCAACAAGTATTATTGTAATAGCAAATTATATATATAGATTTTGATTATATCTTCTTTTTTTGACGCAATACTTAAAATTATATATAGTCATTTTCCAACCCATAACAAATTACATCATATTTTTAATAGAGAATATATGAATTATTAGGAAAATAATTAAGAACTTTAAATAAAAAAATAACATAGAAAAAAACATTGTGGGGATAGGGAGCAGAGAACAGTAATGAATTTGTAAGAAATTATACCACAAACTTTGCCGACAGAATTTGATCAGTAAAAAAAAGTTTTTAATGTGTGTTGTTGACATGCATATCTTGTCCGTAAGACAAAAAATCAGACCAAAGTCGGAGTTTACCAAACATCAGTCTTCCCAAAAATAACGAATGCACCATCATGTATTAATTTCATGTAAATAAAAATATAGTATCTTTTTATTGAATAATAATAAATAATAAAAATATGAATTTTTTTAGAGTTGTGTGATTCAAACCTATCACTTGTTAAAGAAATAAAATACAGTGACAAAATAAAGAAATCTGCGAGTATTTTTACCCTTATTTGTTACAATAGAATTGAAAGTTCAAGAAGAAAAAAGTGGAACATCAAAAACAGAAGTGCATGCAACGGCACAGCTCCATTTGCCATATTAAGACAGGGTTTCCCATGATTTGTTGTCTCGTTTCATCCTCGTGTTCTTGAGTGGAAAAACACAGACAAATGTTGACGTGTAAAGTTTGGAGATGTAATAATGATGATGCCCTTTATTTGGAAAACAAAACAACGGAGGGGCGCTGTCAAGCAATACAAAGAGATGTTGATTGACTCTTTCATCTTTATATTTTGTGGAGATGGGGTGTCCAAATCTCCAACATTGCTTTTCCTCGTGTTCTTCAAACTGGTTTGTACGGTCGGTTTATTGAACTCTCCACAAATTATTGGGTTTATTCATTTAATTTCAAATATGCCTTTTTCTTTTTTTAACCAATGGGGTACGGCTCATTTTGGAAACTTTGACATTTCCTTAGTTTACCGAGATTGATGTTATTCGGTAAAACCACCATGGAAACCCTCGTATCTAGCATCATATTACAGTTTGTCCCATTTACTCAAAAATTGGGAGTACATTGATATTTTATGTTAAAAAATTCCTAACAAAATAACCAAAATAATTACACGTGTCGTACCTCAAGGACCAATTTTTAACAATGAATGAAATGTTTATCAAAAGGATGAGTTTGCTCTTTGAATTGAACTACAAAAACTAATTTGCTCATTTTTTAAGTAAAAACAAAATACAATCCGACTCCTCACGTAAAGACTTCCACAATACTTTTACTTTTACCGCTTAAACGATAATCAAAATAAGTTAATTTTGCTAACCAAACTACATTAACCAATAACTAAAATTTTATTAAAATATCTTCAACTAACCGAACCGATTAACCAAAACCATATAATTTCGCCACAAAAAAACTGAATGATATATTGGATTTACAACCCATATCCTACTTTCATTCCATATCTTACAGGCTAAGACGTCGTACTAAAGAAATCAATCTCGTAAAATTGGTAAGAAACAGGATTAACTGAAAATAATGGCCCTCCCCGCAAAAAAAAAAAAAAAAAAAAACCCAACTCCCATTAGACACTGAAAAGAGGGAGAGAGAAAAACTCACCAAGGTTTCAATATCCTTGTGCAGAAAGAATCACAAAAACCGGACTGGACCCTTCTTTGCTAAGCCGATACAAATATGCAGCTCGTCTTTTTGCTCCCATTAGCCCTTGCATTGGGGATTTTAACTGTATACACCTCGGAGGGGCAAGTGGGAAGGGGCCGGCTGTTTAAATTGAGTCTCGTTAAGTGTATATTGAACAAAACTTCCAGTTTGGTCAATTTTTACTTTCATCATAGCAGATCAGCTAGTAGAGCAGCGGGATCATTCGGTGGTATTTGAGGGGTTGGTGGAGCTGCAGGTGGAGCCGGTGTTGGTGCTTGAGCAACTGTGGGAATGCTAACCAATTGTTCTTTGATGAATTCTTTTAACCTGTGGGGTAAAATGGTAAGAAAATTTCCGCTAATCCAATTTAAACTAACTTCTTTATGTGAAAGTTTAACTACTAACTCGAATGTTAATGTAGGATCACCCGAAGCGAGTGTCATACGCAACTGTGTTCTGTCTGCTGGATCAGTTTCAATTCTGACCTGAAAATATTACAGAAGAAATGGCTTGTAAGCAGTGGCATTACACAGATTCTAATGCACTACAACAAGCTCATCGATAATGTCCAAAACTGCAAGTTGTAGAGATTAAGACTCGATTCCTCTAATTATATATGAAATTCAATTATCTAAACAAATTCAGCACCAGAAAGGGAAACATAGTATCAAGAGTTGGGGGAGAGCATAAGTCGGTTTCGGTTCACTCAGTTTTCTCCATTAAATTGGTTTGTCTTGATTATGAAGGTTCTCTGTCAGTCAGTTATCGTTTATTAAAATTCATAACTGAACTAATCAACTTAATACATACTTAATTATTTTAAATATATGATAAATAATTAAAAAGGAATTAAAAAAAGTCGGTTAACTGACTTAACCAACCGATGTTAAGTCGGCTTGTTTGGTTATAGTAGCAGGATGGTCACTTAAGTCAGTTAAAGTATAAAAAACAGACTGAATATGTAGGCATCATTTCAAACTTCACTACAATAACACAGCCATATAGATAGAACAGAATATGTTTCCTACCAAGCAAACTATGGCATGCGTATTCTCTGAATAGAAGGTTGTGCTCGCAACTAGGTTATTAGGATTTGGATCCTGAAACAGAAAATCAAACGGTGAACAATGCATATATAAATGGAAGATGTTATCTGATTGAACGGACTTACAAGCCCTGGAGAAATCGCTATTCTGTAACTGTGGAGTAGATTTGTCATTTCGGGAAGAGCCATTGGTCTTACACCTCTAACCTGCCCAAATTTGGAGCAAAATGACTACAGATCAGACAGGGAACAGCACAGAGAAAATAAACTAGACTATATAAATGATACTACGAGCTTAAAATGCACATAACAAGAATCAATTATATAATATAGGTGTAGCGTGCCTCAATATATTAAACTAAGTATTGTGCTTTCCAATAAAAAGTAAAGAAAAAAAAGGAAGTACACATACAACTTCTTGAAGCTTCAATGGTGGTCCGGAAAGTGATCTCCATTGGGGGAAGAACTCCTCGGCAGAAACTGGTAGAGGCTGAAGAAATTTATTCAGCACAGCAGGAAGACGAAGCTTGATGTTAACCTGTAAAAGGTAAAAATAAGATACCTGGCACTATAAACAAAACCAGCTCTTGGTGATTTAGTAGTTTATAATATATCAATTATCTGCAAGTACCATATGGGTTCCAAACTTGTAGGAGAAGTCGAGAACAGCTACGTCCCTGCTTGGCTGAAGATTTACAACCTCAAGTGGGCATTGCACCTACAGGAACCATGAAAAGGAAGTACAATAAATACGATAATCCCTGAATATGCATCAACGAATAACTAGTTACAAGCACAATGAGTCCTTTTCACCTGTGCTCGAGGAGGTATGGTGTCAGGCACTAATGAAAGCTCCATCTTCAGATGAGCAGGAGGCAATATCAAAGCCTGAACTGAAACGAGAGGAGATGTATTCTTGTTTCCTAAGAAAAGAACAAGACGTCCTTGATGAGCTCGCCACTCTGCTTTAATGCCAATCTGAAGTAATTTTTAGTGAGAAAAATCAGCATCAACCTTTTGGAAGCTTCTAAAAGAGTCATAAAACCAGCTTGAAACTAACAGATAAGACAAATTACGGAGAACAAAAGGTAAAAGGTTTATACCTGAATGTAAGGATCTTCGTATAAAACACCACTATCTTTCAGGCATAAAGCATGAAATCTAACAGCAATATTCCCTATCGGCTGCAGATGCAAGTAGTAACATCAATTAGTAAAACTAAAAGCAATTCCAAACCACTTACTAGAATCACATGAGGTTTTGCAATCACTAAACTTCTAATTAGTGGTAGGGAAGCAACAATACCTGAATTGTATTTGTCCCCACTTCTACGGGCACTATGGCTGAATCATCCACTACATCTGGACCACTTTCCAATCCAGAGAAAGCACTGTTCTCATACTGAACAGTAGCACCAGGAGGGCCCTCAATAGCCAGTGGACCCAAAAGATCACTAAGGGGATCTGCTGAAGGAGGTTGCTGATCTACTTGGCTTAAATTTCCGTTCTCCTGAGAAAGAACTTGCTCTGTTGAATAATGATCCTGTCAAGATAACCAAGCATATACATTAGTGCAAATAACACTTAAAAACAAAAGCTATACATAAATCTGTATATCTATAACCTATAATGTAAAAGCACACATATCGAAATACTTTTCAACTGACATAGACATTTTTTTTCATTATATTTCTACATTGCCATTTCAAATATTTATATTAAATAGATATTAATAAAATTTATCCAATCTGATAAATAAGAATATAGTTCCATTAAAAGAATTTCTTTAAATGAATTATTCGATAATAAGATTTAACCAATTTATAAGAATTCTAATTCAATGTAAATGTTACATAAATGTCAAAGTAAGTCTATGGTAAAATGTAAATTTCAGTCATTTCTACACAACATAGTAACTATTAGTTTAATATATAATGATTATTTTAAAATAAATAAATAAAAAGTATACAAGTCCAACATATGTGACAATAGCAACTAGTAAATAAAAAACCAAGAAAACAAGTAGCCACTAGGATTGCAAAAGAACTAACCTCGGTGTTATTCATGTTGGGTGCCTTTACAACACTAAGCTGCCCAACAGAAACTGGTGGTGGTTCCCCATTAGCAGGGCGTTGGTCGGTTACAACTAGAGCATTTGAAGGATGCTGTAGAGCACGCAACTTAAGGGCACTTTGCTCTGCAGTGTCACCCTCAGCATCTTCGGCCTTTTTGATCAATGAAGACTGTTAATTGAGAACAAGAGCATGGTTTAACCATCACTTGAATCAAGACTATGCATGGACCTTCTGCAACACAAAGGTGGAGCAGGCAGCTTCTAAACAAATAATGCAAAGTACACAAACCTGGCGCTCAGGAAATTTAGGCATTTCAGCTAAAATATCCATTAGAGCAGCACCTTTCCGACTCAATGCAAAATATTCAACAGCTCGTTGTTGTATCTCTGCGTCAATGCAACTCTCATATCTGAGTTGACAGTTACAAAAGTGTGTTAAGCAAATCACATTATTTTGATGGCAACAAAACCAAAAATTTCCAAATTTCAAACAAACCATAGATGAGATGCTGAGCAATCAGAGAGAAAAAAATGCTGAACAACATCTTACTTGGTGAATATTGTCCAAATCTGATTCTGCAGTACTTGGTCAGGCGGCTGAGTGTGCATTAAGATCTTAGCATATGCTGATAGAAGAAGAGGAATGGTGGTAGTTCTGAAACGTGATATACATTATAGTAAGATAATAAAATAACAGAGAATGAGTATTTATGAAACATAGAGTGCCAAAAGTTAAAGGCTCTTACGATACTGAAGGAAGTTTCTCATGTATGACGCTAAAGATTTCTTTTGGACTACACCCAGGCCGTCTAGCCAGAAGGTGGCTGTATTCTCCAAGAATATAAGCACAGACCTGTTTGATACAGACAAATTCCAAAATAAAATTATAGATTTTTGTCCATAATGATACATATCCATGTAAAATATTTACCATATACAAACCTTGACCATTTTCTCATCTACAGCAGGCTTATCAAGATACTCTTTCGCCTTTGCAGCTGCATAAGGCTGGTCATAAACATAAATAATTCAGCCTGAAAACCACCAAAAGAAGAATACCTTTTCTGTTATAAAATAGCACAACTAAATGTGTTGGACTTTTGTCACCTGTAGGTCATCATTGTTAGTAACGAACTGCACAACACGGAACCATATGTCATCGCTAATAAAGTCCCCCGCCTTTTCAATCAACTGAAGAATCACATCCACATACCTGCAATGTTTAGCCAAACTAGTTATTTTGTAAGGAATAACAACCAAACATTTGATGAAGCTACTGTACACAATAGAAAAGAAAACACTGAGGTACAAAATCTTCATTCATAAACATGTGGGTTAAAACTCTGCTTCCATCCAACATGCTTACCATGACAGATCAGAAGCAAACTTCTCAGCAAGAATGGCAGCCTTAAGTGACAATTCCTCACGCATTGTAAAGTCTGCTGAGCTCAGATACTGGTAAAGGGTCACAGTCAGTAACATTCTCATCTTGTACCTCACCATTTGAGTAGTTGTATGGAAAATAAATTATCAGAGAAATCACTCCAAGCAATACTTTTTCCATGTTCAAGACTTTAGTACCTGCAACAGTTCTTCAACAATGTCCTTTGCATTTGTTATGTCACACATACCATAAAGCAAATCAAGAGCTCGCCTACAGATACTGGAAATTACACATTGGTGTTAGTCAAAAAAGAAAAAAGATCTTATGAACATACAGTTCGAAGAATATATAATTCCATGTTTAGAAAATCAAGGCTTTAGGTATGGAAGAAAGTTTAAGACTTCAATAATGTAAATTGTTATTTTAATTAGTTAGGTGAGGAACTCATAACAAGACAACTATATAGGGTGATTTTCAAGCAAGGAAAAGTTTGGCATGTCTTAGATGGGGCCAACTGATAGATGTTACATAGACTTGAGTCTGTATATAAATGATTCACAAAAGAGAATCATAGCAATAACATTTTAAGTGCAATTAATACTAAAAAAACTGCAAAAGAAGAAGAAGAAGAAGAAGAAACTCAACCTGATATCAGGATCCTTCAATGACGTGATGATTTGTGCCTGATGCCTTTTTATAATCTCTTGCACATCAGCAACTATTAGCATCCTAGTCATATTTTCCTGCAACCAAGCATTTAATATCTATAAGTAAATCATTAGGTTATAGATAACCACCCTGATCTGGCACATGTGAACATATTTCTTGTTTGGAAACAAGATCATTAAAAGAGAAATAATTATGCCCCCATAACTTACCAAACCAAGATACCTAATATTTGGTTCACGAACAGCAATGAACTTCCCAACAAGAGCAACACACTGAGACATCATCTCCTTTTCGGCATCAAGATGCATGACCTATAATGAGGAGAGCAAATGTACAACATAACTTAAGAAAGAACTCATCTAATATGCTTAGTAAAGTATAACAGTGACTAACATATATTGTTATGTACTTCACATGATGTTTTCACACACAGAGGAACCAGGAGAGGGGTATAGTATATAACTTAGAAATATGTCATAAAGAGGCAAGAAAGCAGATAGGCTGCCAATTTGAAACCAATATGTTTTTTCTTCCATCGTGTGCAAGTGCGGAGTAAGAGGTGCTATCATCCATATATTTTTATTACATACACCAGGGCAATACAGTAGGTATGAATGCTAAAAAAGCGCATAATATTTCTTGTCATAGGATAGAAAACATGAAACCCATCTAGAAAACCTACTTTGATGAATTTCAGCAAGACTTTCATAAAGTGACAATCTGAGTTCGACAGAATAAATCTTCCTGGAATCACTTAGTGCCAAATATTGTCTTCGATAATAAATTTCAAGAGCTAGAGCCAGAATGAAGAAGTGAACTCACGAGAGCAAGGGCTTCAAAGAGGACAGCATGTGACGCATTATTCTTATTAACATTCTTCACAACATCTGTTCCCATTAATATCCGTTGTAAGACCTGAAATCAGCCTTCAAGATCCATTAATATCAAAATAACCTTAATAGAAGACAAGAACCGTGCAGGAAAGTTTAAACCTCAAACAATGTTCTTCTCGTATTTGGATCTTCAATAGTGGGAAAATACTGAAGAACCCTCATTGTCTTAACCTAGATAAACACCACAATGAAATTTACCAAATATGAGTCGATGATAATTACTGATTAACAAAGTCATCCACCTTAATAAAGAGATAAGGATAAAAAAAAAGGGGGGGGGGGAATTGGACATAATTACCAAGTAATAAAGTGTAAACAAGTCAATGACCAAAAAAAAGTGCAAACATATCCAAGAGAACAAGATCCACTTGAAACATACTTATATACAATAATCAGACCAGGCATATGACATTTTTCTGAGCTAGGTATGGCATTCATACAGGAGTTATAAAAGTGATATAGCAGGTCAAACCTGCAGCCATGGAGATGGGATGCCATAATAAGTATATTCCTGTGGAACATCTTGGTTCCTCGCAAGGCGTTCCAATATTTTAACACATTTTGGAAGGCATGTCCAATATGCTTCATGATTATTTGATACCAAAGCAACAAGAAGGCTCATAGAAGATGTCAAAACACCAAGATCACGCTCATCTAAAAGTTGCGTCATCCGGTCCGCCCTAAAACATACGGCAAGAAAAGCAATTCAGCATCAACACAGCTAACATCATAAAACAGTAGGGATAAAACTTTTAGCGTTCTAGCGTACCAGCCATCAACATTGACAACATCAGGATTTTTCCTAAACAATCGCAGCAAACATAATGCAGCTTTTTTCCGTACAAGTGGTCTGCAGCTGCTAGACAGCTGAAACATAGATTCTCTCAGTGTAAATTACTTTTTAGAAGCAGTTGAACTTAACAAGTTTCTGGCTGATCTTACAAGTAACTTTTGGACATCAGGTGCCAAAGATTCAGCAAATTCCCTCCCACCAATATTGCCAACCTACAAAGTTAATTCAGGAAAAAAAGTAGACGTAAGGTCACAACAATAACAATATCGATAGCCTAAGCAAAGGATAAGAATAACAATATGGAAACCCTTAGATGTCCATAAATCAGCCCAACAAAAGGTAACAACAAAAGAGTAACCAGAACATCAATAACTAAAAACTTTACAGAAAGCAACATCCAAGGTACAATGCAATAGAACAGTGAGTTCCCTCATGGCATTTGATTAACAACAAAATCTTAGTACTATAACCAACTATTGCAGATCCAGAAATAATAAGCTAATGATATAAACCGTAAAGTGATGAATAATATTTGGAAAACTGAAAACAAATTCTTGAGAAAAGAGAAAAAAGGAAAATTCTGAATCACTGTCACGGACTAAATCATACCTTCTGTAAGCATCTCAATTAAGTATGTAGGCTAGGTGCTCGATGTTTTAAATTACAAACAGTTCTATCCCATTCTGATTACATAGATAATGTCTAGAACCTCAAGCAATTTTTCTTAGCCTTACCAGGGTTAATGCTAGGCACTGGAAAGTCTCATTTCGACCAATTATATCATTGCGTACAGTGTTGATCGCTAATCTCAGAAAATCATGATTTTCGTTGAGCAAACATGATGTCACAATGTATCCAACCTGCAGCCAATAATGGAAAGTAAAAAAAAAAAAGGAGAAAAATAATTAATAGAGTTAAATACAGATTTGAATATCAACCATGTCCATGCAGAGAATGATAGTTATATCCTTTATATGAGAAACACAATAAGCTCCATTATCCGAAAAAATTACATGAATATCCATATATTATCCAGGCTTCCATAATACATACTAAAATACATATCATATGGTCCCATTCAAATACTTACAAGAACCAGAATGCTATTATATGATGGTTATCTATAGTGCTTAGACAGTGCCAATCACTTGCCATCTTTATCGTAGGAAACAAGTTACATGTAACAGTAACTGATATGAATACAAAGGATAAAGCTTTCATGCTAACGCACATTCTAAGTATAGAAACTTAGCTGAGACCTTTCAACATGTTATCTTGTTCATGCATTCAAGTTTTATTGTCCCTTTCCCCTCTTTCCTTCTGAAAGGGAAAGGAGGAAGTGATTAAAAAACTTTAGGCCTTGGTTTATAACTTTTCTCGTTTTCTATTCTTTCAAGCTTTTAAGGATGTCACTTGTAGTGCATAGGTCCACCAGGTTTTTCTGACCAATTAAGGTCTCACAAAGGTGACACTAATCAAAATTAAAGAGATAATAAAATTGATCTCACCTGCTTTTCTGGATACTTTGGTGCAGATATCAAGGAAACAGCTTCCACATGACCAAAATCGACATCATAACCCAGCATGTAAATGTAAAGCATTTTCCAAACGTATTTCTTCTTATCATATGGTGTCAATCCCTGTCAGAAGAATGTGAACTTTCAATAACAAACTGTTCGCTCATCTTGGTAAGGCAATAAAAATATGTCACCTATCAAGGCACTAAATCTTTCCATGTAAAAGTTTCTACGGGGAATGGGCAGCTTTTGGAAAATTATGGCTCTAAGGTTTAAACTTCATGTGAAGAATGAGCCCAACTCCTCCCTAATAAGTCAACTATGAAAGAATGAAAAAAATATCATATAAAAACAACAAGGTTACTTTGTTGGAGATGGAGAACTCACTAAGATTTTCCCAACTGCACTTAAGTACACAAATAAGCAGACTCCTGTAAAAGAGTGTAGAACATAACATTCTAGCGTGTATGAAGCTGGAGCAAATACTCAGTGTGAAACAAAAGCAAATGCAATTTATGTTTCTTACTTTCTTACTGAGGCTAGAATTTGATTTATATGAAACTCTATGAATCAAACCTGACAAACTAGTAAGATGATGTGATGACTAAGGAAAGAAAATTTCCCAACAAGGAAAAAGTTATAAAGTTTGGCAATTACAACTTGGGAAGGAAAAAGTACAAAATACTGTAAAATTTAACTATAATCCTACTAAAGCACAAACTAACCTTTCCAATTTACTATAGTAGTGAGGAAAGGGGGAAGGAAATGTTCATTAGGTAGAGAACCTCGTGTTCTTCTTTCAACATAGAACAAAATAGGGAATGCAAATGGCAAATGCTCAAATATGAACCATATAAAAAGTGCCCACAAGAAGAGGTTAAAGGAGATGGGAGGAGAGAGAAAGACTCAATAGTGTATAACTATAACATCAAATTAAAGCAAATCAAATCAAATTATTCAAGGACCTGTACAAACCATCAAACGTGGCTAGATTTGTAAAATCCAAATAAAAAGAACATTTTCAGTTCAAATAAGCCATGGAATTGATAAGTTCATTGTTTTATGGAAAGACATCCTTGAAAAGGATAGATCCTCACTAATGCATACAGATAACGTGGTTTTGCATGAAGATACATCTTCCTCGCCTTCACAGCCAAACTAGTGCGACCTGGGTCTTCACAGGGAGTCTGGGACCTCATTCAGTAGTGAGGAAACTTATTACATGAAACCTATTTGCTTGCCACTCTACATAACTTATGCTTCTAATAATCACAACATGCTTATTTAGTTAGAGTTTAGCATGGCTGCCTACTATAATATCATTCACTGTACATGTTTGGAAAGGTTCAGTACTTCATGCAATCGTCTTTAACAGGAAGCTCAAATTGTAAAGAGTTTCTCAGAATTAGCAAGCAAAATACTGTCCATACACTACATAAGTACATATATTTTTGCTCAAGGTAGGGTTCACAAACATTGGTAGAATTCTTAAGATATGAGATCCAATCCTACTGCAAACTCCATATAAAATATTATAAAGAAATATCGCAGAAAGTACTTAGGAAGATCGCAATTGCTGTGAATAATCGATACATTTATAGCGTTCACAAATGCATAAACTTCACAGCTAAACTAAGTTCACAATTTTTCTTTCTTCTCTAAAACAAAAAAAAAAATTAATTATCAAAAGAATCTATGTCCACTTTTATCCTACTGAAGCTCATAAAACTTTAAAAAGAAAAAAAAGCAAGTCCGATCGTGTTCTAATACACCGAAATTTAAATTAATAAAAAATAAAATGAAAAATGCTTTGAAAACCCTAACCTTTTCTTTTTTGAAGCGATTACGTATGTTGCCGAGCTCTTTATCGACGCGCAAACGCTCTTGCTCTTTGTTCTGACAATTACGAATGTCGCTTACGAAAATCGAGAGACCTCTCATCCCGTGCATTGCCATTTCGTTTTATTGATCGATCCACTTTCTTCTTTCCTTTTTTGCGATCTGCGTTCTCGATTTTCCAGATGTTTTACCTCTTTTTGTTTTACAACGGAAACGGAGAAATCGATCCGGCATCAGAAAAAAAGGATAACGGAGATGAACATGAGGTGTTTGAAAAATAATATGGAATTTTTTTTCAAATTTGAAATTTAAAAAGAAATAAAACGGAGAAAATGAGTACTTCGATATAAAAAGGAGGAACAAAATTTGGAGGAAAAAAATAGCCGTCGAGAGAAGAGCTGGAGATAGAGTTGTTCGTTAGTCGGATCGGATTTTTTTTTTTATATGATTTGGATTTTGCTTTTATGTATATTTGTATAAAATTTAATTATGATTTGGCCCTTAAAGTATACCTATTTTTTTCAATTTGATACTTAAATTTTTATCACAAATTGATACCTAAAGTATCAAATTCATCTATACTTATCCATTTTGTAACTATCGCTAAAAAAACCTTTAAACAAACTTCATGTATTGGTTTGATGGTCAAAAGTGTTTACTGTTTTAGATGTGATCTAGTTTCGAGTCGTGCTAATCACTGTTTGTAATTCACAAAAAAAAATCTTTAGGTAACTTTGATTAATAAAAAAAAGTCCAAAAATGACACATGGTAATTAAGTTTATATAAAATAAAAACATTAAATTTAAAAATAAAAAATATAATATTAAACACTTTTGACTTTGATTGATAGTTGATCGATATTAACTGACTACATAACGTTATTAAAGTATGTCATGTTTTTTTTTTAATTTTTTAATATTATATATTATATTGATTAAAAATATAAAAAATATATGAAATGTATAATTTTTAAAAAAGTTTAAAATAAATTTTTTTATAAAATTCTAAAATATGTAATAATAAATTTTAAAAAGTCATAATAATACATAAAATTTTAAAATATTATAAAAAAAATAATATATTTTAGTACCAATTTAAGGGAAAAAAAGCTCAAGTAATAAAGTAAGAAAATGAGTATACTTTAAAGGTCAAATACTGAATTAAACCTTTGTATAATGTATATCAGATCCAAAAGTTAAAATTTGCTTCAAATTTTTATGTCTTTTATGTTTATAATTTAATACTTCTATTTTATTTTTAGAATTTTAGCCTTAAAATTAAGATTCAAAATCGTTTTATGACAAATAAAAGTAAATAGAAGAATTAAAAATTTAAATGATCTCATTTTGTTGAATTAGGCAAAGTCGATAGAAAAAGTTTTGAGCTCTGAATGGAAGACTTTGAACTCTCCGTAAAGTCGATAAACAAAACTCTATCTGATTGAAAAATCTATCAATTTTAAATGGATGACATTTCTAAAATTTGTTCGAAAAATATCAAGTTCTCCTCAACCATAACCTTACTTAAAAAGCAATATTAAGTGGGCTTTGAGCTCGCATTTTAACATTTTTTGTTAAAACGTGTTGTTAGTCCCTATACTTTTAAAAAAATTTGATATTTAATGTTTATACTTTAAAAGTTAAAAATTCAATCTTCCTATTTTTTCAATTTAAAAATCTTAATCTAACCATTATCATCATTAATAGTTTCAATTAAAAATTGCCGACTTAACATGTTTACTTCCCCGTCAATCATATACCATCAATCTCTATACTCTTCTCAAATTTAAAATTTAGTTTCTATATTTTTACTTTTTCTAATTTAATTTCTCTACTTATAATATTTCAAAATTGAAATTTAATTGTCAACATTGTCAAAATTTTATCGTTAGGAACTTAGGATCTAAATTTTGAAATCAGAAAAAATAAAGAAGCTAAACTACAGAAAATAAAAATATATGTATTAAATTACAAATTTAAGAAGAGTACATGTTTATTTTTTATTAATGATATTAAAAAGGCTGATTCTGGTTTGGAACTCACCGTAAAGCACATCACATATATTTCACTAAAAGAACTTTTCTCTGTGGTACTACATAGGTATACATATATTATATAAATCAACCGCCAAAAAGGATTTAATTACACTTTCCAATGATTACTAGGGACTATAATACACATATATTGCCACTATAATTGAAGCACAACAACAATTCAAGGAGAATGGGCGAAGGAAAGATATGGAATCATGAAATTTTTACCTGCACAAGCACCAAATTTGTCGGACCACACCTACACGAAATTTAACTCAACTTGACGCCGTGGTACATAGAATACATCGCATTCGAGGGTCACCGGCCTGGTCGTCTTCTTCATCCTCTTCATCCTCATTGTCATAACCGTATGGCTCTTGAGAAGTCGGTCTGGTCTCTTTTTTGTTGCTATTACTGTACGTAGAGTCCGTCAAGCAAGTCGTGTGATAAGCATGGCAACAAAAGAACACGATGACCGATACATTTTGTATCGAGAAAGGATCGAAACACAAACAACATCTTCCACCCCCTCTAGTTTTAGACTTAACCACCGTGTTTCTCACGCTAGATGTTTTCTCTAATGGTAAAGAGGCTCCACTTGCATCCCTCTTGGATCGAGTATCGTCTTCTTCGTTGCTCAAGTAAACTGCACGTCTCGCTTCTTTGTAGTATTTAACCAACAGGTTAACACAATCAGCCTGTATATTTCGCATTTACATTAATTTCAAGTTTCAATGATTGAAATTTCAAGTATTATGACAAATGTTATAAGAGTACGAGTACCTTGAGAATATCATTGCATCCATGTCTAAGAGAAGTTTCGGTTCTGTAATCTGTTATAATTTTGACTAGACGATCCGTAAGCCTGAAAATAACATAGACAATTGAGTCAAATTATACTGAACTGATCGCATACTGTAAGTAAATAAAGTGATTCGAATTAGATCCCAACAACTTGGGACTTAGACTAGTTGGTTCATTCAGCCACATTTCTTCTGAGGACCAGCAGCCGATGCTTAACCGATAGTAAAGTTGGTTTATTAAAACAACAGCTCAAATGGCTATGAGCTTTTGACACATGTATGAATCCTTGACAATTAACCATCAGATAAATGTGAGTTCCCGATGGTGAACCAGGTTTCCCTTTCCTCCATTTTTTACTACGAAACCTATACGATGTTATTCAAACTGCTAGCTACACACTTCGGATTGCAAATTTTACTCGAGAAAGAATACTAACCGAGGAATCTCTAGGCCATTGGGTAAAGAATACTAACCGAGGAATCTCTAGGCCATTGGGTACTATGTTTACAATATATAGAGGGTCAAGATTGCCAACAGTGTGTTCCAATAAGACACCCACCTGCCAATTAGTGAGAGTAGTAAAATGAAAAAAAATGGGAAAAAAAAGAAGATAAAATGACAAATCATAAGTATATGGTTAAAATGTACTCCAAGTCACTATATTTTTGGAAGTTAGTTCCCTTACTTTTATTTTTAGAAATTTTGTTTTACTTTTCGGATTTTAAAATGTAAGTCCAATTGTTAATATAACGAAAGTTCTTTTGTTAAATTCAAGTACATTACAATCTCTGTTTCTTTTTTGTTACATGACTACAAAGTGAATATTTTTTGTTTCAAAATGTCACACTAATAAATTTAACAAAATAATTTTAACGGTGTATAGATACTTTAAGTTTTTATGCCATTACCATTTCAGGTTTGTGGAGGCATTGCTGAATCAACTCTTCCCAAAGATCATCATCATGCTGCAAGCTCACAAATTCTACAGCCTAGGGAAAATGACGAGGCTTTTCTCATTAGTACCAATCATTAAGATAAAAGCAGAAGGACTGAACACTGAAAATGACATAAAGTACCTCTTCTATATCTCCTAATTCATTTATGATGACAGCAAGAGCTTGTTTTGAATTTCCCATTCTTCCTAGTATGAATACTTTTTCCCTCAAAAGATCTCTTCTGACAAAGATTTCATATGCCTGAGGATGAATTTCAATGGCATCATTTACGGAAAAATTATTATGCCATCAATTATAACCTAATGTTTAGATTCAGACCTTCTCCAATGTGTAACGTTGACTACTGCGAAGAAAAGGAAGTAGCATCTTTGGATCATATTCAGCATAAAGCTCTACCTAAACGGCAAGATAAGAGTACAATATTTATTAGAAAATGCACTCAACATAAGAACGAGTACCTTACAAACATGAATGTACATGTTCAGTAAACATGCAATAAAATATCAAACATAGCATAAAAATAAAGCATTGAAAGAGCATATTCCCAACCGATAGGAAATATTACTCTTCCTTTCTCCTTGTCTTTTTCTTTATTTGGATTGAATTTAACATATAGAAGCTGTACACCTGATGATCAGACCAGAAAAACTATATAGCCTGGTTTAATTTATGGTCCAGGTTACAGCCTTAAATTGAGCTCTGTTGATGAATGTTTGAACCACTTAGACTATTGTTAGCAGCCAACTGAAACCCATATAAACAGTCCAAGTTCAGCTGCCATGGCTGGTCTAATGTTGTCAAACCTAATCCGGACTAATTCGGAACCTACTGCAATTTTGCTTCTCCACCATTGACCGTACAGACAGGGTGAAATACATTTCACCTCCCAACAACTTTTTTTGGGGTACGATTATGATTTTTTGGGGGAGAGGGTGAGTTATTTACACAGGGTTTGAACCTCGGTCTCGGGTGCCAACAACTAAGGTTTGAAGTAGAAAGTTATAGCTAATATCAAATAATAGAGAACTATCAAGAGTAAATGAAGCCCATGATATTCAAATAAATGCTATTCAAATGCCGACATAGTTGTCTTATACATACCTGCATATCATGATAATCCTTCCCAGCATGTGGGTTGACTTCAAATAATGAATGCAAATATAAATGCAAGAAATATCTTGAATCACACTTATTTCCAGAACTCAAAAGTTGTGAAACAACTTCAGATGGTGTAATCAAGTCCCTATTTTGGATCAACAAAGAAACAGCATGCTTACAATCTAGCATCATCAACTGGACAACCTGCACCGTACACATAAGAGAAAGGACTTCAATAATAGAATAAAAAAATAAGTAAAAAAATTTATCTAGAATGTCAACAAAGGGAAAATGGAAATACATGAAGTGGTTTTATTTATGCAAAATGGTGCAAAGAGCATGTACTATATAGTGTTGACTTTAAGTATCATTGAAAATCAAGCGGTCAAGCTTCAACCTAGGTAGTAAAACATCCATTTCAGAATTTCACAGGTTGGCCTCAAATGAAACAGGTATTAAGTTATTCTATACAAAAATAATCATTCATGAGAAGGCAAAGCAGCTCAGATATTGCACCTGCTCCTCCATAAGGACCATAACCATACCTTTTCACGAATGGAATCATGTAAGTTGTGCCTTTCAATGAAGTCAAATATATCAGGCTTCATGAGCTGAAAAACTCAAGAGAATTAAACTAATTAACATACAAGCTATCCAACTAGAGAATAGATGGAAACTAGCCAGAAACAGATTACATTAGATGAATTTAAAGGTAACAAGAGCACAAATTTACATCCAAACACTTACATCAGCATAGAGTGAAAAAGCTTTCTCATACTGCCCATTAACAACATATAACTCTGAAAGTGCCTATCAAGAAAAAATTAAGGGTAATTCAGCATATGAACCATTAGCCGATTCAACATTCAAATCATATCAGATATTCACAAACTGCCTTACAAACCTCTTTAAGGGCATCAGTCATTGATGAAGTATTTAACTGTGGCTCTATCGCAGAAATAACAGGTAATGCAGAATAAATGGCAGGTGGCCAATATTTAACAGTTGATAATAGATCCTTATGAAAGGCTGGATTTGTTGCCAGGGCCACAAGTGCAACCTGCATCATAGCAAAAAGGTAGTTTTAAATTCCAGGTTGACATATATGAAAGACCATACAAGTGGACTACATGAATATTTGCAAAGAGTTGCTGTCGTAACAAACCTCATAAGCAGTATCACGCAGCCTTGGGTTTTCAGTAGGTATATATGGAACCAATACAGGAAGCTGACGGAGATGAGCAAAATGAAATACCCATCTGTCAAAAGCATTTGAATGCAAGTGATTAACAAGAAATGTAGGGAAAGAGTTACATATAATGCCTTTCGGTACCTTTCCCAAGCTGTAGCAGATCCTCGCAACAATTTGGGACACAAGGATGCAGCCTCAGTATATTTCCTTTCAACAATCAAGTGATCAAGGTATTTCGATCCCACCTTCATGTAAAACAAATTAGCAGGTAAAAAAGCAACAAAAATAATTTTTGCCATTAACATGGATGACGGATTAGAAACCTAGGCAAACAATGCTATCAGCAATAAAAGGTATTTACCACAACTCAACATTAAAATAAAATCATAAGCAGCCAAAATCTTTAATATTATAGGAATAATTAGGTTTAATTAAGAATGCTAACAGCCAGCAGCGTTGTATGGTAACTCACGTGAAGTCATTACCAAATATACTAAGAAAAAGAACCCAAATTACCTCATCAAGGAGTTCACTCCGTCCCTGACCAGCCTCAGCTGCTGCTAAGGCTTTTTCATGCCGACCATGCTGAAGAAGCCATGCAATGTGATCCTCTGCATCCCTAGGATCAAAAAGTTTATAGGTCTAAAACTAAGCAGGATTTGCAAAAATATATCTGTAGGTACTTTAGAAGATATAGGACAAATTCTAATACAATATGTACAAATCCAAAGTATCATCATAACAGGTCAAGGTCCAGGTTAGGGGAATCTTGAGACCAAAATTCAGACAAAACTCATCGTGCCCTATGAGAATACACCTCATTTTCATTCACCTGAATATAAAGTACAATATTCACTTACCTATCATAAACCTTTTGCCATGTACTACGAGAATGCACCTCATAAGTATTGTTTGACTATTATAATCCATTTGTCAAGTAGCCAGTTATAATAGTACTATATACTTTCTTAGATCATGTTAACACCACCCAACAGAAGCTTGTGAATTTTATGTCAGCTTCAAAAGCAACGATAGGTCAACAGATGTATTTACACACCAAGTCAGATCATTTAAGTAAATTAGAAGGTCTAGGAATTATAATGCAAAACAAATAAGCAACTATGGGAAGAGAGATTATCCATAAACTCAAATCCCTTATGATAAATTAGAATATAGCAACACATTACGTGAGTATTTTAATAGTATTTTAGGAAGTGGGTAGTTTTCTTTAAACGTGTTTATCACATATTGAATAACATACATACTCTTAATTTCACATAGATTACTTTTTTTTATTTCTTTTTCTATTTCCTGACTGAGTTAGTGTTACTTGACTCATGACACTAACTCATTTAGGAGATTGATATATAGCATAGATAAATAAGCAACCAAGACCAGATTGACACTAAAGACATTTGATACAAAACGTAATTAGCTATTAATGCATATTGCTAAAGCAAATCATGATCTTTTTATTTGGAATAAGAAGCAATAATAATCTTTAGTAAGCTACAATGTACAAAGAATCAATAGTAACCTGGGTTTTGCTATGACAACATCCTTTGGTGATACAATGTAATAGATTGGTTCATCACCAGCAGCCCACCGTCCACCAGCATAACTGCTTCCTGCATTTGTATGAGAAAAGCACCTTAATTATTGACCGTAAATTGTTTCCAAAGGTCCATAAAATTCAAAAACAAAGTTATCAACCTGAGAAGGGAGAATGCGCCAAGGAATAATCTTTTGCTTTGTAGTGCTCAAAGGCATGCACAGGTAGGGCATCTGTTGCCAGTTCATCATTGTTCCAAGTTACTACACGTACCTCGGGTCTCTGTGCACTACCCTGCTTCAGTAGATTCATGCATGGCAATGAGAATCCTAACAATTGCACAAAGAGCTCACAAGCATGGGGTCTAGCATTACTGAGAAAAGAACTGACTGATTCATTTGATAATACACTTCCTCACAGAATTACTGAACTCAGGGGCGATAGGAAAAACAAAAGAAATGCTCGCATATTGAAAAAAGATTTCTAAATTAAATTCCTTTCGAAACAAAGACAGCCTTAAAGTTCAAATCAGAGTAGCAACTTGGGTAGTTACAGTAACCACAATCATAGCTGCTGTCAAGCATAGAGTCACTACATCCAAATTGTTGGCATATTTCTGAGATCTGTAACAGGTAATAGACAAAAGATGGCACGATCCAACCTCAAAATAGGAGAGCGCACGCCATTATGAGGAACTTATTGGAATTTAAAATGCAAAGGACATGTATGTTATACCTGTCGTGATGGTATTGTGCTACTAAATCCATTCTCTCCGTCTTCTTCACTAGGAATATAAGCTAGAAGAACTAAAGCATCACCAAAAGGAGCAATTCCTGATATGAAATAGTTAGTCTGAAAAGATGCAACAATATCTACTTGGTTCATGTTAGACATTGTAACATGCCTATATGTTCCATTGGCTCCATTATTCAAGTTTGTTCTTATTGCTGCAATCTTGACAGAAGTTCCCCAGCTAATCACCAATAAAGTATCATCCTGAATGCAAAGTTCAAACAATGAGCAATAGCAATAACGAGAAGCAACAGTATCATGCTTCATGGAAAATTAGGGAAGTGAAAACTTCAAAAAGGAAAATGGCAAATGAATTTGCCGTTTAAATTTAGAAAATCTATATAGTTTGAAACAAGTTCCAACATATGTCATTTTACTCATTGACTAACCTGCCAAACCAAATGAGGAATCAAAACTTCAGGATGAGGACTGCATCTTGGTCTTTCTATAAATGTAATCCGCTGATCATTCGCAGCATTGTAAACTTTTACACCTACATTATTAGCCCAAGCAACAAGACTTGTACGCCATTTTACCGCATGGATTGGACCTTCTCCCGAGTGCAAAACCTAAAATCCAGTTAGAATACGAAACGTCAAGAATTTAGAAAGATATCCATTTTCAAATATATCAAGGTCAATCAAGCACCACAAACCTGATCCTTATAGCCAAGCCACTTTTTGGTATTAAAATATAAGTGACCTGCTAAACCACCACCTATGAATCTCCTAGATGATTTTCTTGCATAATCAGGATCAAGAGCAATTGCTTTCATAGGACGATGATATTCAAATTTCAATTTCTCGTCAGTGAAAAGACTATTTATTACAACAGAACCATCATCAGAACAGCTTCCTATATATTCACCTTCTGTATCAAAACAAAGCTCATTCACTGCAGCTGAATGAGCAGCAAATGCCTTAACCTACAAACAACCAAACACAACTTCAAACAAACAAACAAAAAAGAATTCTCCTCTTCCAACACTAATCACAATAACCGAATAGCTAACTAAAGTCCACTCACTAGTCAAATATACAGATACTCACTAATATTTTGAATTCAAGTGAAGTTACTAATGAAATTTTTAAGATTCAAAAACGAAATATAATATCTAAAAAGATTAAAAAAAAAAAAAAAAAAAAACTTCACCTGATTTCCCAAAAAGTCGAGGATATGAATAGTTCCGTCGTACGTCCCGAGTGCGATCATGCGTTCGGCGACGGCGATACACGAAGCAGCTTCGTTAGATAGCAAGGAAGGTATGCTTCCTCCCATTCTTTGATACTTAAGCCTCGGCTCTTCCTCTTCATCTTCCTCTTCTTCATTTTCATCTTCATCTTCATCTTCAACGTCATCATCATCTTCTTCTTCTTCTTCGTCTCGCTCGTCTTCACCTTCGGCGCCGTTCTCCGATGGAAGCGGAGACATTTGAAGGATTCCGGGAATTGAGAAACGGAAAAAAGAAAAAGGAAGAGAAGGATGTGAGTGGGGGGGGGGGGGGTTTGAGGCTTTAATTTGGTGTATTTGGTTAAGTTAATTACGAATTTAATAAAAACGGTTTTATTTGAATTTATTTATTTGCTAGCAAACAAAGGGGACGGTGACCAATGATGGGTGCCAACTGCCAATTGTGATCATTTTACTTGTCCGTGTGTGTTTTTTCTTTATTTTTTTATTTCCACACTCCTTTTGGAGCCCCTTCTTTTTTATTATTCTTGTTCTATTTGGGGATTTCTATCAAAGACCTTTGATGTTGATGTAAATGAGTATTCAAGATTACATGATATTATAATAATAATGATTTTTTTTTTTAAATTTTAAGTGTTATTCAATATATATATTTGACTGTTATGCAATGAGTTACCGCATCATTGATAGTTGGTGGCTAACTCTTTGTTTTTTCTTCTCTCCCTTCTTCAACTTTCTCTCTCACGAGGTTGTGTGGGTTTAATTTTAATTTAGACGGGTACATGAATCGGATTGGATTTGAATCAAATTTTAGATTTGATTATTAGGTTCGGTTAGAAAATAAGTTTACATTTTTATTCAAGTCCGATATAGATAAAAATGATGAAACTTAAGTTCGATTCATATTAATTTTTTTAATTTTATTTTTTTATAAAAAATTTAAAAAATACAATACACCAATTTTTTTATACACTCAAAATATTAAAATAAATATTTCTCAACAAATTAAAATAAATTAAAAAAAGTCTTTATATTAAATAACACTAAGATAACTGTAACTTAACAAATAAATTCCCTTTAAAATAGTGTTATACAATATCCAAACATTAACAATCTAATAGTGAAATGGTAGCAAAACAATGAAAAAAAGTGAGAAACAACAACAAAAACAATAGAGTTATTTTTATTGAAAATTCAAGCCGAGCAAAAAATGGAGCTTTTTGTTGTGGTTTCAAGGAAGGTGGTGATGGTAGCATCAAACTTATGTTGGGATTGTTGACCTAAAATAGTTGCTAAGTAATAAGCACAACACGACTAGAAGTGACCGTGGAAATAGGCATTTTTGTAAGCACTGTGATAGCACATAATTGATCGGGGATAACAAAGTTTATTTACACGGTTTTATTTTTCTATATCCGTGGAGCCTAATTTGGTAAGAAAAATTCACTATCTTCAAATAATTACAACTAGTGAACTTAAATATATTACATGTGGCAATTAATCACTTTTATACATTTGAAGACTAAATTTCTCACCACTAAATTTTCCTCTAAAAACTTAGTTGGTAAAACCAAAATACAAAAGTTTTACAATCAAACGCACTCTCACAAAATAATGCTCCTCGCTTGAATAAAGTTTTTAAGACTTACTAATACAATAAAGATCTATCACAATCTCTATGAAACAACAACTAAAATAGTTGAATGCAATATGATAATAACAATCAAGGTAAACACGAACTATTGACAGCTAAGACTCCAGTATTTCAATTTAATCTAACTTCCTTGTTCCAAAGAATTTGATCTAACCCAATTCGATCTTCAAGTAAGTTTCTTAAGTGATATGACCTTCAATACACAATTTCAATTTAGTCTAAAGATGCAACTCAATAAATTATCAATCTCTTAAATATGATAAGTTGCTAAGTGTCGTGGTGGGGAGGGTAAGTGGGTACGTCCTCAAGCATATTACAACAACTTTAAATATTTCAACAATCTCCCTCTTTAGCAGTTTATTAAACAAAACTCATACAACGGAAGAAACTTAACTATTATTTAATCATTTGCTCCTCTAGTATATTGAAAGACGGAGAAAGGGATGACACGATTTCAATCGTTTTGTTGAGCTAATACTCAATCAGTTACCATCAATTTGT
Organism: Kokia cookei; assembly: GCA_039519145.1. Lineage (NCBI taxonomy): Eukaryota > Viridiplantae > Streptophyta > Magnoliopsida > Malvales > Malvaceae > Kokia > Kokia cookei. The sequence goes on along the minus strand of CM076905.1, from coordinate 413,227 downwards.
TTTAATTTTTTAATATGTTATTTAAACTATGTATATCAAACTATTTTTGTTTTTATAAACTCTCATTTTATTACCAATCAATTATACTTTATGCAAACAACTGCTTCTAATTCTGATCTAAACACTGGAATTTATTGACCTCAATAATCAATATAGCTTGTAAGATCATCTATCATTCGTTTGCAAATACTAGGGGGAATGGCCTTAGGGTCTGAGGGAGTTAGCATTTCTTTGGTTTGTGGCATCTCCTCCTACTCAACATCATCACTATCAGACTCAGCTGGTTCTTCTTTTTAGTCATTGATAGTGTATTTACCTTCAAGCCATTTATGGGGCGCCGGAGCTAGCAAAATTTTTTTTGGGATGAAATTAAATTGTATATTTTTACGATAATAAAAATGTAATTTTATCATTTTAATAATATATATTTTTATAATTTTAAAAGATTAAATTAAATTTTTATTATTTTTGGAGGTAAAGCACAATTTTACTATTATTAATTTAAAATTTTATAAAATATAAAAACTTAAATGAAAATTTTTCTATTTTAGAAGGGGATGCTTGGCTCCGCCACTGGTGAGAGAATTTGAGCTTTGATACTGGCTTCTCATATTGCTCGTGGCTCGGATAATATGGGGGGGGGGGGGTTTGATGCGTCATCATATGGATTTTGTCCTAATCGATTCTTCATCAGACGCTCCCATGCATGTATAATTTTTGCTTATGGAGGATTTGAAAAGATGAGATAAGGTATCTGACATGAACCTTTTCATGGTGCTTATCAATCTCATAAAAAATCATCTGGATCAGGTCGAACTCCACCATCTCAATAAATTTCCTCAATAGGATCGCAACCCTCTTACTTATTGAGTCACACTCGTTTGGAAGCCAATTCCTGGTTGAGAGAGAAGAAGAATGGATATTACCTTTCTCAAGCCAAGATAAATGCACGTTGTTGGGTATGGTTACTGTTGTCTGGGCCAAGGTCTAATTTAGTTCTACCATGTTCTGATAGTAACAATTCAGGTCAAAGGGGACAGTGACCAATGATGGGTGTCAACTGCCAACTGTGGTCATTTTGCTTGTGGACCTTTGGTTTTCTTTCTTTTTTGTTCTACCTTCTGATGTTGATGTAAATAGTTATGGAAATTTATTTGATATAATATGAGTGAAAATTTTAATTTTTTTAGGGTGGATTACATTAGTACTCACTCAATTATATATATATATATATATATTTATTTTGTTTGGACATCCAATTATAAAAAATTACAAAATAATCATTTAACTATTCAATTTTATCTTTTTTGAAAATTAAAAAACTATAAATTAGTATCATGATAAAATTGCCTTTTGACCCTTCTTAAAATCTATAATTTAATTTAGCCCCTAAAACTTTTCATAGTCTTCACCACCCTTGTATACAATTTGACATTTTTGTATCGTTGGACAGTTTTTTTTCGCACATCTAAAAATGGCAAAAAGAAAGAAAGAAAAGGCATGGTATTTGTTAAATGGTATAAACAAAATCAAGATGTATATGTCTCATTACCATATGTTTTGAAAAAAAACCCATCAAATTATTTGACGGAATTAATGTAAAAGAACTTAGTCTCAAGGTTGAAAATATAATATCAAAAAACACACAGTACAGGGACCATTTTTTTTTTTAAAAAAAGTTATTCATATTTACCTTTTGAATTATACTTAGTTTTTTGTACTTAAATCTTTTATCCCACTTTAACAGATTTATTATTTTTATTCCATTTTACCTCTCAAATTACTTGTGTCCGATAATAATGTGTCATGTGCTACATGTCACATTCTTATTGATAATTTTTTATTTTTGAGATTAGTGAAGATCAAAATAATAACTCTAAGTATCAAAGTGAGAAAATAAATAAATAAATATAATTTAATCATGAAATTGTAAATTACTTTTTATTAATTTAGATTTTACCTTACTATTTCCGTAAGTGAAAAAATACGACAACTCGACGAAGCTTTTGCTACTTGTAATGAGACCAAAAGCCAACGAAAATAATATAAAATTTGACATGGAATGGATTCAAGAACAACAACCTCGGATTGACTCTCATTGTCGATGTTGTTACATATATTGCGAAGGAAAACACCATTGACAAAGCATTCCAACTTGTCCACCAATGTCGACCTTAGCCGCAGATCGTCGAGGATGATTAACCCAAAAGAGAAAAGCACCGAGTAAAGGAGTTTGCTTGACCTAATGTGTAAATATACTACACCCTAAAGCGACAATCATGATGGCCACAATGTACACTTCCTCAATTGGTCCTCCTTCAGGTGTTCTTTCAATTATCCTAAACATCAACAGACGGAACACAAAGAGAAGGATTGTTATGAACAAAAGCGAGATCACTACTTGTTTTAGAGCTAGAAATGGTGATTTGGCCAATGTCGTGAAAAAAAAATGATGTGGGACTAAAAACATGGTGCTTATGTTGCCTACAGTGGCCAAGGATAGGGCGAGTCATCCGAGTTTAGAGTTTAGGATGTTGGGCTCAGCAAGAAGGTAGGCAATGACCAAAACGGACGTTAATGGTTCAATGAATGTTCCGATTAGGTTTTTCTATTCTTTTTTGGTCAGTTTCATTAGGGCCTTGGAAGGTCTCGTGGAAAGCTATACCACCGACCAAGATGGGAGATCAAACGAACAAGACGCCGATCACTATTGCTCTCTTTGTTGAGTTAAATGCTAGCCTCACGTCGCTAAGATTATGGTGTTAACGAAGGCAAGGAATACAAGGAAAAGAATAGTGTAAGGTTTAATGCCTTACATAGATTTTTTTTAAGAATGCAAATTAAAGAAATTACTGTAATGTTTTAATCAAGAGGGTTAAAATATCAAATTAGCAACAAATTTTGGGTTTTCTTGCCAATGTTTAACAATATCTAGTTGTTTCAACTAGATTTTCAGCCCCCTGCAATTCGACAGATTTACTTAAATTTTTTTTATTGAGTTTTGGTGTTACCACATCAACATTGAACTCAACTCCAAATTAATAAACACTTAATTGTCTAGCATCACTACATTTGCACCTCACATTCACTATGCCAGTATGCGCATTGTCATTATAATGACTTCCCACATCATAATACAAGACAAGAGGAACTCCCCTATAAATACCCTTCCAACGATGAAGAAAAGATCGATCTTTTAAACCTTACACTTCTCTGAGCAATCTCCTCCTCCTTTAGAAGTCAGATTGTTCTCTTGTCCATTTTTGACTCTCTGCTTCTCTAGGTGAACCGTCTTCCTTAACACCACCATATACTCCTTATCTTTTCCTTATCTCCTCCATTGTTGTACATTGTATAAGAAACATTAATATTTGCGCCAATTGTACATAATTTTTATTGGTATAATAATAAATTTGTCTTGCAACATTTACATGTTTTGTCAATATTTACACAAAATATATGAACAACAGGGGTTAAATGTACAATTGACGAAAAACATTAACATCATTATTAATTGTCTTGAATTGCTCACTTTTGAATTTGATAGTAATTAAATTGCTCCAAATTTTTAAAATGGATCAATTTTCTCAATATCAAAATTGAGATGGATTAAATAATGAATTCAAAATGAAGTTAATTTAAGAGATCGTGTTATCTAATTATTTGGAATGAAATAATATTAATTAAAAAAAATTACACATGCATTTTAATATGATGAAGTCGTCATGACTTTAACGAGATTAGAATAAGGCTTTATAAATGATTTAAGTGAGTAATATTGATTTATTAACTTAAATTAATTAAGAGTCTAAAATACATATACGAGTATTAAAGTGAGCTAACAAAGGTTAATAAGTGACAAACCATATGTGAAACGAAGCCTTGCTGGCAAGCAAGCAAGGAGGCAACATTAGGAGTTCCGAAATGCTTAAATTAATTAATTCTGATATGAAAACGATAGTATATATAAACTTTGATTATGATAAATGAGAACAATAGTATATATAAATCTTTGTTTTTAATTAAGTTTACAGATGAAACCAACGAGAAAAAACTAGAAATGCTTAAATTATTTAAAAAATAATTGTGTTTCGATTTGAAAAAAAGTAAGAAGTAATTTAACTATATTATCGACATCCGAAAGTGCCAAGCTACTTTCCAATTGTAAGTTAAGTTACCATTTGAGTATCAACTGAAAAACTAATAAGAAAAGATGTAAACAAGAATTAGTTACGTAGTTTGGAAACTTTTCCTACATCTATGAGACATTATTCAATGAGTAATTCATTGATTGTGGTTATTTTTCATGTCTGTCCCTCGCAACACGGTTATTTTCAAGATTCAATTCTCGTGTTTTTTGTTGTTGATGAAAGAATTTAATTTAGTGACAAAAGTATTGACCAAAATGAGATAGTTAAGAGTAAGATTTTTGCATATAATCAAATATCTCTATATATATTTTTATAAAATATCAAGAACTATCCATAACGTCTCTTCAATCCTTATAAAAGCTCAAACCCACACCCTCTTGTATTAGCAACAATACCAACTACGTTAAGATTGAATCAATATAATCAATGTCTATTTACGTTTATACACAATGTTGTTGTTGCACAACTAATGTAGATACTCTGCTATCTAAATTTGTGGATGCAAAAAGGTCTCCGACAATCCCTAGCTCAAGGAATTCACTCCATTCATAAACTTGTCAATAGTACCGACTCTACCCCGTAGTTTCTACCGATGATTATTAAATCATAATCGTTGGCGATTGACCTAACAAGCTTTATGGTATGCGAGCCGCAATGCAACACTTCTTCTACATACATTATGTCACAATCATTACCAACTACTCCATTATTTTGCTTAACATCTTTCAACATCTCGGTATCCAATACCGTATCCCAGTCTACAATGTTCCTACAATATTGATACGCAATGAGACGGGTCACGGTTAGCTTCACCCGAGGTTCTCGAGCCATCCTTTTTGCCAGCGCAATAGCCTCCCTGTCGTCTTTTCCGCCCATGAAAAGCATCCCGATTGAGTAAGACGATGATGATGACTTCATCGATTTCTGCCTCCTGCCACGGTCGATCAGGATCCCGACTGAGCATGGTGCTTGGTCCACGACAGTGCAATTCAAGTTCCTTACCACATTATTTTCTTCTTCAAGGGATCCATCAATCGACCGTTTCCTATGGAACGGAAGAATTATAAAAGACATTTGCTTGTCGAGAGCCATCGCGCAAATATCTTCATGCATGTGCTTTCGTGGTGTAATCGTCGTGAAAGCGTTAACCGTGACCAAACCCCAGTTGTTCCTCTCGTACGGATAGAACGGAATGATGTTCTCGAAGGAACTGGTGGTGGGGGGGTGCTAGTTTCGTGATTGTGGTGAGCTATAAACACCGGTGAATTACGAGCCATTAGCTCGATCAAGTGAAGGACATAAACAACATTGGGACTGTCTTTCGTAGGGAAAGTGAGGTCAAGCAAATCGATAATAGCTGGGACATTATCGGGTGTGTGAACACATGCAAGAACCCGTAGCTCAGCATCGGGTTTTAAGTGCATTATGTTCCGTTGCTCATATGCTGCATATTTTCTTGAATCAGGGTCATAAAGGAGCCTCACCAGGAGTGGGATTACAGTTGCATTTACCAAAATGGCGATGACCAAGGCGGTAAAAACTGATTCTGATGGAACCTACAAATGAAAAAGATAATTAGAGCTTTACAAAACAATCAAATAGATTTCGGGGATTCTAATTAAGTTTTTGATTGGTCAAATCGTATAAAAGGTCCTCATAGTGTGTGTTCAACAGATTTAAGTCCACTATAATTTGATTATTTTCTAAATTCTTTATCTTTTAAAACGATTTAAATTTTGTATCTCTCAAAACCAAACAATATCACGTGGCACAATGGATATAATGTGTGCTCTAATAAAAACTATTAAGTATTTAATTGGGACTTTAAAATTAAACTCAAACACTTAATTGGGATAAAGAAAAGCCTAAAAGTCAAATTGAAAAACCTCGTATACCAATATGGGATAATAAATCTTTAAATATAAAATAAAATATTAAAAACAAATTCAAGTACCAAATAACATATTAACCCGTATTTTGAAACTTGAGCTCAATTTCTTTGATGTGGCTTTTTTTTTACCAGATTAACATTTTTGATAGTTGTACCACACTTGTTTTCTTAATTTATACTTGAACCTTTTTTTCCATTTTACAAAAGAATATCTAAGGTGCCACATGCCAAATGCCAAGTTCGTATATGCAACTTTTTTTTTAAAGTAAACTGAGATAAAAATAATAGTTGAATATGAAATACTAGTTTTTTTTTTTAAATCTAGATCTTACCTTGTTGTCTTTAAAAGTAGAAAAATGCGACAGCTGAACAATATCTTTGCTACTCATAATGAAACCAAAAGCCAAAGAGTCCCTGAAAGGCATAAACTACTCATAGTGAAACCACAAGCCAAAGAGTCCCTGAAAGGCATAAACTACTCGTAGTGAAACCACAAGCCAAAGAGTCCCTGAAAGGCATAAACTACTCGTAGTGAAACCGAAAGCCAAAGAGTCCCTAAAAGGCATCAAGTTCAAAAATGAACCTATGCAACATGGTATTAGTTTTGCAAGAGATGTAATGGAAAAAATATTAACATGGGAGGATCCGAAAACATATTCCAGAAATTAGCCTTTATTGTCGATGCTGTTATGTAGATCGAAAGAAAGAAGCCATTGATAAAGCATTCGAACTTGTCTATCAACGCTAACCCTAACGGCGGACCGTCAGGGATAGCTAAGCCGAAGAGAAAAACACTGATTAAAGGAGATTGATCGGTCCAATGTGTAAATACAACACACCTTACAGCAACCATCATGGTGGCCGTGATGTACACTTCCTCGACCGATCTCCCATCGGGTGTTCTTTTAATTACCCAAAACATCAATGGACGAAACATGAAGAAAATGAGTGTTATGAAGCAAAACATGATCGCTACTCGTGCTATAACCAACAATGGTGCTGTCGTAAAATTTCGTGACTAACGACATTACGTGGTGCTCAAGTCGCCTACGGCAGCCAACGATAGGGCAAGTCGTCCGAGTTTGGTATTTAAGATTTTGAGCTCAGCTAGTAGGCAAGCGATGACCGAAAACGATGTTAACGCTTCGATCACTGTTAAGACTAGACGTTCGGTTCGATTAGGTTGTATGAAGGGTTCATTAATAGATGCACCGACCAAGATGGAAGATAAAAGGGATAAGACTCCGATCCCTACGGATCTCTTTGTTGTCCTTGATGCTAATTTCAAGTCCATTTTCACTCCCGTTAGGAACAAGAATAATGTGAAACCGAACACCGATACAGTGTCGACGATATCTATAGCTAAATCCTTGCCGAGGAATCTGCTCCTGAATACTTGTAGGTTCATCATAGGGCTCATGGTAATGCCGGCCTAGTAAAAAACAACAGCAAGAAGGTTTCACTCAGTTGACATGGATTTCATGGAGCAGAAATATGTGTATATATAGAGAGAGAATAGGTGATGGATTAACGTACATACAAACATTTGTGAGGCAAATAAGGTGATTCCAAGCGGCCTTAAGATGGTATAAATTAGATGAGTGACGAAGAATGCCGAGACAATCTGCATCTCCAAAAGCGGCAACGAGAAATTGAAAGTCGTGGACAGGGAAGTCGTATCTTCCCAGATACCAGCCGAATTCACCTTGGGAGCTAAAATGATGCAATACTCGTATGTTTCATTCTCGTACAGAAGATTTGGCGGAGGCAATGCCCCGGCCATGGCTGCCGCTGAGTGTCGCTAAGATTCTGGGAAGGAATTGGATGATAAAGGAAAGAATAGTGTAAGATTTAAGAAATTACTGCAATGTTTTAATAAAGAGGGTTAAACTACGAAATTGGCAACAATTTTTGGGTTTGATATGCGACTATATCTACTCAACCATCTTCTCTTTTTCTCGATTAACAATTGTCGGATTTGATACTTTATCAAAGTATAACATTTAATTCCATTAATAATCTTAAACATGTATGTAAAACACCGTCACTTAATTTTACTAATTAATTCTTCATCAAACATACACACATTTAACTCAACTCTTTGCCTTCCTTCCAACGAGTCCCTCTACTTAACTTCCCAATTTAAACAATATTATGTTAATTTTCCAACACTCCCAAAACCCTTTAAATACTAACTTCTAATCCTTGAACTTTTACATTATAGCAATTTCGTCCCTAGACACGAGATCATCCAGAAATTATTCCTCTAAAATGAGCTAGAATTAACAACAAGACCAACATATGTATATATTATCATCGTGGCATCCAAATTCTAATAAGGATAATTTTTTTTTTTTTTTTTTTTTTTTTTACATTTGATGATTTCACAAATAAATCCATAGATTAACTAGATGAAGCTTCCAAGACTCCGAAAACGTAAAAATCAAATAAAATGAGCTTCAAAACACCTACCATGCAAGTCAAAATAAGCTTAGCTGAAATTTTCTTTTAGCTTCCATGGAGGTTTCGGTTTTTTGACAAGAGATAGGAAAAGAAAGAGATGATGTTTTCTCAATTTGTTTTGCTAATAATTTTATTCTTTTCCATTAAATTTATGGAATAATTGCCTTTTAAATGCTTCAATTTATATCCCCCATAATAAAACAACTCTTTAAGGCTAATAACTACCACTTTTTCTTCTACTTCAATTCGGTCCATTTCCCCCCAATTTAGCATTTAAACGATTTAATTACTTAACCAAATCCTTGATTTGATCTAATAAATTTCTAGATTAACAAAAATATCAATAAAAGGCTATCTAAATGATAGAGATCACAGTCTCGATTTTATCATACTTGTACCCTGATTAACTGATTGATTAGTAAAATTTGACAGATCAAAATATAATATAACACTATAATAAACTCGTAAATATCATCAAATAATATTTATGGACTCGATCATCGAAAAATGGAGTTTCGGAACTGTTATTTTCAGCACCACTGGAATTCGGGACGTTACAAATTGGACCTCCACTAGCTCAATGCAACTCTTTAACATATTGCATTTAACACGAATACTTGTATGGAAACGTAAACGACTAAATAAGGAGAAATGGTTCGTCGAATTTACTCATGAGAGTAATAAGTGTTTTCTCAATTCAATGATTAGAATATCTTGATTAATAAGGAAAAATTGAAACATGCATTTTAATAAGATTAAACCTTTCTGACTTTAATGAAATTAAAATATGATTTGTGTAAGTTATTTAATCGAGTAACTAATTTTGGTTTATTAACTAAAATTAATTAAGAGTCTAAAATACATATGTGGGTCTTAAAGTTACCTAAAAAAGGTTAATAGGTGGTCAACCATATGTGGAGAGAAACCTTGACTGCCAAGCAAGCAAGGAGGCAACATTAGGAGTCCTGAAATGCTTAAATTAGTTAAGTATGATACGAGAACAATAGTATACATAAACTTTGATTATGATATGAGAACAACAACACACATAAATTTTTAATTTTAATTGAGTTTAGAGATGAAACGAACAAAAAAAACTTGAAATGCTGAAATTAATTAAAAAAAACAAATGTGTTTCGATTTAAACTAAATTAAGATTCAATCAACCTAATCAATGTCTATTTACATTTATACAATGTTGTTGTTGCACAACTAATACAGATACCCTTCTATTTAAATCCGTGGATGCAAAAAGGTCTCCAACAATCCCTAGCTCAGGGAATTCACTCCATTCTGATAAACCCGCCAATAGTACCAGCTCCATCCCGTAGTGTTTACCGACGATCATTAAATCATAATCATTGGCGATTGACCTAATGAGATTTATGGTTTGTGATCCGCAATTCGAGACTTTTTCTACATACATTATGTCACAACCATTGCCAACTACTCCATTATTTTGCTTAGCATCTTTCAATATCTCGGTATCCAACACCGTGTCCCAGTCTAAAATGTTCCCACAATCTTGAGTCGCAATGAGACGGGTCACGGTTAGCTTCACCCGATCGCCTCGAGCCATCCTTTTCGCCAGCGTTAAAGCCTCCCTATCATCTTTTCCACCGAAGAAAAGCATCCCGATTGAGTAAGACGGTGATGATGATGGCTTCATCGATTTCTGCCTCCTGCCACGGTCGATCAGGATCCCGACTGAGCATGGTGCTTGGTCCAAGACGTTGCAATTCAATTTCCTTACCACATTATTTTCTTCTTCAAGGGATCCATCAATCGACCATTTCCTATGGAACGGAAGAATTATAAAAGACGTTTGCTTGTCAAGAGCCATAGTGCAAATATCTTCATGCATGAGGTTCCGCAGTGTAATCGCTGTGAAAGCGTTAACCGTAACCAAACCCCAATTGTTCCTCTCGTACTGATAGAACGGAATGATGTTCTCGAAGGAACTGGTGGCGGCAGTGCTAGTTTCGCGATTTTGGTGAGCTATAAACACCGGCGAATTACGAGCCATTAGCTCGACCAAGTGAAGGACATAAACAACATTGGGACTCTCTTTCGTAGGGAAAGTGAGATCAAGCAAATTGATCATAGCTGGGGCATTATCGGGTGTGTGAACACATGCAAGAACCCGCAGCTCGGCATCGGGTTTTAAGTAGGTTAAGTTTCGATGCTCATATGCTGCATATTTTCTTGAATCTGGGTCATAAAGGAACCTCACCAGGAGTGGGATTATAGTTGCATTTATCAAAATGGCGATGACCATGGCGGTAAAAACCGATTCTGATATAACCTGCAAATGAAAAAGATAATTAGAGCTTTACAAAGCAATCAAATAGATTTCAGAGATTCTGATTAAGTTTTTGATTGGTCAAATTGTATAAAAGGTCCTTATATAGTGTGTGTTTGACGAATTTAAGTCTCTAGTAGAGCTTGATTATTTCGAGACTCTTTGCATTTTGAAAGGGTTTAAATTTTGCATCTCCCCGGACCAAACAACACCATGTGGTTCAATGAATGTCATGTGTGTTATAATAAAAATCTAGAGGTACTTAATTGGCACAAAGAAAAACTTTAAAATTAAATTGAAAAAGCTAGGTACCGAATGAGCATCGAAGCCCAACTCAGGCTCCAATTTGAGATAAAAAAAAAAAAAAAACTTCAGGTACCGAATAAAACATTGAAAATAAACTCAAGTACCAAATAACATATTAACCCTCTAAAATACGTAATTTGAAACCTCAACTCAACTTCTTTCGAATGTAATAAGAAATACTAATTTTCTTTTTTAAATTTAAATTTTACCTTGTTGTCTATAAAGGTAGAAAAATGCGATAACTGGACAATGCCTTTGCTACTCATAATGAGACCAAAAGCCAAGGAATCCCTAAAAGGCATGAAGTCCAAAAATGAACCTATGCAACACGGTATTAGTTTTGCAAGGAATGTCATGGAAAGAAAAATAGTAAATCTTTTGACATGGGATAGATCCGACAACATATCCCATATATTGGCCTTCGTTGTCGATACTGTTGTGTAGATCGAAAGAAAGAGGCCATTGGTAAAGCATTCGAATTTGTCTATCAATGCCGACCCGAGCGGCGGACCATCAGGGACGGCTAAGCCGAAGAGAAACGCACCGATTAAAGGAGATCGATCGGTCCAATGTGTAAATACAGCACACCCTACAGCAACCATCATGGTGGCCGTGATGTACACTTCCGCGACAGGTTGCCCATCGGGTGTTCTTTTAATTACCCAATACATCAATGGACGAAACACGAAGAAAATGAGTGCTATGAAACAACACATGCTCACTCCCCGTACTATAACCAAAAATGGTGATGAGGCAAACTGCTGTGAATACGTAATCAAGCGGACTAAAAACAAGGTGCTCAAGTCGCCTACAGCAGCGGACGATAGGGCAAGTCGTCCAAGTTCGGTATTTAAGATCTTGAGCTCGGCTAGTAGGCAAGCGATGACCGAAAACGATGTTAGCGCTTCCATCAGTGTTCCGACTAGACGTTGGGTTTTTTCCTGTTTGGTTTCATTAGGTTGTTTGAAGGCTTCATGAATCGCCACACTGACCAAGATGGGAGATAAAAGGGATAGGACGCCGATCCCTACGGATCTCTTTGTTGTCCTTAATGCTAATTTCAAGTCCATTTTCACTCCCGTTAGGAACAAGAATAATGTGAAACCGAACACCGATACAGTGTCGATGATTTCTACACCTAAATCCTTCCTGAGGAATCTGCTCCCTAGTTTTATCATAGGGTTCATGGTAATGCCGGCCTAGTAAAAAACAACAACAACAAGGTTTCACTTAGTTGACATATGCATTTCATGGAGCATATATAATAGGCTAAGATATACATATAGAGAGAGAAAGAGTAGGCGATGGATTAACATACAAACATTTGTGAGGCAAATAAGGTGATACCAAGAGGCCTTAAGATGGCATAAATTAGATGAGTGACGAAGAATGTCAAGACAATCTGCAACTCCACAAGTGGCAACGAGTAATTGAAAATTGTCGACAGGGAAGTCGCATTTTCCCAGATACCAGCGGAATTCACCTTGGGATGTAAAATGATGCAATATTCATATGTTTTATTCTCGTAAGGAAGATATGGCGGAGGAGATGCTTCGGCCATGGCTGCCGCTAACCGTCGCCGAGATTCTGGGAAGGAATTGGATGATAAGCGAAAGAATAGTGTAAGGTTTTAATAAAGAGGGTTAAACTATGAAATTTGTAATAATTTTTGGGTTGGGTTTTGTTGTTAATGTTTAACAATTTCTAGTTGTTTCAATTAGATTCTGCAATTTGACAGATTTACCTAATTTTTATTTATTTATTCAGTTTAGTGTTACCATTGAACAAACATAATATAATCAATTACTCCTGCTGTTAGAAACGTAAATAGAAACATAACAAATACAAATGAAAAAAAATATATTAAAAAAATTCAAAAAAACAAAACTTTTGTACCTTATTCGAGTTAAACCAATTCGGATTATTCCAAATTTATTTTTCATACAAAAATACTTTTTGAATTCCTCGTAGAAAGAAATTTGGCTAATGAAAAAGCTTTCAAAGCCGCCCAATATCCTTTCTTTTTCTAAACATTTTCTCGAATTCGCATTTTTGCTGTAGAATTAGGTTTCTTTAAAATTACCATTCAAAAAAAATTTATTCAATGCTATAGTTGGATGTCAAAAACATCTATTTTTAAAACAAAACGATCGGTCTTTTGATGTCATTATTTATCTATTCCTATAAATTTTCTAAATTATAATTAAATATACTACGATACAAATTGCATGCTGAAATTCTCAATTAAAATCTTAATAAACGCTATCCTATTATTTTAACTTCTTTTATCTTTTTACATTATTTGGTAGCAATTTTGTCTCCTAAAAAAAATAAGAGCAATTTAATTCTTGCCTAATTTTGAATCTGAACAACTATGGATAATTATTCCTAACTTTTGTTATATCCCCCGGCACTTATACACGTGTCAGCACGGTAAGCCACCAGAATTGACCTTTCAACCCCTTGTCATCAGGTCCCTTTGACCACCTACTCCCCTCGAGAGTGACCTTGACCACTTGTTCCCATGACAAGGCCTCTCACACTCGGTTTCCACTAAGTTCGGAAATTATGGAATAATTGAGGGGTTAAATTGAAAGAAGTCATAAGCTGGCGGTCTCCACTGAAAAAATTAAAAAAAATTAGTAATTGATTTTGGACGTGGTTGAGATCCAATTTTGGTTTGGTTTGATTAAAATCAACTGATTCCTTAGTGGGAGACAAAATAATTACCCACGGAAGATTTTTATGGGACAGATAACCGAGCGTAAAGGGCTATAAATAGTTGAGAAATGACTTCTCAGGGAGACTTCTTCTCAATTTTGTTTCACTCTCTCATATTCTTCATGGGATAAAACACATATAACAAGGTTATTGGACTAAAGCTTGAAATTTGTAGCTTTTGTAACGGTATATAATGAGTTCAAAAATGATACTTTAGTGGAATGATTCTATAACTAAATATTTTTTTTATCAATAGAAGAAGAGTCGAAATTTAGTTACCAATTATTTAAGCTCTAATTATGTATAATTGAACCCTCCACTGGTTCGACACAACTCTTTAACGGATTGCGTTTCACACGAATAGTATACGGAACTGTAAACGATTAAATAAGGAGATATGGTTCACTAGATTTACTCATTAGAATAATGTGTGTTTTCCCGATTCAATGATTAGATCATCTTGAGTTAATTTAATCATTTCGGATATCTATTTAAACAATGAACTCGAAGTGAAACTAAACTAAGAGATCGTATAATCTAATTATTTGGAATGAAATAAATTTAATTAAAAAAGTTACACATGCATTTTAATACGTTGAAATCTATCGAGATTAGAATACGACTTGTGTAAATACATATGTGAATCTTAAAGTGACCTAACAAGGGTTAATAGGTGGCCAGAAACCTTGCCTGCCAAGCAAGCAGGGAGGCAAAATTAAGAGTCCTGAAATGCTTAAATTAATTAAGTTTGATAGGAGAACAATAGCATACCTGATTTTAATTAAGTTTACAAATGAAATTAAAGGAAAAACCTGAAATGATTAAGTTAATTAAAAAAACAATTATTTCTCGATTTTTTTTTTTTTATTAAAAAAAAGGATGTAATTAACTAGATTATGAACATCCAAAGTGCATAGCTACATGTGAATTGAAAGTTGAGTGACGAATTGGAAGAATAATAATAAGAGATGTACACGAGAATTCCTTATTCACTATGTATCGACATTATAAATTATGATTTAAGTTAAAATCACTCACAAAGTTGCAATCCAACACTTATCCATCAAACCAGATTATCCTCTCACGAAGATTTTTACATTGAAAGCTTAGTTCCAAATTGAACACACAAAAAAACATTTGTTCCCGCAATGAGGAAACTTTTTAAGTATTTATTACGCGCTCAAACTCATGTCCTCTTATATTAACAGCAATGCTGATATCAACAAAGTTAAGATTCAATCAACCTGTAATTACATTTATACAATTTTGTTGTTGCACAACTAATACAGATACCCTGCTATCTAAATCCGTAGATGCAAAAAGGTCTCCAACAATCCCTAGCTCAGGAAATTCACTCCATTCTGATAAACCTTCCAATTGTACCGACTCCACCCCGTATTGTCTACCGACGATCATTAAATCATAATCGTTGGCGATTGACCTAACGAGCTTTATGGTCTGCGGTCCGTTATTTGACACTTCTTCTACATACATGATGTCACAACCATTACCAAGTACTCCATTATTTTGCTTAATATCTTTCAACAACTCGGTATCAAACACCATGTCCCAGTCTACAACGTTCCTGCAATCTTTATACGCAATGACATGGATCACGGTTAGCTTCACCCGAGGGTCTCGAGCCATCCTTTTCGCCAGCGTTAAAGCCTCCCTATCATCTTTTCCACCGAAGAAAAGCATCCCGATTGAGTAAGACGCTGATGATGACGGATTCATGGATTTATGCATCCTGCCACGGTCAATCAGGATCCCGACTGAGCACGGTGCTCGGTCCAAGACGCTGCAATTCAAGTTCCTTACCATATTATTTTCTTCTTCAAGGAATCCATCAATCGACCATTTCCTGTGGAACGGAAGAATTATAAAAGACGTTTGCTTTTTGAGAGCCATTGTGCAAATATCGTCATGCATGAGCTTCGGCAGTGTAATCACCGTGAAAGCGTTAACCGTGACAAAATCCCAGTTGTTCCCCTCGTACTCATAGAACGGAGTGATGTTCTCGAAGGCACTGGTGTCGGTGGTGGTGGCTTCGCGATTGTGGTGAGCTATAAACACTGGTGAATTACGGCCCCTTAGCTCGATCAGGTGAAGGACATAAACAGCAATGGGACTCTCTTTCGTAGGGCAAGTGAGATCAAGGAAATGGATCATAGCTGGGACATTATCGGGTTTGTGAAAACAAGCAAGAACCCGTAGCTCAGCATTGGGTTTTAAGTTCATTAAGTTTCGTTGCTCATATGATGCATATTTTCTTGAATCTGGGTCATAAAGGAACCTCACCAGGAGTGGGATTACAGTTGCATTTAATAAAATGCCGATGACCATGGCGGTAAAAACTGCTTCTGATATATCCTGCAAATGGAAAAGATATATAATTAGAGATTTACAAAACAATCACATAGATTTTGGGGATTCTAATTAAGTTTTTGATTGGTCAAATTCTATAAAACGTCCTCATATAGTGTGTGTTCAACGGATTTAGGTCTCTACTATAATTTCATTATTTCTACACTCTTTACCTTTCGAAATGCTCAAGACCATGTGGCGCAATGAATGTTTAATGAAAAAACTCTAGATATTTAATTGGGACATAAAAAAGGCGTGCCAATTTGACATTAAAGTGAAACTCATGTATTTAATTGGGACGAAGAAAAACTCGGATACCGAAATGAATATTGAAGCTAAACTCATGTACCAATTTGAAATAATAAAAAAAATACATTAGGTATTAAATTGAACATTAAAAACAAACTCAAGTATCAAATAATTTATTAATCCTTTTCTAAAATGCGTATTTTGAACCTGAGCTCAAATTCTTTCAATTATTCCGTCAAATATTTGACGTGGCTTTTCTTAGACCAGATGATGTTACAATATAATTTAACATTTTTTTTTATAGTTGAACGCTTATTTTTTTTTTGCATTCGCATGTTTAAAGACGATGTTTGTTTGAGGGTTGAAAATGTAATCTTGAAAATCAGGGACATTAGAAATGATCAAATTATATTACAGGGATAAACTACACTAAAGAAACATGGTATAGGGACCATATATAAAATTTGACTTTTTTAAAGATTTTTTTCATGATTTGGCTCTTGAAGTGTACTCGTTTTCTCGATTTGGTACTTAAACTTTTTTTTTTTATTTTTTATTATCTCACTTTACATAAAAAATTTATCTACGTCCACTAAGAATATGCCACATGCGAAGTTCTTACTGGACCAAAAATAATGGTTTAAATACCAAATAGTAAAAAAAGTAAATTTAGATTTTACCTTATTGTCTCTGAACGTAACAAAACGCGACAACTGGACAACGCCTTTGCAACTCATAACGAGACCAAAAGCCAAGGAGTCCCTAAAAGGCATTAAGTTAAAAAACGAACCCATGCAACATGGTATTAGTTTTGCAAAGAATGTGCAAAAAACAAAAATGGTATCAAATTTGACATGGGATGGATCCGAAAACAAATTCCCTAATTGAATCCTCATTGTTGATGATGTTACGTAGACAGAAAGAAAGAGGCCATTGATAAAGCACTCGAATTTGTCTATCAATGCTGACCCTAGTGGCGGACCATCAGGGACGGCTAAACCGAAGAGAAATGCACCCGTTAAAGGAGATAGAGATATCCAATGTGTAAATATAGCACACCCTACAGCAACCATCACGGTGGCCGTGATGTACACTTCTGAGACCGGTCCCCCATTCGGTGTTCTTTTAATTATCCAATACATAAATGGACGAAACACGAAGAAGATGAGTGCTGTGAAACAACACATGGTCCCTGCTCGTACTAAAATCGCAGATGGTGATGTGACAAAAGTTCGTGAAAACGAAATTGTGCGGATTAAAAACATGGTGCTCAAGTCGCCTACGGTAGAGGACGATAGGGCAAGTCGTCCGAGTTCGGTATTTAAGATCTTGAGCTCGGCTAGTAGGCAAGCGATGACCGGAAACGATGTTGATGCTTCGATCACTGTTCCGATTAGACGTTCGGATTTTACTTGTCTGTGTTCATTAGGTTGTTTGAAGGTCTCATGAACAGCTAGACCGACCAAGATGGGAGATACAACGGATAGGACGCCGATCACTAAGGATCTCTTTGTTGTCGAAAATGCCGATTTGACGTCCATTTTCACCCCTGTTAGGAACATAAATACTGTGAAACCGAACAAGGATGAAGTGTCGGCGAGTTGTATACCTAAGAGCGGATTGATGAATACGCTCCTGAATACTGGTAGCGTAAGTACACGGATCATGAGGAAGCCGGCCTGGTTAAAAAGAAAACAAGGTTTCACTTAGTTGACATATGCATTTCAGGGTACATAATATAGGCTATTATATACATATATATATATATATACATTGAGAGAGAGAGAGTAGGCGATGGATTAACATACAAACATTTGTGAGGCAAATAAGGTGATACCAACAGGCCTCAAGATGGCGTAAATTACATTATTGAGGACGAATGTGAAGAGGACCTGCATCTCGAAAAGCGGCAACGAGTAATTGAACATATACAATGGGGAAGTCACATTTTCCCAAATACCCACGGAATTCACCATGGCAGGTAAACTGATGCAATATTCATCATATGTTCCATTCTTGTAGACATGAGTTGGCGGAGGCAATGAATCGGCCATGCCTTGCCTACGCCTCACTGTCGCCAAGATTCCGGTATTAATCAAGGGAAGGAATTGGATGTGCGAATTCAATCAATTTGTTGCAATGTTTTAATCAAGAGGGTTAAAATATCAAATTAGCAACTATTTTTGGGTTTTCTTGTTATTCTTCAACTAGATTTTCGGCCACCTGCAATTTTATATATTTATTAAAATAAATAAATATGGTCTTACAAAATCCAAAATTAACAGAATTCGAATTTAAAATAAAATATTATTTTTATTTTTATTTTTTGAAAAATTACTCAATTCTAAAAACTTAACCTTTACTTTTTTTTTTTTTTTTTTTGTAAATTTTGTATTAAGTTGGTGTTAATTGATTTGGTGAATTCAGATTCAACTAAAATTTTATAATGAATAGTTAAATATATCCTATTATTTTAAATCTTTTATTTTTTAAAATTATATGGTGAAGGGACGTTTCTAGTCTCTTTGAGTATTGATGTTGAGTAAATTGATCTCTTCCAAAAAAAATAGAGCAATTTAATTCCTGTTAGTTTCGAAAGTGAGCAACTAAAGATAATTAATCACAATGTTAATGGGGTGTTTGGTAAACAAAGTTTTGGGCCTTTTTAGCTAATAATTTAGGCACAAATGGAGAATTGAGTAATCAAACCCTTTAATTGTAGTGTTTGGTGAAAGGAGTTTGCAAAACCTCCAAAATAAAAAGTGTAGGGATGAACAACTTTTTTCATAGCTGATTGGGATTGAAATGTGTAGAATGATATATCTAACCATACTTTCTTAAAAATTACTCCCTTTGCCACTTGCTCTCAAATGTTTTTTTTATTATTTATGTAATCTTAATTTATTTTCAATTTACTAGTGTAAAATTATTTCTTGTGCAACTTTATATTAATTGAAATATGCTACTTGAAAATTTTATTCAGAGTGTGACATAATTATCACTAATTTACATACTAAGAACACGATATAATTATCACTAAGAATATAGCTTACAATTATATTGATACACTATTAATATTTATCAATTTTCACGAGGTTAATATTTACAAATAAGGAATTTAAGAAATTTATTTATTTAAAATTTCAAAAATATTCATTAATTAATTCCATAATAGATGTTTTAATTCCTTGGTAATAGTGTTTTATTTCAATAATTTTACCTAATAAAGACTAAAATATTATAAACAAATAAACAATTAACAATAACATGGTCATGCCCTTATTTGTCAATCTACACAAATCAACTTTCAACTATTAATTAAGTTTTACCAAACACTTTTAAATGACCAGCTAATAGAATCGGTTGGTCAAACCAGTCGTTGCAATCAGCTATCAGCCAATTACCAAACAGGGCCAATATCTTTGTATATAATTTTTTATTGGTATAATAATATATTTTGCTTTTGATGTTTATACATTCTGTCCATTTGATCTTGATTTAATAAATTTAAGCTTTACTTCACTTTTAAGAATTGATTACGGCTATTTTAGTCATAGTCAAATTTAGCCGGAAAGAATGACCAAATAGACAAAAGAAATGTAAATATTAAAGGTTAGATTTATAGCTTTACTAATAATGGATTTGATTGGTCAAATTCTATAAACAAAATCCTTTTAATATTAAAGGTTAGATTTATAGCTTTACTAATAATGGATTTGATTGGTCAAATTCTATAAACAAAATCCTTTTATTATATGTTTTTGACGAATTAAGCCCTCTATTATAATTTGGTAATTTCTAGACTTTTTACTTTTCAAAATGAGTAGTTTGGAACTTGAGATAAACTGTTTTCCATTTATTTCATCAAATATTTGAGGTGACCTTTCATAAAAAAAAATAAATCCATCAAATTATTTGACAGAATTAACCAAAACTTGAAGGCTGAAAATATAATTTCAAAAATAAAGAGACTAGAAATGATAAAGGAACAAAATACACACGAAACACACATGGTATAGGGAAAATTTATAGAATTTGATGTTTTTAGGCTGATTTGGTCTTTAAATTATACTCGTTTTCTCATTTTAATAATTTTTTTGTCACTTTGATACTTGAAGTAGTATCATGTTTATATTAGAGATTTTTTATTTTTAGAGTAAATTGAAACAAAAATGGTAGTTGACACGGACCAAAAAAATTTGAAGTATCAAATTAAAAAAAATGGTTATAATTCAATGACCAAATTGAGATTTTTTTATTATTTAGATTTATAAGTACTAAAAGTAAAATGTTTTGTTTTCATTCTTAATGTGTTTCGAGGTGATTATTTGATGTTAAATTTGAAATTTTATTCTCTTAATACTTTAAGTTCATGTTTTTATATATAATAGAACACTTGGGATCAAAATGAGCGGAAAACGAGCAAAAAGGGGAAATCGGAGCAAGCTATAGGAGCAACACCGGCTGGACCATTCCACACCATCGTGTGACCCACAAGACGTGTGGTAGGCCGTGTCGATTTCACGGGATTTCACACCGAACAGTAGAAAATCGAGATTTTTAGGTTTTTGGACATTCTAAGATGTATATATGATAAAAATGAGAAGATAGAGGTAAGTTGTCATTAAATATTCAAGAAAAAAAATTCAAAAATCACCATTGAAACCGACTCTGAAACGGATTTTCGTCATGATTGAAGATTCTCATTTGATTTCTTAAGAGATTATCATGAGTTATTTTATTTCTCTCGGTTATACTATGTCTTGGATGTTTTTATTTTCAAGCATGAATTAATTGTCAAAATAACTAGGGAGATGAACCTTATGATAGATTCTATCATTTGATTTTTATTTTACGTAATAAATACTTAGTTTCTTGTTCTTAATTATGTGTGCTTATTTATTGGTTTCATATTTCTAGCATATTGATCCATATTTAATGTGCTTAAATCTGAGGTTGAATAGATCCTGTTTAATAATAGATCTTGCATAATTGAGTGAAGTTGTATGCAATCCTAGAAATAGGATGACATAAATCTACTTGATTATAGTCAAATCTAATAGGGGAATCTATAATACGAGTTAATGTGATAATAGGGGTTTTAATTAGAAAGAAATTTCAATTAATCAACGTAAAGTCAGTTGCTCTTATTCTCGAAAGAGATATTAGTATAATTTAGGGATTTTTACGGATCAAGTTACTAAGTAAAGAAATTGCGTAATTTAAATTGATAGTGACAGATGAAATCTAGGTGAATTCTTTCCAAGTTATTGTTTCGTTTCGTGGTTGTTAATCGATTATTTTTTTATTGTTCTTTGTCGTGTTCGTTAGTTAATATTAGTTTTTAATCCATCAATTGAGTTATTCGGTTAAGTAATAGAAAGATGGTAATTCCTAGTACTTTTAGTTTTCGTGGAAATTATATCTTTGCTCATCGTAACTATACTATTAATTGATAGGTACACTTGTCTTAGTCAAAATTTTGGTTAGTTTCATGACGCATCAAGTTTTTGGCATCGTTGTCGGAGACTAAAATATTAGGAAAACTTTATTTTTATTAATTTAGACATTTTTTATTTTAATTTTAATATTTTTGCTTTTAATTTATTTTTTACATTCTAATTTTTCTTTTGTTTGATTCTTACAGGTTCCCTTGATTTATGCTTAGAGGCAACCCATTGGAATCATTAATTATTTACAGTGAGATTGAAAAAACTGCTTGCAAAAATTGGAGAGAAGTTAGAGAAGCAAGGAAAGATAAACAACTTTTAATAGACAATCAAGATCAAAAGGACATTACTGTGGAGATGTAGAATAATCCTAGTAATCAGCAACCTCCTGCACATCCTACTCTGCGTACTATGTATGACTATGCTAAGCCCACTTTGATTGGGGTTGAATCAAGTATTGTCAGGCCAACTGTTAATGCAAAAAATTTTGAGATTAAGTTGAACACAATTCAGATGGTGCAGTAGTATGTTTAGTTTGATGGGTTGCAAGATGAAGATCCGAATGCTCATTTAAATAATTTTTTGAGATTTGCGACACATTTAAGATCAATGATGTTACCGATGATTTCATACGCTTACGATTGTTCTCATTCTCTTTGAGGAACAAGACGAAATAGTGATTGAATTCACTTCCACAAGTTTCTATCACAACTTAGGATCAAATGATTGAAAATTTTATGTTGAAGTATTTTTCACCAGTCAAAACAATCAAGTTGAGGAATGACATCTCTTTTTTTTTTTTTTTCCCAAATGGAACTTGAGACACTATATGATGCATGGGAGAGATTTGAGAATCTTCTGAGAAGGAGCCCTCATCATGGGTTACCTTTGTGGTTACAAGTTCAAACCTTTTACAACGGTTTGAATCCCTCGACCAGGTAGATAATTGATGCAATAGATGGCAAAACATTGAATAATAAGACACCTCAGACAACCAAGAATTTATTGAGGAGATGTCACTGAATAATTATCAGTGGCAAGCCAGGAGAACAAAATCGATCGAGGTAGTCAGTGTTTTTAATATAGATGCAGTTGCTATGTAACCGAGTCAAGTGGAAACTCTGAGTAATAGAATTGATGGTTTGAGTGTGGCTAAGCATATGAATCCAGTAATGCAATGCGCTGTGACTACAGCGAGGATGATTAATCCAGAATGTTTGCCCTTCAAGTCTAACATGGAGCATAAGCAAGACGACTCTATAGGTAACAATTCTAGACTTCAAAATAACCTCTATAGCAATAATTATAATCTAAGGTCGAGGAATCATCCGAATTTCTCTTGAGATGGTCAAGAAAATCAAAGGTCAGAACTCCCTCCGGGTTTTCAGCAACCTTATCAACAAGGAAAGAAGCCGAATCTAAAAGAGATGTCAACGAAATTTATTTCAGTGTCAGAAACTAGATTCCAAAATACCGAGACAACTTTGAGGAATCAGCAGGTACCTATTCAAGCACTTAAGAATTAGGTTAGTCCGCTTGCTAAATTGGTTTTGGAAAGACAACAAGACAGTTTATTGAGTAACACTAAAACCAAACCGAAAGAGCAAATGCATGCAATCATTAACGTTTAATGCCCTTGGCGTTATCTCAAATCATATTTGTCCTATTACTCTTACTGAACTCTTTCCTACTTGCATCACAATACATTCTAAGATAAATCTGACATCCGCTATGCACCCATTCTATATGCCAAAAGAGATAATTGGGCGGATAGAACTGGGCCAAATAGATTAATTTCAAACTACACAATTAAATTTAGGACCTGCCATATTCCAGGTTGTCACAAGAAACCTTGCCTTCCAAGAAAGCAGGGAAGCAACATTAGGAGTCCTAAACTGCTTAAATTAATTAAGTTTGATATGAGAACAATAGCATAAATAAACTTCTGATTTTAATTAAGTTTACACATGAAATTAAAGGGAAAAAAACCTGAAATGCTTAAATTAATTAAAAACAATTATATCTTGATTTGAAAAAAATTAGGATGTAATTAAGTAGATCATGAACATCAAAAGTGCATAGCTACCTGTCAATCGTAAGTTAAGCTACAAATTGAGTAACAACTGGGAGACTAATAGAAAGAGATGTACACGAGAATTAGATACACAGCTCGGAAACTTTTCCTACATCTGTGAAACATTATTCAATGATTATTCCATTACGTATTCATATTATAAATTATGATTTAAGCTAAAATCACTCACAAATTCGTAACTTAACACTCATACATCAAATAAGAGTATTTTATCACTAAGATTTTTACCTTGAAAGTTTAATTACAAACTAAACACATTAAAAAACAAAAAAAACATTTGTTCCCCCTAATGAGCAAACTTTCAAGTATTTTAAAAATTTATTACACCCTCAAACTCATGTCCTTTTGTATTAACAATAATGTTGATTCCAACTAAGTTAAAATTCAATCAATGTCTATTTACATTTATACGATTTTGTTGTTGCACAACTAATACAGATATCCTGCTATCTAAATCTGTGGACGCAAAAAGGTCTCCAACAATCCCTAGCTCAGGGAATTCACTCCATTCTGATAAACCATCCAATAGTTCCGACTCCACCCCGTATTGTCTACCGACGATCATTAAATCATAATCGTTGGCGATTGACCTAATGAGCTTTACGGTCTGCGATCCGCAATTCGACACTTCTTCTACGTACATTATATGACAACCATTACCAAGTACTCCATTATTTTGCTTAGCATCTTTCAACATCTCGGTATCCAACACCATGTCCCAATCTAAGACGTTCCCACAATCATGAGACGCAATGAGACGGGTCACGGTTAGCTTCACCCGAGGGTCTCGAGCCATCCTTTTCGCCAGTGTTAAGGCCTCCCTATCATCTTTTCCACCGAAGAAAAGCATCCCGATTGAATAAGACGGTGATGATGATGGCTTCATCGATTTCTGCATCCTGCCACGGTCGATCAGGATCCCGACTGAGCATGGTGCTTGGTCCAAGACGTTGCAATTCAAGTTCCTTACCACATTATTTTCTTCTTCAAGGGATCCATCAATCGACCATTTCCTATGGAACGGAAGAATTATAAAAGACGTTTTCTTGTCGAGAGCCATTGTTCGAATATCTTCATGCATGAGCTCCGGCGGTGTAATTGTCGTGAAAGCGTTAACCGTGACCAAATCCCAATTGTTTATAATGATCGTAATTGTCGTGAAAGCGTTAACCGTTAACCGTGCTGATAGAACGGAATGATGTTCTCGAGGGAAATGGTGGCGACTGTGGTGCTAGTTTCGCGATTGTGGTGAGCTATAAACACTGGTGAATTACGACCCCTTAGCTCGATCAAGTGAAGGAGAAAAGCAACGTTGGGACTCTCTTTCGTAGGGCAAGTGAGATCAAGCAAATGGATCATAGCTGGGACATTATCGGGTGTGTGAACACATGCAAGAACCCGTAGCCCAGCATCGGGTTTTAAGTGCATTAAGTTTCGTTGCTCATATGATGCATATTTCCTTGAATCTGGGTCATAAAGGAACCTAACCATGAGTGGGATTATAGTTGCATTTACCAAAACGTCGATGACCATGGCGGTAAAAACTGCTTCTGATATAACCTGCAAATGAAAAAGATAATTAGAGATTTACAAAACAATCAAATAGATTTGGGAGATTTGATTGGTCAAATTATTTAAAAGGTCCTCATATAGTGTGTGTTCTCGACGGATTTAAGTCTCTACTATAATTTGATTATTTCTAGACTATTGAAAGGGTTTAAATTTTTGTATCTCTCAAGACCAAACAACATCACGTGGCACAATGAATGTTATGTGTGATTAATAAAAATCCATAGGTACTTAATTGGGACATAAAAAAGGCTTAGGTACCGATTGAACATTAAAGTGAAACTTATACACTTAATTGGGAGGAAAAAAAACTCAGATACCAAAATGAATATCGAAGTCAAACTCATGTCCCAATTTGAGATAAAAAGCATTAGATATCAAATTGAATATTGAAAACAAACTCAAGTACCAAATAACATATTAACCCTTTTCTTGAAATGCCTATTTTAAAGCCTGAGCTCAGCTTCTTTCTATTATTCTGTCAAATATTTGAGGTGGCTTCTTTTGGAGCAGATAATGTTACATATATCATTAGTCATTTTTATTTATAGTTGGAGCACTTTTTTTTTTTTTTTTTTTTTTGCATATTTAAAAAAACTGTTTGTTTGAAGGTTGAAAATGTCATTGGAAATGATGAAATGATATTATAGGGATAAACTAGACCAAAGAAACATGGTATAGGGACCTTATATAAAATTTGACCTTTTTAAGATTTTACTCATTATTTGGCTCTTGAACTATATTCGTTTTATCGCTTAAACTTTTTTTGTCCTACTTTATAAAAAAAATTTATCTACATCCAATAAGAATATGCCACTTGTGAAGTTTTTACAAGCAACTTTTGAGACGAAAAATAATAGTTTAAATATCAAATAGGAAAAAAATAGATTTAGATTTTACCTTATTGTCTCTAAAAGTACAAAAATGCGACAAATGAATAATACCGTTACTACTCGTAATGAGACCAAAAGCAAAGGAGTCCCTGAATGGCATAAAGTTAAAAAATGAACCTATGCAACATGGTATTAGTTTTGCGAGGAATGTCATCAAAACAAAAATGGCAGAAAATTTGACATGGGATAGGTCCGAGAACAAATTCTGTAATCTAATCTTCATTGTCGATGATGTTACGTAGATCGAAAGAAAGAGGCCATTGGTAAACCATTCAAACTTGTCTATCAATGTCGACCCTAACGGCGGACCGTCTGGGACGGCTAAGCCGAAGCGAAAAGCACCGATTAAAGGAGATTGATCGCTCCAATGTGTAAATACAGCACACCCTACAGCACCCATCATGGTGGTCGTAATGTACACTTCCGCAACGGGTCCCCCATTGGGTGTTCTTTTAATTACCCACTACAACAGTGGACGAAACACAAAGAAAATGAGTGCTATGAAACTACACATGCTCACTCCTCGTACTTTAACCAAAAATGGTGATGCGGAAAAATATAGTGAAAACGAAATTATGCAGACTAAAAACAGGGTGCTCAAGTCGCCTACGGCAGCTGACGATAGGGCAAGTCGTCCGAGTTCGGTATTGAAGATCTTGAGCTCATCTAGTAGGCAAGCGATGACCGAAAACGATGTTAATGCTTCGATCAGTGTTCCAACTAGACGTTCGGTTTTTACTTGTTTGGGTTCATTAGGTTGTTTGAAGGTTTCATGAATAGCTAAACCGACCAAGATGGGAGATAAAAGGGATACGATGCCGATCCCTATGGATCTCTTTGTTGTCCTAAATGCCGATTTGATGTCCATTTTGACTCCTGTTAGGAAGAAAAATAATGTGAACCCGAACAAGGATGCAGTGTCGATGGTTTGTAGACCAAAGTCCTGATATGCTCCTGAATACTTCTAGTTTCATTATGGGGAGCATGATAAAGCCGGTCTAGTTAAAAAGGAAGCAAGGTTTCGCTTAGTTGACATATGCATTTCAGGGGAGCATATACACTCGGCTAAGATATATATATATATATATATATATATATAAATAAATTGAGAGAGAGAGAGAGTAGGCGATGGATTAACATACAAACATTTGTGAGGCAAATAAGGTGATACCAACAGTCCTCAAGATGGCATAAACTATATGATTGATCACGAATGTCAAGACGAACTGCATCTCCAAAAGCGGCAACGAATAACTGAAAATCATCCGCGGGAAAGTCACGTTTTCCCATATACCGGCGGAATTCACCTTGGAAGGTAAATGATGCAATATTCATATGTTCCATTCTCGAAAAGATGATATGGCGCCGGTGGTGGCGGAGGCAATGCTTCGGTCATGGCTACGGCTGATCCAAGATTCTGGTATTAGTGAAGGGAAGGAATTGGATGACAAGGGAAAGAATAGTGTAAGGTTTAATGCTTTACATAGAATTTTTATTACAAGGCAAGTTAAAGAAATTTGTTGTACTGTTTTAATCAAGAGGGTTAAACTATCAAATTAACAACAATTTTTGGGTTTTCTTGTTAATGTTCTACAAATTCTAGTTGTTTCAACTAGAGTTTCCGCCACCTGCAGTTTGATATATTTATCAAAAAATAAATTTTAATATGGTGTCACTAAATCCAAAATTAAAATAAAATATTATATTACGTTAAATTTTGAAAAAAAGATACTGAGTTCTAAACACCTAACCTATACATTTTTACTATTTCGATTTTCCTTTTTAATTTTTTAATTTTGTATTGAGTTGATGTTAATTGAATTCAGATTCAATTAAAATTTAATAATAAATAGTTAAATATATCCTATTGTTTTAACTTCTTTTATCTTTTAAAATTATCTAGTAAAAAAGACTTTCTTAGTCTCTTGTGGTATTGATATTGAGTAAATTGATTTCTTTAAAAAAAAAATTAGATCAATTTAATCTTTGTTAATTTCGAAAGTAAACAACTAAGGAGAATTAATCACAATGTTAATGGAAGTGTTTGGTAAATAGAGTTTTGAAGTTTTTTGTAGCTAATTTGGACACAAATGGAGAATTGAGTAGTCAAACCCTCTAATCATAGTGTTTGATAAATGGAAAACAAAAAGCATAGGTATGGACGACTTTTTTCACAGCTAATTGGGAATGAGGTATATGGAATGACATATCTGATCATGCTTGCTCAAAAATTACTTCCTTTGTCACATGCTCTCAAATAGGGGTGAGAATTCGATCGAATCCTATTTCATCATCCTAACTCGATTTGAAATTTTTACGAATCGAGTCGAGTAAGATAGAATTCGAATCGAATCGAATATATTTGTTGAGTTAAATTAAAAAATAATAATTTGGTATTGTTTAATTTTTTATAATTTTTTAAAAATATTTTTATTTAATTTAGAGTTTTTTTAAGAAGAGAAAATTGATTTTGAGTTTAGTTTATGAGTTTTTTTTTTTTTTTTAAGAATTTTGGGTAAGGTAAAAGGTAAAAAATTAAAAATATTTGAATTTAGTTTATTGATATGTTTTAACCTTTAGGGGAAAAAATTTGGTAAGATAAAAAGTTTTGGCTTTGAGGGAAATGGAATAAAGTAAATTGGGTCTGAGTAATATAAATTTAAAATTAAAAATAATATAGTTTTATTCGGTTTATTCAAATTATTCGAGTTCAAAATTTTAACTCGATTCGTTTAACTCGAATAACTCGATTCAAATAATTTGAAATTCGAAATTTTTTTTCGAATTTTTCGATTCAAATCGAGCTTTGCTCACCCCTACTCTCAAATGTTCTTGATTATTTATGTAATCTTAATTTATTTTCAATTTACTTGTGCAAAATGTTCTTGTGAAACTTTATATTAACTGAAATATGCTATTTGACAAATTTATTCAGAATGTGACATAATTATCACTAATTTACATACCAAGAACATGACATAATTACCACTAAGAAAATGTTTACATTTATATTAATACACTATTAATATTTATCAATTTCCACAAGCTTAATATTTGAACTTAAGAAATTTGTTTATTTAAAATTTTAAAAATATTTACTAATTAATTTTCATAATGAATATTTTAATTCATTGGTAATAGTGTTTTATTTCAATAATTTCACCTAATAAAAACTAAAGTATTATAAACAAATAAATACTTGCCAATAACATATGTTATGCCTTTATTTATCATTTTACGTGTATCAACTTTTAGCTATCAACTAAGTTTTACTAAACATTTTTAAATGAACAATTAATAGAATTAGTTAGTCAAACTAGCCATTGCAATCAGCAATCAGCAATCAGCAATCAGCTATCAACCAATTGCCAAACAAGCCCAATATTTTTTTCGCCAGTTGTACATAATTTTTATTGGTATAATAATATATTTAACTTTTGATGTTTATACATTATGTCAATTTGATCTTGATTTAACACATTTAGGCTTTGATTCACTTTTAAGTATTGATTGCGACTGTTTTTCATATTCGTTTTAAAATTTGTGATTGTTGAATAATATTAATATTATTTTTAAGGTTAGAATCTGAATTTTGTTTTGGTGGATGATGGAAGAATTTAATTCAAAGAGACAAAAGTATGGAGGAAATTAAAAGAGAGAACTATAATCAATGTCTACTTTCAGCTATATAATGTTGTTGCACAACTAATACAGATACCCTGCTATCTGTAGATGCAAAAAGGTCTCCCACAATCCCTCGTTCAGGGAATTCACTCCATTCTGATAAACCCATTGATTGTATCGACTCCACCCCGTAGCGTCTACCCACGATTATCAAATCATAATCGTCGGCAACCGACCTAATGATCCTCGCAGTCTGTGGTCCGCTATCCGATACTAGTTCTACATACATCATGTCACAGCCATTACCAAGTACTCCGTTATTTTGCTTAACATCTTTCAACATCTCAACATCCATTATCGTGTCCCAGACTAAGACGTCTCTGCAATCACGGTACGCAATGTGACGGATCACGGTTAGCTTCACTCGAGGGTGTCGAGCCATCCTTTTCGCCAACGTTAAAGCCTCCCTATCATCTTTGCCACCCAAGAAAAGAATCCCAACAGAGTAGGACGACGAATTCATCGGTTTCCACCTCCCTCCACGGTCAATGAGGATCCCTACCGAGCATGGTGCTCGGTCCAAGACGCTACAATTTACGTTCCGTGCCACATTGTTTTCTGCTTCTACAGACCCGTTAACGGACCATTTCCTATGGAAAGGGAGAACTATGAAGGATGTTTGCTTGTCAAGAGCCATAGTGCAAATATCTTCATGCATGAGCTTCGGCGGTGAGATTGCTGTGAAAGCATTAACTGTGACCAAACCCCAATTGTTTTGCTCGTATTGATAGAACGCAAGGATGTCCTCAAAGGAACCGCCGACGGTGGTGTCAGTTTCATGCTTGTGGTGAGCTATAAACACCGGTGAATCACGAGCCATTAGCTCGATCAAGTGAAGGGCGTAAATAACATTGGGACTTTCATTCATAGGGCATGTGAGGTCAAGCAAATGGATCATGGGTGAGACATTTTCAGGCCTATGAATGCATGCAAGAACCCGTAGCTCAGCATCGGGTTTTAAGTGCATTAAGTTGCGTTTTTTTATATCCTGCATATTTTCTTGAAACTGGGTCGTAAAGGAACCTCACTAGGAGTGGGATTACAGTTGCATTTACAAGAATGGCGAAGACCGCGACGCTAAATGTTGCTTCTGATATAACCTGCAAATGAAAAATAATACTTAGAGCTTGTCATAATCATCAATTTAGGCTTTAACTTTTAGTTAATTTCGCCTTCAACAACAAAATGACTCAAATTAACTTTTAATTTAGGTTTTATTCATAATTTGATTTTTAAATTATACTCGTTTTCACTTTGATACTTGAATTAGTATCATGTTCTTATTGGGAACTTTTTTATTTTTAGAGTAAATTGATACAAAAATGGTAGTTGATACACCACAGTGGACAGGAAAAAAATTACATACCAAACTGAAAAAACTAAGTATAATTCAATGACCAAATTGAGATCTTTTTAATTTATAGATCTTACCCGATTGTCTTTGAAAGTAGTAAAACAGGCCAACTCCACGACCCCTTTGCTGCTCATAATGAGACCAAGAGCCAAGGAGTCCCTAAAGGGCATGAAGCTCACAAATGAAGCTGTGAAACAAGGTATAAATTTTGCAAGGAATGTCAAGACAAATGAAATTATAGAAAATTTGACTTTGGTTGGATTCGACACCATCTTCCTCGGATTAACCCTCATTGCCGATGCTGTTATGTAGATAGCAAGAAAGATGCCATTGACAAAGCATTCGAACTTGTTTATCAACGTGGACCCTAGTGGCGGACCGTCAGGCACGGCTAAGCCGAAAAGAAAAGCACCGATTAAAGGTGAATGCTGGGTCCAATGTGTAAATATAGCACATTCTATAGCAACCATCAGGATGGCCACGATGTACACTTCCTCAATCGGTTCTTCTTCGGGTGTTTTCTTAATGATCCAAAACATCATTGGGCGAAACACGAAGAAAAGGACTGTTATGAAAAGAAAGGCCACAAATACGCGTTGTATAGCCAACAATGGTGACGTCGACCAATCATGTGATAATGAAATTACGTGAACTAGAAACAAGGTGCTCAAGTCACCTACGGAGACTGACGATAGAGCCAGTCGTCCGAGTTCGGACTTTATTATCTTGAGCTCGCCGAGAAGGCAGGCGATGACCGGAAACGATGTTATTGATTCGATCAATGTTGCGACTATTTCCGCTTTTATGACTTCATTCATTCGTTTATGTTAGTTGAAGGTCTTGTGAAGCAGTATTCAAACCACGATGGGAGATAAAAGGGATATGATTCCAATCACTACGGATTTCTTTGTCGTGTTAAACGCCACCTTCACATCCATTTTCACTCCCGTCAGGAAAATAAATGATGTGAAACCGAATACTGATGCAGCGTCGACCATTTCTACACCTAACTTTCGACGATAAAATATGTTCTTGAATGCGTTTAGTTTCCCCATTACTGGAGGTCCTAAGATAAGTCCGGCCTAGTATAAAAGAAAATTGAAGTTTCACTTACTTGACATGCATTTCATGGACCATAATAACTCTAGAAGACATATAGAGGGAGAGAGAGAGACGGGGGGGTGGGGGTAGGTGATTGATTAACGTACACAAATTTGTGAGGCGAATAAGGTGATTCCAAGAGGCTTGAGGCTGGCATGAATGAGATGAGAGACGATGAATATCATGATCATCTGCATCTCTAGAAGTGGCAATGAGTATGTCAACATCGTGGACGGGTAAGCCACATTTTCCCAGATACTGGCTGAATTTATTCTGGGAGATAAAATGATGCAGATTTCATATGTATCATTTTGGTGGGGAAGCGGAGATGGTGCTTCCACCATGGTTGCCGCTGGCTGTCGCTTTTCGCTAAGATTATAATGGTATTAATGAAGAGAATGTATTGGATGATAAGGGAAAGAATAATGCAAGGTTTAATACTTTACATAGAAAGAAAAATTTAGAATGCAAAGTATGAAAGTTAAAAGAAATTGTTGAAATGTTAATCAGTAGGGTTAAAATTTCATGTTAGCAACAAATTTTGGGTTTTCTGATAATGTTAACAATTTCTAGTTGTTT
The DNA here is from genome assembly GCA_039519145.1 of Kokia cookei. Classification (NCBI taxonomy): domain Eukaryota; kingdom Viridiplantae; phylum Streptophyta; class Magnoliopsida; order Malvales; family Malvaceae; genus Kokia; species Kokia cookei. The sequence continues at coordinate 380,052 of CM076905.1, read as the reverse complement.
CAACTAGATTGTTAGTCACCTCCAATTTCACATATTTACTTAAAATTTATTTTATTGAGTCACTAAACTGAATTTCAAATTTTGAAAAAAAAATTTATAATTTTATTAAAAACTTATTCTATTTACCATTGCAAGATGTTCTAATTTTATGTCTCAACTAATAAGGCAGGTTCATAAATAAATTATAACACGAGAGTAAGGTCAAAAGAAGGAATTAGCATTCATACACAACTTTAATCTCAAGACTTATACCAAATACGAGTTCATTAATCTTCATTTATACACAACTTAAAGTATGCATTTAAGTTAACACAAGTGCATGATTTTTATATCAAACAAGGTACTTAAGTTTACTTTCAACATTTCATCAACCATAGCAAGGTTTTTCACAAACTAATTATACATAAGCAAAAAGAGACATCATCCTAGTACATGCCATATTAACCAAGTGATGTAAAAATCTACCAAACAATTTTGGGATAGTGTGATGCTCCAAGATGATCCGATCTCCGAACAATAAAATTGAATCTACAAAACAGTAGCAAATCCACAAGTAAGCACTTTAAGGCTTAGTAAGTTAACAAGTTAAATAGATTTATCAAACTTCAAGGGTTGTAATAATCTAGTTAACCGAATGGAATACAGTGTACAACCGAGGTAAGTCTCAACTCGCATTTGATTCTCACAATGACACAAAGTTACCGGACCCTTAATTCGTAATGGAATTCATTACATTTAATACTCACAATGACACTTAGTCATCGGACCTTATAATCTATGAAAGATTCATGTACTCACGATGACACTTAGTCATCGGACCCTTTTTCATATACGGCACGAAGCCCGTTGCCTTTCTTTGCTTTATTCTTGTCTTCCAACTTTTGATCATTATATCAATTCACTACAACATTTTATAATACAAGAATGTGCAATTCAAACTGAAAATTAACCATACGAACTTACCGGATTGGATTGTAGTTGTGATTGGATCCCAAAGACTATTCTGCTAATTTCCCCTTTCCACGATCGGTGGCACGGTCGTAATCAAATGGAGCTTTAAGCTTGGCCGAATTTCTTGCTATCGTCCAGGGTTTCTTCCTTTAACTTAATGAAGAAGATGATGAGAAATTACACTAAATTTCATCTCATTTTTACTTAACCTCTTTATTTCTAATTTACCAAATTACCTTTATTTAATTCATGTGAATCTCTCTTTAAAATTAGCCAAAACCGTCCGCTTCTTCCTTAAAAGGTCTATTTTCCTTTTTAGGACTTTAACCTATCCTTCAATTAACATTAAATACATGAAATTCAACTATTGTACCTTTTATAAATTGGTCCTTATTACTCGATTAACTATCTAAATGATAAAATCTTTTAACCAAAATTTAATACGATGATATTGATGTCATAAATATTAAATCAATAGTATTTACGACTCGACTCGTCGGAGTTGTGATCCCGAAATCACTTTTTTCGACACCACTGAAAATCGGGCTATTACAGTTTAAAATATAACATTTTTGTACCAATTGATATAAGACGACATGTACTAATACAAGCTGATATTGACTGAAATAGGTCAAACATACCGACATGGTTGAAACACACAAAAATTTTGATCGAAATGGAATATAAACTATTTAATAATGATTTAAGACTGGAACAATATCGACCAATACCAACTCCCATGTCAATAAGCAAAGAAGGATCCAAGAATTAGTTACGCAATTTGAAAATCTTTATACATTTGTGAGACTTTACTCATAGAATAATCCACTATATTTTAACATTACAATCGTGATTTAAATTTAACTTACTCAACGATTTGTAACTTTACACCCAATACATTAATTAAGATCACTCTTATACTAGAGCTTTCCTCTTGAAAGTGCAATTACAATATTAACATCAAAACCAATTTCTTCACAAAGTATTTGTAGCAAAACAAGTTACTCTCAATGAACAAAATAAGAGCTTTATGAATCGAATGCATAATCAAGCCTTTTTTTTAAATAGGTATATAAACTTGTAATCTTTTGTGCTCCAATTAGACTTATATATGGTATCAAATAAGTAAAAATCTTCTTAATTTGTACTTCTTTTGAAATTCTTAAATTTTTTTAAATTTATGTGCTAAAATTGCTATTTTTCTAATTTTCATTTTAAATTATATTATATAATATTTTATCTGTCATTTAACTTTTGACTTAATAGTTTTAATAATAAAATGATCTAATTGATATAACATCGATAATTTGAAGATGTAATTAGAATATTTAAAAGTTTGGAGATCAATTTAGAATAAAAATAATAGTTTAGAGATGTCTGATGAAAGTTTTTTTTTTTTTTTTTCTTTTAATTTTGTGAATTGATGCCATGGATTATATTTAATTAATGTCCATCCATATCTAAATAATGTTGTTGTTGCACAACTAATGCAGATACCCTGCTACTTAGATCCGTTGATGCAAGGAGATCTCCGACCACCCCTAGTTCAGGGAATTCACACCATTCCGATAAACCCATCGTTTGTACCGATTCCACCCTGTATCGCCTACCGACGATGATCAAATCGTAGCTGTTCACGATGGATCTAATGACCCCCGCGGCTTGTGGCCCGTCGTTGGAAACTTCTTCCGCATACCTTACGTTGCAACTGTTACTAGCTTTATTTTTTTGTTAACATCTTTCAAAATCTCGGAATCGAGAATGCCATCCCAGTCCATGACTTCCCCGGGATGATGATGAACAGCAACGAGACGGATCACGGCCAGGTTCACTTGAGGGTCACGTGCCATCCTTCTGGCTAACATTAAAGCCTCCCGATCGTCTTTCCCGCCTATGAAAAGCATCCCAATTGAGCAGAATGGCATCAGTGATGATGTCTTCAATGTCTTCCTTCCCCTAACGGGTACCCCGCGGTCAATGAGCATCCCTATCGAGCAGGGTGCTCGGTCCATGACACTACAATTCACGTTCCGCATCACACTGTTTTCGTCTTCGATTGATCCGTCAATGTAGAATTTCCTATGGAAGGGAAGAATCATAAAAGACGTTTGCTTGTTGAGTGCCATCATACAGACATCGTGCATGAGCTTAGGCGGCGAGATTACCGTGAAAGCATGAACTTTAACGGAATCCCAATAGTTCTGTTCGTATTGATTGTAAGCAAAGATGTTTTCTAAAAAACTTAGGACCCTGTTTTCATTCTTTTGGTGAGCTATAAACACAGGAGAATCACGTCCCTTTAGTTCAACAATATGTACGGCAAAAACAACTTGAGGACTCTCCTTCTTAGGACATGTAAGGTCAAGCAAGTTGATGACGGTGGTGACGTTTTCGGATCTATGAGTGCACGCAAGAACCCGAAGCTCGGAATCGGGTTTTAAGTGCATTAAGGTTCGTTTTCCATACCCTGCATATTTTCTCGAATCCGGGTCGTAAAGCAACTTCACCAAGACTGGGACTATAGTTGAATTTACAAGGATGCCGAGTACCAAGACACTAAAAGTTTCTTTGGACATAATCTGCAAATGAAAAAGTACATTCAATGTTTAGTTTACAAAACGATGGAGATCCGAACTCAACCGAGTTTTCGATTTATACCTTATTATCTATGAAACTGCAGAAATATGATAATTCCACAATCCCTTTGTTGCTCATAATTAAAGCAAATGCCAACGAGTCCTTTAAGGGCATTAAGCTCCAAAATGAGGCTATAAAACATGACATAACTTTTGCAAGGAACGTTAAGCAAACAAAAATGACACTAAATAGGAATCTAGATCGATCCGCCAACATCGATTTCACATTGACTCGCATTGTTGATGTGGTTACGAAGAGTGCGAGAAAAACACCATTGACAAAGCATTCAAGCTTGTCTACCAAGGCAGAACCTAATGGCGGACCGTCAGGGACGGCTAAGCCAAAGACGAAAGCACCGATTAATGGTGAATCGCTGAAGAAATGGGTGAATATACTACACCCTATAGCCACCACTACTATGAGCACAATGTACACTTCCTTAATGGGTCTCCCTTCGGGTGTCGTTTTTATTACCCAAGACATCATCGGACGGAACACGAAGAAAAGGGTAACCACGAAAGCAATGGATCCCGCCGTGTTAACTGCAGCTACTGATGGTGCAGTGGCCCATTTTTCCATGGATGAAAAGACAAAGACGAGGACCAAGGTGCCAACGTCTGCGACGGCCGACGCTGATAGAGCTAATCGTCCGAGCTCAGAGTTTAGGATATTGAGTTCACCGAGGAGGCAAGCGATGACGGAAAAAGATGTCAAGGATTCAATGGTTGCTCCGAGAAAACGTTCCAAGTTTACCTCCTTGCTTTAGTCAGGGCCTTTGAAGGAGGCGTAAATGATTAAACCGACGGTAAGAGGTGCTAAAATGGATACAAAACCGATCACCAGGGCTCTCTTCGTCGACCTAAATGCTACCCTCAAATCCATTTTCACTCCCATTAAGAACAAAAATATGACGAAACCGAAAAGCCCCGTGGTATCAATGATTTCAATGCCTAATCCCTGAGAAAACAACAATTCGTTGACAGTGTCTAGTTCTCCCAATACTGTATTCCCCAACACCAAACCGGCCTACATGTCAAAAAAAAAAGAAAAGAAAAGAAAATGAATCCAATTGCGATGCATTCCACAAACAAAGTAATCAAAAGAGAGGATAACGTACAAACATTTGAGAGGCAAAGAATGTAATGCCAACTGGCTTGAGGATAAGATAAATGAGATGACTACACAAAAATGTCAATAAGATTTGCAACTCGAGACGCGGCAATGGATACGAAAGGAAGACGGAGGGATACGACAGGTTTTCCCATATACCGGCTGAGGTTACCTTGGCTGGAACACAAACTTGGAGCGTGTTGTTACCGCAAGGAAGAAAAGGTGGTGGTGCGTCACCCATAGTTGCCAAAGATTACTATTAATGATGGGAAATTATTAATAGGAAAGAATTGTGCAAAGGCAGGCTTAATGCTTTTCACAGAATTTGCTTTGGTGAAGAATATAAAGAGTGGAAATTAAAGAAAACTTGGTCTGATGTTTATCTCATCTTAGGAACAATAAATTGTTTTCTTAATTACTAACAATTACTCGTTGTGTTGATAATGTTGAAAACAATCAATTGTTTTTTTTTTTATTAGTAACAATCTGATATATTTATACAAAAATATTTTTTTTTCCTCTCTTTTCTTATAATTTTGTACACAAATAATTTACCATTACATTTTTATTACTTCGGCTTCTTATTCTTTTTACAAATTATGTTTTTTTTTTCATCTAAAATTTTAAAATTATTGTGATATGAGAATTTTTATTTTTTGTGGTGAGATACAAGTTCATTTTATTTCAAGGGCTAGCAATGTGCATGTAGGGCTTGATTTAGTATAAGAACAAAACTTTGATTTCAGCACATAATTTTGCCTCAATCATTTGACTTAATGGAGACTTGTTATACTTCTACTGTGGGAGCACGATACGCCACTCCAAAAGTGTCCTACACTCCCTACAAATCAAGTGGTCATCAGAAGCTCCGCCTATCTGGTCGGATAGGATGTAGTTGCTCAAAAAAGCTGCTGATCACCTGCTTCCCCTGAGGATGTCACCGTTCACTCACTTAGGTACCTGATCTCTAGTTAAGAACATGTTCTTTAGGCCATCGAACCCCATATGAATTCAACTATTTCGTACAATGATTTAGAGGGAATGATAACACGTCCCATCACAGACATCTTTTCCACGCATCCCACAATGATGAACGTCACTTGACATGAGACCATACCTACAAATAAACCCTAGGACGATGAAAAAATGATCAACTCTCCAATATTTTATGAACTCAACTATTTCGTACAATGATTTAGAGGGAATGATGACACGTCCCATCACAGACATCTTTTCCACGCATCCCACAATGATGAACGTCACTTGACATGAGACCATACCTACAAATAAACCCTAGGACGATGAAAAAATGATCAACTCTCCAATATTTTATGAACTCAACTATTTCGTACAATGATTTAGAGGGAATGATGACACGTCCCATCACAGACATCTTTTCCACGCATCCCACAATGATGAACGTCACTTGACATGAGACCATACCTACAAATAAACCCTAGGACGATGAAAAAATGATCAACTCTCCAATATTTTAGTCTACATTCTGCCACTTTGCTCTCAGCTTATCTCCATCACCATTACCTCCACTCCTTATATTCTTCGGCTCTCCGCCCAAATAAGAACCCTTTGACAACACATACACACCTTATACACACAGGTGCTCGAACTCGAGTCTCCTAGGATGAACAACATCCTCTTTATCACTGAAGCCACTCATTGGGTTCAAGTTATTAGATTGTTAAAAATGTTATTGTATGACCTTTTCTATTTGCACCAATCAAAAGCTCTTATTCCTCTTTTCTTTTATAGTTCAATTTTATTTCATGAAACAAATTTAAATGTCATGAATCTCTGAACCAAAATCCAAACAATTTTCTTTTTCTGATTTTTGACACTGATCATCAGATCAACATGGATTTAAGATATGCTCTTTTACTTGTCGATGATACTAACCCACCGTACTGATCATCAAATTATCGCTTGGAGCTCACTAGCTAAACTTTATTAAAATAAATAACTTAACAACCCAATTACTTAAATAAAAACTTTTGAATAGTTTACTGACTTAAATGAAAAATTTTGAATAATTCAATGATATTTTTAACTTTTTGAAGTTGAATGACCAAGATGTAAATTTATTAATAATTTAATGAAGTAGTTTACCTAATTTATTATTTATTAAATAATTAATTTAGATAAATTTTACGTGATGTGTTAAGAAAAGGACATGTATGATTTGTTTATTAAAGTCAAATTTCTATGCTCAAAAGCATATTTGGAAATAGAAACTGCCATAAGTAATGCTTAATTGAATTGAAAGCACATGTTATGAAAACAAGTGGGAGAGAATATTATTTGTTTAAAAAATTTTTTTGGGGGGGGGGGGGATTCTTCTGAATTTGTTTGACCTTTTTTTGTATTTTTTCTGAATTTTTTGTTGTTTTTTTTTATATATTTTAATAATATTAATACTTGAATTTGAATTTTAAAATATATAAAATAAAAGAGTTAAATTTTTAAAGATATAACTAGAGGGACTAAATTCTAAGTTTATAAATATTTTGCCGTCTTTTATATAATCTTTTATACGTATTCTCCCACTTGTTTTGTCGGTCCCTTATCTCAATTAAATTATGCATTACTTAATGACAGCTTCCATTTTCCATATATGCTTTTGAGGATAGAAATTAGAATTTGATAAACAAATCCTAGATGTCCTTTTCTTTAACATATATATTATTTGTAGTTATTTCCAATGTTTTTTAAATTAGACCGGTGGTTGAATCAGTTAAATTATCAGTTCATCAATTTGATTGATTCAATTGTTGTAATTTTAAAAATAAAAATAAAAATTTGATTCAATCGATTTTTACCGATTCTTGATTTAATCAATTTAAAGTCACTCACTGAATCAATACCTTAATCAATTTTTGATCCCTTCGATTGGTCTGATTCAAACAACACTAATTATTTCATCACATCATGTAAAATTGATTTAAATTAAAATTTCATAAATAATAAATTTTCATATTTTAGAATTATTTAAAAAAAAAAACTTGATCATTTTAATGATAATGGTTAATAGTACTTATAGTAAAAAATATTATATGCTTAAAGGTGTTCGAACTCGTATCCTCTGAAATATTGCTATAGCAATGACAAAAACTCAATCGACCTAAAACTATAATTAAACCTTTAGTTTTTGTAGAATCATGATTATTAAAAATTCTATCACACACGTATGTCTGTGAAAATTACGTATTTCAAAAATAAAGGTGTGTTAAAAGTAACATATAATAAATAATGAAACTGTTGAGTATGCCACGTATTTCAGTTAAATTTGAGAGATAAACTCTCGGCTAAACTTTTTCTATTTGTTTCAGTCGAACTCTGATTAGTTTAGATTATTTTATTATTACTTTACCTACGAATTTAGCTTATAAATAGACTATTTTATAACCTTAGAAAATAGTCATTAAATATTAGAACTCATAACACTTTTTGAAAAATTTTGTGTTTATGTTTCAAGTATTCTTTATTTTCGGGTTTCGGGGTTTAGTTTTTATCTCCAAATTTTGTACTCTTTTGTTCTTTTGTCATTATAGTAAAATTATCTTTACCCCTGAGTTTTTATCCTTTTTGGAAGGGTTTTTTCACGTCAAATATATGTGTTCAATTTCTCAATTTTTTCGTTATTTTTACTTATTTGTTGCTTTGTCTGGTCGATCCTTAATAAAAACGTTGGTTTAAAACTAATTAATAAGAACACGTGGAACATATATGATACTAAAATGAAAAAAATAGCTTGTGACACCAACTTAGTTAACAATATTATTAATATATACAATTTATGAGAGGGTGTAAAAGAAAATTTTCCCATCTAGCCAACAGAGGCAAGGTGAAAATATGAAGACTTGAAAGGTGTTGGAAGTTGGAACCCATATCCTGGGGGATTTTACTATAGCAATGACTAAAACTACCATTAAACCTTTAGTTTGAGTCATGGAAGAATGGCTATAACATGTGTAGCTGCCAATAGACCATAAAAGGAAGAAACACAAATGTTAGAAAATGAGCAATGAATCATATCCTCCTCTGTTTAACCAACAAAGCCACCAAACCCAGATCCTAGACGTTGATGAACCCATCCCAGATGTTGAAGATTTAGATCTTATCCCTGTCATAGACCTGCAATGTCTTAGTTTGGACGAGCTTGAGGAAGCCGGTAAGGATTCGTTTGGTCAACCATGGGATCCCTCCCAAGTTAATGACCCAAATCCAGGACCAAGCCAAGAACCTTTTCTCCCTTTCCTTTCAGCATAAACAAGCCATTTTAAGCGGCCCTTTGTCTTATTTTTGGGGCACCACAGCTCGACCCATATCTGGAGCGGCCCGTCAAAGTTCGAAGACTATCAGTTGGGTCGAAGTCATCAATTTTCCTCTCGCTTCGCTCTCGGATTTTAAGTTCGAAGATCCATTGCTCGACTCCTTCAGGTAAACTGCTATTCATTCATTTGGGTGGTTGGGTTAGGGATTTATTGGATGAATGTGGAAGGCACCAAGCTAGGCTTGCTAGAATTATATACGAATCCATGGCGAAAAAACTTGGTCTGGATTCGAGGCTATCGGAATCTGATTTGTCGGAATCGACTGGATTTATACGTGTTCATCAGGATCCACGGATCCCTAAAGGTAACCAAGCTTGGGGAGTCGGAGTTCATGCGGATAGCACGGTTCTTTTGTTTACTTTGATGAATTCAAATGCAAAAGATTAAGAGTTTTCAAATATCAAGTGTTTCGTTTAGATGTTATATGATACTATCAACTGCAGTCAATAAGAATGTCTCGTGTTCTTATTGCTAGATAACCTTTTCATTTAGGCGTAAACTCAAATAAAAATAATAGTTTGGGTACCAGAGCCACAAAAATGTTTTGATTCTAAAGTGAGAAAACGGACAAAGTTTGGTCAGACTAATTTGGATTTTGTTGGGTTCAAGTCTTTTAGATTTGAGGTTCGGATTTTTTTGTAGTGAGGTCAGTAATTATTCCAAGTTCTAAACATTCTATCTTTGAGACATTTCGAGTTCGAGTTCATGTCGTTTTGGTTTTAGGTCAATTGGAGCTGGAATCCATTTGACGTTTAATCGATCTTGTTCGTATTATTGACGCTTTACGGACAAATCGAATCGAATCATATTTAGATTCAAATTAATCGAGTGATGAGAGAATTTTTGCATTGATCAGGCCGTAAGCAACGATTTATACAGGAGTGCGAAGCATAGAGTAAAGGTGAAGAAGCAAGAGGACCGAATCTCAATAAATTATTTTGTGTTTCCACAATTTGATAGTACCATTCGAAGTTCAGAGTACAAGCCGTTTACTGACAAATCTTTTCATGCACAAGCTCAAATGGAGATAGAGACCTCGGGATTTAAGGCTGGCCTTGATAATTTCAAGCTAAATGCTTAGTTCTTCTTATTACTCTTTGTATTAAATATGTAAATTGATTTAATTCCTGTAAGTTTTTATATTTTTCGATTTTAATCATAAGCTAATTTTATTAGATCAAATTCAGATTGTGAATTTAATTTCGGTTCTCCGATTGGATTATTTTTAGTTCTTATGTTTTTCGATTTTGGAAATTTCAACTTTTAACTCAAACAATCGTCGTTAAATTCATTAATTAAAACAACGTGCTTTTTATTGTGAGTATTACATGGAAATAACAAGTTGACATGACATTACACATCCGACATTATGTTTGTCGTATGAAATTTTGAAAATAGTAAAATTTAACTTAAAATTTTAACAACTAACGTTTGCTTGGGATTATAATTTTAAATTAAAAAAAAAAAAACACAGATTAAAACTAACCAAATTAAAAGTGTAATTGTATATATGACCTGTTTGCTCTTTAGTTAAATATACATGGACTAATTTGATCATTTTTTAATAGAGAGGATGAAATGCAATCCAACTCTTAGTGCAACGGTTTTATGGTGCTTTTACCTTTAATTCAATCAAGCCAAATATGATTCCAATTCAATTTGATTTGACCATAGAAAAGTCAACAATCCAAACTTGAACAACATGAACTTAAAATGATCCGAGCTTCAAATAACTCAAACTGAAACAATCTCAAACTAAATGACTTAACTAAAAACTTTTAAATAGTACATTAATTTAAATTTTTTTTTTTTGGTAAGATACATTAATTTAAAACTTTCGTAAGTTTCAACGACCATTTTGTAATTTTTTGAGGTTGAATGATCAAAACCTAAATCTTATTAATAGTTCATTGAACTATTAATTCACTAAAATAATAATATAAATGGATTAGGGTAAACTACACTTAAGCTCACTAAATTATTAGTAAGTTATCGTTTTAGTCATTCATCTTTAAAAAGTTCAAAAATTATCATTAAACTATTCGAAAGTTTTCATTTAAGAACTGAACTATTTGAAAGTTTTCATTTAAATTATTGGGTTATTTAAAACAAAAAAGTTCAGCTAAAAAGTTCCAAGCGACGATTCGATGACCAATAAAATAGATCAGTATTCATCGACAAGTAGAAAAACATACCTTAAATTGCTGTCAACCTGACGATGAGTATCGTAGATCGAAGAAGAAAGTAATTTGGATTTTGATTTGCAAATTCGTAATGTTCAACGCTATTTTGTGGAAAAAAATTGAACTTAAAAGAAAATGGAATGAGAGCTCTCGATTGATGCAGGCTGTGCGAAAAGAGAAGATTATATAGCAGCGATTTTAACATCCTAGTTACTTAAATGAAAAGTTTGGAATAGTTCAGTGACCATTTTATATCTTTTTGAAGATGAGTGATCAAAATGTAAACTTACTAATAGTTTAGTGAATTTAGTGTAATTTACCCATTGTAATGGATGAATTAGACTAAGCAAGGAATGGATGATAATATTACGATTAAACCTCTTCTTCTATGAATCTATAACCAGCGCTTTCTTCATCTCGGATTTGGGCTTCAATTTAGGTCAGCATTGCCTCTCTTCCTTCCTTTTTTTCTTTGTTAATTCATTCTCCTCGGATTCCCCATTTCAGCTAATAATTTTTGGTCCCAAGTTTGTAATTTTACAATGTGTTCCAAGGGCTCTCTTTTTTTCCCTCTTTTCTTAATGTTTGTTTCTTAAAGAAAGAATTTTTGACGTGATGGGTTCTTTTCATATGATTCAATGATGCTATAATCAGTGTTATCTTCGGGTTAATTATCGATTTCCATGAAGCAAATGAGAAATGTGTGTAGTGATAGTAGAAAAAAAAGAACTCTGTTTTGATTTTTATGATTTCTATGATGTTGAGTTTTTGAATTTATCTTAATTAATCTTTTCCATTGTTGTTTCAGCTACTGAGTGATGGCCAAACACCACCCTGATTTGATCATGTGCAGGAAGCAACCAGGTATTGCAATAGGACGGCTATGTGAGAAATGTGATGGCAAATGCGTAATTTGCGACTCCTATGTTCATCCTTGCATGCTGGTTCGGATTTGCGATGAATGCAACTACGGTTCGTTCCAAGGTAGGTGTGTTATATGTGGTGATGTAGGAATATCTGATGCATATTATTGTAAAGAGTGTATACAACAAGAGAAATATCGAGATGGTTGTTCGAAAATCGTTAATCTAGGGAGTGCTAAAACCGACTTATTCTATGAACGTAAAAAATACGGTTTTAAGAAAAGATGATTGATGAATAAAATTTATGTCCTTGGTGATTATGTTTTGTTGGTGCTTATGTAGCGAGGAATGAACGAATGACGAATTCTATTTGCTGATTTGCACTCTTATGTGATTCATATTTATATGAACGGTTCGATTTTGAGATGTTTATGCCTTCGTTTTTGCTCATGTGAAGTTCTATTGGGTCTTGTTTTACACATTGTGTGAAGTAGTTCTCTTTTCTTTCGTTGCATCTCCCCCTTTCCACAAGATTTTGAGATGGTTGTCTGAAAATCGTTAATCTCGAGAGCGCTAAAACCGACTTATTCTATGAACATAAGAAATACGGTTTTAATGTAAAACTTATGTCCTTAGTGATTATGTTTTGCTGGTGCCTATGTAGCTAGGAATGACCGAATGACGAATTCTATTTGCTGATTTGCACCCTTATGTGATTTGTATTTATAGACTTGCATCTACATGTTAATATGAATGATTCGATTTTGAGATGTTTATGCATTCGTTTTTGCTCATGTGAAGTTTTATTGGATCTGTTTTACACATTGTGCGAAGTAGTTCTCTTTTATTTTGTTGCATCTTGCCTTTTTCACAAGATTTTGAGATGGTTGTCTGAAAATTGTTAATCTCGGGAATGCTAAAACTGACTTATTCTATGAACATAAGAAATACGATTTTTAGAGAAGATTATTGATGGATAAAATTACATCCTTAGTGATTATGTTTTGTTGGTGCTTATGTAGCTAGGAATGACCGAATGACGAATTCTATTTGTTGGTTTGAACTCTTATGTGATTCATATTTATAGACTTGCATCTATATGTGTTAATACGAATGATTCGATTTTGAGATGTTCATGCCTTAGTTATTGCTTATGTGAAATTCTTTTGGATCCTGTTTTACACATTGTGTGAAGTAGTTCTCTTTTATTTCGTCGCGTTTATGTGATTCTTATTGCTTGTGTGTTGTGCAATATAACCGACTTTGAAGGCAATGAAGTATGTGTTTCTGAAGAATATAGGTGAACAGTTAGGTTTGATGGTTTGTGCAATCTGTCGTACTTGAAAGGTACATAAAATATGCACGATGTTTATCTAGGACAAGTAGAAAGGAAAAAAAAAGTTTATATCGATTAAATAATGCATAAAATAGGTACAAACCAGAAACATAAAACTAAATAAATAAATAATAATTTTGCTTCCATTTTCCATCCAAGAAATAAATAAAAAAAATTAAACTTAGGAGGTAATGGAGGGAGGGGCTAGTTTGTTTTAGTTCAATATTTGGTCCTGGTCCTTGTACAATTGTTCCATCCAGGCAATGAGCATATCCGAATTCCCAGTGTTTTGACATTTCTGCTGCTTCTGGTCCTCATGTCTAACCTGACCGGTGGAATGGGTTCCGCCGTTCATGTGAGGCTGGACCCAAGACGCTTCTGGCTCTTCGCTGGTTGATGGCAGTGAGCGTGCTGTATTCAGCAAATTGCTGCTGTTGCTTAGGAACACGAGAGATGCAGATTTTCTTAGTTTCTTTAGCTCTTCTCCTTGTATACCCCAGTCTAGTTTGCCATCGACGGAACCCCAATCCGAAAGGTTGGGAGGCATTGCACCAACTGGTGATGCTGGTGTAGAAAACCCTGAATTACGATTTCCAGCAGGACGCTCGATGACGCTCGGGCTCCGTTTTGAACTTAAACCTGATGCTGCAGTTGGCCCGGATGTTTCAACCCCGAAGGTTGGAGACATCATTATGGGAGAGGATCCTAGGTTCGTTGGGTAGCTAGCACGGAGCTGCTGGTTAAGATTCTGCCGCTTTGGAACTCCTGTTGGTGACTGTAGCTGAGGTGAAGCAGCCTCGAGCGAAAGTCCTTGTAACTGGGTCTTATTACCATCTAGAGATCCGAAAATATCATCAAGGTTAGTCGACTTCCCCCCTCCAAACCTGTTTAATTCCCCGGATAAGGGATTGTTCCAACTGTTCGGGGACGAAAGACTCGATATCTCATCAATTAGCTGTTGCTGCTGTTGCTGAAAGCGACGGTGAGTTTCCAAATTGAGTTTTTCCATGTTTAAATCCTTACCCCGAGCAGTACGTGCAGCTTTCAACCTACTGCAAGGAAGCTGCAACGTAGGAGGTACGATGCTAGACTGGTTCGGCCACATCGATCCACCTATAGAATTAGTCCCGGTAGGAGTCAAGGGTGGTGTTGATGTTGAAGGTTTTATAACAGATGGAGAAGCTGGAGCAATTGGGCTCATTGAACCAAATTCGAGCCCGGAACCTGAGTATGATCTAGGTGAAGGCAATGCTGAGCCTGTTGAAGCATACAAAGGACGAAGTTCCTCCGGCTTGTGTGCAAAGAAACAAACCCTCCTGTTGCAGTTAGTCTCGTCTTTGCATAGACGAGTTCGATATTGGGCAGGGTGAAGCCAAGACTCGAAAATACCATGTGCATACTCACAGTTATCACCTTGCTTGCAAGATCCCTTACGGTATTCAGGGCAAGGGACGCAGCTATAAACATATTTCCTAGGATCACGCCTCCTTGCATTCTCCCCGGGATGAACGAAAGGGCACTCGGTCCAATCATGAGAATAAGCCCTCGAGCAAGGTTGGATCTTGAAAGTGTACATCCTAAACTCATCTGTCCCGTACATCCCGTTCTTAATGTCAGGAAGAGTGAGATCATAAGGATACTCTTTCTTCTCATTTCCATCTTTCCAAACTCGATGGATCGAATCTAGTTGCACCTCCAACACATCCATCTCGTTTCCTACTCGGAAAGGGCAACCCTCTCTTCCATCAACATTACTTTTCAACAAAGCCTCCAACAACTTCTTCCTCGAGCTACAATCTGAGTTGCAACTAGCCGGAGCAATCACATCACCAGGCCGGTTTCCGTTAGCATCAACGGAATTAATATCAGCACAAGCATCAAGCAAGATTTTGACAATTTCAGGTGAATCAAAAGAGCCACCGGCAGCAGCACAATGGAGAGCCCTGGCTCCATCGGAACCACAAGCCCTATTGACATCGACTTGGCCACTTTTGATGATATAATTCACCACATCCTTGCAGCCGAAAATCGAAGCAATCAGAAGAGGCGTTCGTTCCTCGAACCCCATCTTCTTCGTACCAATCTTTTTTCCATACCACAAGCTTGGCTCATCAATGTCGTGACCCTCTTCCTCGATAGCAATCCTAAAACCGATCAAATCGTTCGAAGCCGATAACTCCAGCAAATCAGAAAACTTTTGTGCAGCCCCACCTGTTTGAGTTGATTTCCCCATTGCAGCACTGCACATGGTAATTAAATTTCTCTTCGTTTCTATCTATAAATTTATAAAATAAAAATACAGAGCCTACAATTGACATAAAAAAGGGGATAATTGCTGAAAAGGGACTCCCTAAAACCCTATTAAATTCATAAATTTATAATAGAATATTAGTTATAAAACTAAAAACATAGAAAACAAATAAATAAAAACAAGACAAATACGGTTCAGCCAATGTCCAAACATGGTACCAATATATATTTTTAAGACTAACTACCCAACAATAAAAAAGCACTTCAAAGTTTCTATTTTTTTTTCTCACCAACCAAACAGCACACAATCAAAGGACCAAAGTGTGAAAAAAAAAAAAAAGAATTACCTTTGAAACACAAATATGAGAACAATAGCAGAAACACAATCAAATCAGGGACTTTTTGGCTTTGTTTTTTCTTTTGTTTGAAGAAGAAAAAGGTTTTAAATAATTTACATGTTCAAATAGAATGAGACATAAATATTATAATTTTTAGTAAAGTAATTATTATTTTTTAGTAAGGTAGTTATAACACAACTAGGTGGCTGGGTAGTTGTTTTTACAGACCAGAGCAGTTCTTATTTTAACAAAAAAAAATATTATTATAATTATTATACAGAAATTAACATCTATAAACTTAAAATGCTCTAATTTTAGTTTTTTTTTTTTTTTTTTTCCAAATTGAATATATATGTATGGTATAATTGGAGTTCATTTCACAACACATCCTCAAACTATGATTTTCATTTTAAATTTGTCTTCGAATTTCAAAACATTTAAATTACATCTCAAACTATCGATGTTATATCAACTAAATCTTTTCGTTATTAAACTGATTAAATAACACATCAAATATTATGTAACTAAATTTTAAATGACACATTTAAATAAATATAACCGTTTTTCGCATAATTGTTAAAGATAAAAACTAAAACTAAAGTAAAATAGAAAAGAAAAAAAATAAAGTGAACAATAAAACTTGGGTAAAAACTTTGAAAATGTCAAAACTAAACATTTATGTTTAAGATATTCAATTTTTTGAAAATTTCATTTTAAATTATGTCACATAAGATTTAATTTGTGATTTAACAATTAAATTAACGATTTTAATAATGAAAGAACCTAATTGATATAACCTCGATAGTTTATGAATATAATTAGAATGATTTAAAGTTTAGGAATCATAATTTGAAAATGTTTTGGTGCAATTAACTAACTATAATTATTTAGCTTGTGACAATTACTAATTATAAAAACTAAAATTAAAAAAATCGGGTAAATTATAAATGAAATCTTTTATTTAGAGATAATATGTTTAAGACACATCATGGAAAACCCAATTTTTTGCTGTTTTTAGATGTGCTCTTCGACAATGTCAATAGGATTAAATGCTGGACGTGCATCACATTGGGCTAAATACGAAAATTATTTTTGAGATTTAATCTCATTGTCTATTTAAATAATTTTTTTATTGATGATTTTAGAATTGGATTAGTGGTCAAATCGGTTAGATCACTAATTTTTTATGCAAATGGTTCAAAATAAATAACTTATTAAAATACCAATTCAACTTAAAGATGGCAAAACTCGTATTGTCCGATGAATTCTAAATCGATCCATTTCGAATTAAGCGAGTTTTTTTTCTTTTGAAAAGTGAATATGGGGCGAGATGAGGTGGATTTATTTTAGACAGTTGATATGGAACGATTATGATAATTGATTGCCCCGTCCCATTCTGGTATATTAAATTAACAATTTATCATTGTGTGCATATTATTATTAAAATGGTAAAAATGTAATAGTGTTTTATAATAAAAAAACATCATTATGTTTTATGTTATGTTGGAGTATTTACTTGCATTTAAAAATATTCAAAATATTAAAATCAAATAGAAAACTTAAATCAAAGTAGCTCGTGGTAAGATAGAAATGAATGCATCCAACATCCACAGAAAAGTGATGGTGATATTTAAAATCATACATCCATTGTAGAGCAGGATTGTGTCAACTATAAAAGCAGTAAATGTACTAATATTTGCTCCCGCCCCATTTCATTTTATATCTCTTTTATATTTCTTAACAAATAGAGATTTCGGAAATCAATCCAATTCAAACAATATTTGTGGAAAGAGATTATAACTTTAGGAATGACATCACTATATAACAGTCAAAAAGTCGCATGTGATACTTAGGATAATAGACGATAATACTTGAAGCACGATAAAAATTTTATGTGCATAATTGCATAAAATTAAAATCTACACGTAATTTTGAGATTTACACCTTAAAAGAAATGATAAAAATATCTGACAAGTGAATGTGTTATAAAAATTTTATTAAATGAAAAGAATTTAATCTATCACAAAAGTTTGTATTTTGGCATTCATTTCAGTGGGTACAACAACTTAAAGCTGAGTTGCCACAATTTTATCAAAGCTTCAAATTGGCTGAGTTGCTAAATGGTTGTGGGTATTGCATTGATTTAATTAACTCATTAACACATATCATTAACTCCATGTTTAAATACCTTATGAATGAGGTCTAATTCTCATTGTAGTCCTTTTATTATGTTGAAATTTGGGAGTTAATCCCTTTACTCTAATTTAGTCATTTATTTTTAAAACGGTATCAATAAGTCTAAATTGATAAAAACTATTAGTTGCTATCATTGATGATGTGCATTTTTCTTATTATCATTTTATTCAACCGATAATAAATTTATACATAAGTCTGGTGTTTAAGGTTGTTTTAAAAAAATTCATACCGTTTCTTTATTCACAACAACTAACTATGTTCCTCAATCTAGATTTACTCATTTAATTTACTCCGAATAAAAAAGTACGAGTCAAATTGAATAAAAGTGTAAAAATTGAGAGTTAAATTTTTTATTATTTGTTATACATAAAACACCATATTTTAATATACAACACTAATTTAATTTACTCATTTTTTAGGGTTAAAGTGTAATTTTATCATCATACTATAGGTGGATATTGAAATTTGTCAATATACTTTATTTTAATTGATATTTGCCATTTTTTTGAAATGGTGTGTAAATTTGTCATTGAACTTTTATGCGATTAAATTTTATTGAAATTTACTGTTAACTTTGATTTTTTTTTTAAAATTAAATTTTACCACATGTTAATTTTGATAATCTGAAAGCATAATTTGATAAAAAAAAAAACTCGTTCACATATTTTATTCTAATAGTTAACATTAATTTGACTTATAAATATTAAAAATTATTTGTAATTAATGAAATAAAAATAATATCGTAAAAGAAAAAAATTAAGTTTACTTTTAAAAAATAACCATTTTTAGTTAATTTTAATTTTTATATTAATTAACTTATTATTGTTAAATATTAAAGTAAAATATACAAATATTTTTTATTAAATTTTTTCTCTCAATTTTAAATTTTAATAAACAAGTTAACTTTAGTGGTAATTGAGAATAAATTGAATAACATTTCACACAGTTACAGAAATTAAAATTTTAACTTAAAATCTCATAATTTTATTTTCTTTCTCCTTGTATGTTCCTTATTTCTATCATTTTTAGAGACAAAAAGAGGGGAAAGAACCCAGGTTTTTTATGGGTTATGGGAACTATGATTAAACTACTTTTAAAAGGTAAAATCTGCAAGTAGGGAACTTTAAACAAGACAGACAGAAAGATAAATACTTTAATCTCTGTTTTTAAGAAAAGTATTGTTTTAATTTCATCCAACACTCTTATAAAGCTCCATTTTTTATATTTGATTTTTTCTTTTAAAAGGTTGTCTGAAACTAACATCACCATTTTCATGGGGCCACATGCTTTGCACTTATGTATTAATTAATCTTTATTCATATCATATTATATTGTTTTATTACACGACTCTCTTTTCTTTTTCATTACCATCGTGCTCCCTGTTTCTGTTCCTATGTTTTTTTTTGGTTATTGTTCTGGTTTTTTTTTTCAATGAAGAACATCAATAAACCACCAGCACTATCTTTGAAATGACCTTCTTTTTCACTATTTCCCTCTTGATCCTCACCGCCGCGATCATCCATGTTGCCGCCGCCATCGGCTCAGCCTCCACGGTTGCGGTCGTATACGGCACAGGCACCATATGTGGTATCGTAGCTAACGAGCCAACCCAACGAGTCCAATGTTACCAAAACGGACTCAAACTCAACGTTTTGGTATCACCCAACGTTTCATTCGAATCAATCTCCGGTGGCAAAACCTTCTTTTGTGGCCTTAGATCAGGTGGATTCAGTCTCCATTGTTGGGACACTCGAGCTTTGTTCAACCCAAAGCGTATATATTTAAACTGTAATGTCTCGTTGACCGACTTAGCCGTCGGTGTTGACCATGTTTGTGCTAGAGAGGTAAGTTCCGGCATAGCTAGGTGCTGGCGAGGGAACCGTGGTTCACCATTTTCATCACCTGGTGATGGTTTAAAGTTCAGTAGGATCACATCAGGGAATGGTTTTAGCTGTGGGATTTTGATGAACAGTAGTGAAGTTATTTGTTGGGGTTATGATGAAATTGGTGTTGAAATCCAAACACAGTTTGGTAACTTGTCTATGTCAAATTTAGTTGCAGGAGATTCCCATGTTTGTGGATTGACCAAGACAGGATTCCTTGTCTGTAAAGGAACCGGCCAACTCAATGTTCCAACTAGTTCGGCTTTTGAATTCTCCGGTTTAACATCGGGACTGGGTTTCGGTTGCGGTATCCGACGGAGAAACGGTTTGGTTCAATGTTGGGGAAGCGGTGATAATAATAGAGTTAAGGATGTTTCATTTGAAACCATTGTTGCTGGTTTGGATTTCATTTGCGGGTTAACAACAAGGAATTTGACAATTTTTTGTTGGGGAAATGGCTTTACAAGTGATGTTCCTGTTCCTGTTCCAATGGTGATTCCAGGTCCATGTGTTAACAGTT
Source organism: Kokia cookei (assembly GCA_039519145.1). Lineage (NCBI taxonomy): Eukaryota > Viridiplantae > Streptophyta > Magnoliopsida > Malvales > Malvaceae > Kokia > Kokia cookei. The sequence continues at coordinate 359,436 of CM076905.1, read as the reverse complement.
CATGTAATTGTGGTACTTACTTGAATTCTGAGATACTGTGTTATGGTTCGGGCAACATTTGTAAACCGTGTCAAACCGAGCTTCCGATCCCAGTCCCGCTAACGCCGGTACTATCACGAGGATCTGAGCCACCAAAAGGGATTAACAAGCTTTCGATGGCGTTTTTTATTGTGGGATCAATTGGTGCTTTTGCAGGGATTTGCAGTGTTCTTTACTGTTTATGGCGATGGAAATGTGGGTTTTGGCTTTGCAGGTCACATAGTTCCGTGCAACCCACGGTAGCTAATGATGCTATTGCTCCACCACCTTTAAGATCATTTTCGGTTCGACACAATAGTTCGAGGGGACTCAGCCGGCAACGAAGTGGGTCGTCGTCATCGAAACAAGCAGAGAAAACCCAAAGCTTTTCGTTCTCGGAGCTCGCCGATGCTTCCAACAACTTCTGGATCGAAAACCGGATCGGTTCCGGGAGTTTCGGGGTTGTTTATAGAGGCAAACTTCGAGACGGCCGCGAAGTCGCTATTAAAAGAGGCGAAAATGACTCATTAGATAAAAAAGCAAAGAAATTCCAAGAGAAGGAAACTGCGTTTGAATCGGAATTAGCTTTGTTATCGAGACTGCACCATAAACATGTAGTGGGATTAATCGGATTCTGCCAAGAAAACGACGAGAGGCTTCTGGTTTACGAGTACATGTCTAAAGGTTCACTCCACAATCATCTCCATAACACGAACAACATCGGAAAAGGAAGCAGCGAACTAAATTCTTGGAAAATGAGGATCAAAATTGGATTAGACGCGGCAAGAGGGATTCATTACCTTCATAACTATGCAGTACCACCTATAATTCATAGGGACATAAAGTCCTCCAACATACTATTAGATGCAAATTGGACCGCTCGAATTTCGGATTTCGGATTATCGTTGAAGGGACCAGAATCCGATCAACAATTCGTGTCAACCACCGCAGTCGGTACAGTTGGGTACATAGATCCCGAATACTACGTCCTAAATGTATTGACACCAAAGAGCGATGTTTACGGCTTAGGTGTGGTATTGTTAGAGCTTTTAACAGGTAGAAAAGCCCTTTTTCGAAACAAAGAAGACAAAACTGGACCAATGGGGGTAGTCGAATATGCCGGCCCGAGGATATCAACCGGGGATCTCCGGTCAGTGCTCGATACGAGAGTCGGGGTGCCAGAGATTCATGAGGTCGACGCCGTGGAATTAATGGCTTATACAGCTATGAATTGTGTGAATTTGGAAGGAAAAGAAAGGCCTAATATGGCAGACATTGTTGCCAATTTAGAGAAAGCTTTAACACTTTGTGAGAGTAGTTGCTAGCCTTTCATCTACTACAATTTCACTTCCATCAGATTGATTTTTTTTAATTGCATTTTAGTCCATTCTTTTTTTCAAAAGAAACCCAGAATTTTGATTCTTATTTATGATTCTTTGATTTGTAAATGAATGATTAAAAAGATTGAAAAAAAAAAAGTGAAAAGAATGTGTTCTTGCTTTATGGTTCCTGTAATCTTGTTTTAGTAGTACCCTATTAATGTTATCGTGATTAATTACATGATGAATTTTAACGATAAATATCGATAACATGAAAAATTGAAATAGAAAAATAATGATCATAACATCAAATTACTGTGATTATTTGATAATATATGTTTTTGTTGACACAAATACTTAAAACTATCCATAGCCCCTCCCAACCCATATATAAGAGGATAATACGCTTCAACACACTCGAATTCACGTCCTCCTACGTTAACAATAATGCCAATGTCAATCAAGCTAAGACTCAATTCGCATGAAATGTTATTTCTAACTACAATATGGCACATTAAAATGCATCGGATTCCAACCAAAAACATTAACTAGGATCTGAATCAGGTAAGGATAACATTGAGAGCTGGTTGACTTTACAAGGAATTATAAATTGCAATAGATATCCTCAAACTACGGATTAAATTTTTAATTGGTCCCTAAATCTCAAAACGTTTTAAATGAATTGAGAGTATTAGTATCATATCAATTAAGTCCATCTGATAGTCTCACTGTTGACTTATGTGCTAAATGCCAGCTCAAATCAGGCACCGAGCGTTCTTAAAGCGCGTGAATCAAATTGCAAATATGTGTATACCTACCGCATAGATGGTTTTGATTGACATGTTGAAAAAAATATATATGGGGTGAATTTAAGAGGTAGAAAAATTGTTTTTAAGTCCTTTTGAAAATTATAAAATTATAAATTAGTACAATGGTAAAATTCTTTTTTCCCTCCCCAAATTTATGATTCAATTTAGGCTCCCATAAAAACTTTTTTCTACTTTCACCCCTGAGATAACCCTTCTAAATTTTAATTGACACAATTTATTTTTAAAATACGTCATATTCAAGTTATTCATACTATAAGTGCATACACGTTTGCAATTTGATTCATTCGCTTTATAAATGCTCCACTTCATATTCGAATATGCCTAAACCATAATGACATAGGCTGATTGAATGATATACGTACTTTTGAGGACTGTTTTGAAATGCAGGGATCAATCTATAACTTGGCCCATAGTTTGGGGATATTTGATACGATTAATCCTTCATATAATTACACCAAATGGGGTCAAGAATCAAGATCAAATGAGTATGAAGACATGTTGTGAAAATCTATGAACATGAGGTAATCATTCTTTCTAATTCTTTCAGGAAAAGAATGGGGCTGTTTTGGAATCAATAAAAAAGCTGAAGTTTATATTAAAAAAAAATGAAACTACTTGAAAAAAAATTAATCCAGGCTGTCTGATTTTGTCTTTAGAGAGAATCAAGGAAATGTTGTGAACGTGAGGATTTAAAATATTGCAGCAAGTTCCATATGCTTGGTCTAAATTCAAACAGGATTGGGCAGATTTCATTTCATGTCTTAAAATTAACATGTTGCTAAGTCAAGATCTTAACAATTCAAGGCTTACGTTGTTAATGTCCTTCTTTTTCTAATAACAAAATGTGGAATCCAACACAGAATTCAGAGATCCCATCAGTTGTTAGGTTGTATAGAATAAAGAAAAAGTATTAATGCATGCTTTGTTCTTTAAATTTCATATTTTTTTTCCACATTAGTAAATTAAAAAAATCTCACATTAGTATATATATATATATTTCCACATTAAATTCGAAATTTGACCTTTTTTTCAATTTAGTCATTGAATTTGGATTCTGTTAAAATGTAATGATGTGACACTCTAATTTTATGTCGCATTATCACCTTAATATTTTAAATATATATTTTATACTTTTTTCAAATTCTTTTAATCTTAAAGTATCACGTAATCACACTTGAATGGAATCCAAGTTTAAAGACCAAAGTGAGAACAGTTGTCAAGTACTAGAATTAATGTGGACAAAATAAAAGTTTAGGGATCAAATTAAAAAATTAGTAAATTCAAGTATCAAATGTTATTTAACCCTAAAAAAAGTATAGCAGCCCTTTTTGTCCGAAGGAAATTGAGTCGGCTGAGGCTAATCACATGTGAAACTCCAAGGTCTAATTACGGTTTTAGTCCTTTAACTATGCCGAAATTTGGGATTTGATCCTTTTACTTTAACATAATTTGATTTTTCTACTTTTGTAATGTTATTAATAGGTTCAAACTGATGACTTTATTAATTGTTGTCATTGAAGTGATAACATTTCTTTTAAAACCACCTTTTATTAGTATGCCCAAAACGATAATACTATTATTGGCTGCAATTAAATAGATGATGTATAAGGTCAACACCAAGGGGTGTAGGCAGGGAGGGGCCTTAACCTCTCATTCTTCAAATACTATTTTTGTTGAGGGCGGATCAGCTCCTCCGAGAGAAATCTTCGAAGTGTTATCTTTGAGGACGTCGATCTGATCTCTCAACAATGAAAGGTATTGTCCTCGCAGAGAATCATGTATGATTCATGGAAGGGGTGCCTCAACTGTACGTGGATGTATGACAACCCACCAAGAGACGATATGAGAATCTCGCTCTTGGTGGGATTTGAACCCCTAACTTATGGTATATAGGTCACTTGTTGGGGTATATGGTATCACTTGAGCTAACTAGCCAAAGTGGTACCACATTTGGCGTACCCCAACAAGTGACTTACATGGCATAGATTAGGGGTTCAAATCCCACCAAGGGCGAGATGCTAACATCACCTCTTGGTGGGTGGCCACATCTCCACGTATGGTTGAGGTGCCCTCCTCAATTAACGGTACACGACTCTTCGTGGAAGGGGACAAAACCCTCTCCTAAACGACCATATCTTTCGTTGTTAAGGGATCGGATCAACGTCCCTAAAAGCAACACTTTGACTCATCTTCTTCCTAGATGACATGGAAACTAATCCATCTACCAAGCTCAATTAATAATAAATTTATATATCAGCCAAATGTTTAATTAAGAATTGTTTTAGAGGCATACCCATGGTCTCTTTAATGGCAAAAAGTACCTATATATATTATTAATTTGGACCTTCTAAGGGGAACTAAAATCACCAATTTTTAAACTAGAAAAAGAGAGAGTAAAAGTAAGGTGAGGAAATTTCGTCCAACGCCTTCCTTTACTTTATAAGAATACGAGAGAGAGGGATGAAAATGGCAGTACAATCACTATTTTTTAGGACTGTCATTTTCATCATTGGGATTGGATTGGTTAATTTTTTACTAAAAATCATACCCTTTGATTCTTTGCAAAGGGTGTTCTGACCTGCAAATACCAAGAAATTTCTCACCCCTTCTTCTGTATGTATATATATATATATCATCCACAAAATTAAGTTTATTTAACTTTAAAAATGTCCATAAACGTAATGCCACTTAATTTTATCTCCGTTTCATACGTTCTTTTATTTGTAACGATGAAGTTGTGTGTTATGGGTAAGTTAGGGATTGATTTTTTTCATTCTAATTTGATTAAATTTACGGGGTTAAATTATTAGGTGTCGAACGTCAATTCAAACATGACATAGAGAACATTGAAATCACATTGATTAAATTGTAAATATGTGTTAAAAAAATGAAATACCTCTCTTCTAATAAGCACACACATATTTATAATTTTATTCACGTATTTTAGATCTGCTCCCCTTGAATCCTAACTAGCATTTAATGCCGCTAAATTGATAGATAGGTAGGTAGAAGGACCTAAATAATATTATATTAATTTATCAAGGACTCAATTAAAACATTTTAAAGTCTAGAAATCAACTCGTATATATGAATATATAAATTACATAATTTGACTTTATAGACGTAAGGAAATGTGTATAGATAGGTGCCTTCAACATTCATTTTTCTCAAGGGGGGAAAAATAAATACTATTAATTCTAGAAGCTCCAACAGCTAAAAATACAGTGCGTAAATTGCTCATGCAAGAATGGAAACAAAAGGGTTGGAAAATTCCAGGAAACTGCAAAACCCTAAAGAATTAAAAACTAAGGTCCCTATATAAATCCCATGCATATGTAAAAAATCAAAAAACATTCCCCACTTTGCTCTTGTTATGAACAAATTACTTATTTCTCTTCAAACAAAAATAAAATTAAACCTATAATTGCACTTTAATCCTCCTCCTCCTCCTCCTCCTCCTCCTCCTCCTCCTTCTTGTATCAATGGAGTTCTGTGAAGGGTCCAATAAAAGTTTGATGGACAAAGGAACATGTTGTAATAATAACAATGGCGTTACAATTAGGACAGCACAAAACATGTCGAGTTCGTTTATGCGTAAGAAATCGGACCCGATTCTGGTGTCAACGATCCGATTTCGGATTCTCAGGGAGTTGTTAGCTAATTTGCAAGAAGTGATTTTAGGTACTAAGCTTGCTGTTCTTTTTCCTGCCATCCCTTTAGCCATTGCTGCTGAGTTCTATAAGTTTGGAAGAGTAAGTTTCTTTCTTGAATTTTATTTTATTTTATTTTATTTTGGTTATTTTTATTATTTATTGTTATTTAATATCATAATTTTTAATTTAATTTTTCTGGGTTTTTTTTTTTTAATGTTAATATAGCCATGGATATTTGCTTTAAGTTTGCTTGGACTTACACCACTTGCTGAGCGTGTTAGCTTCCTAACTGAGTAAGTTTGATAGAATATTAATTTATGAATTGATCCTCCAACAATATGCTTTTCAACCATTTCGTTTGGTTAGCAAATTTAATGGTCAAACGAATGGAGTTTGAGATTTAGTCCAATCGTTAGTATATTTTCTATCAAAATTGGCTATATATCAATACAACCATAAAATCATTTACCAACTCCATAAACAAATAATTATAAGTTGCGTATGCATACTTGATAGTAAATAAATTTTGGTTGGGGGCGTAGTTAGGAGGTTGGCAGGGGTCTCGATCCCTTCTAAAATGGAAATTTTTTCATTTAGATCTTTTAAAATTTTAAATTAGTAAAAATAAAATTACATTTTGCCCCCTTTAAAATGATAAAGTTTTGATTTAATTCTTTAAAAATTATAAAGATATAGGCTGTTAAAATGATGAAATTGTATTTTTATTATTCTAAAAATTACATTTTAATTTCAGCCCCGAAAAAATTTTCTGACTTCGCCCCTAATTTTGGCAATAACTAAATCCAAAATTGTCTTGGGATTTGACCCTAGTATTGATCAACAAAGCCATTTCAATATTTTGTGTAACGAGGTTAATAACTTAATAAAATTAGAGTGTCTAATTATTAACAAAAAAAATAGGTACCGAATTGTCAAAATTTACAGAGTTTAGGGGTTAATTTTCATATTAACCATTTTCTTTTCATGCACATATATTCTAGTATAATTTATGTGCAAGATTTCTGACAAGATTTGTTCCTATAAAATCCAGGCAAATTGCGTACTTTACAGGTCCAACAGGTATTATTTTATATACATATATATACATTTCAAACATTTAGATAAGCAATTTTGGTTTTTTTTTTGGTTAATATACTATTTGGTACCTAAATTTGGCTTCAATGTTCAAATTGGTACCTAAGATTTTCAATTTAATACTTGAGGTTTTTTTTGTCCCAATTAAGCGCCCGAGTTTAGTTTCAATGTTCAATTTGGTACTTGAGTTTTTTTGTCCCATTTTTTTTATTAGAGCATTAGTGTGAAATACTCATTGGATCATATGCCGTTTTGGTTTGGGTACCAAATTGAACATTGAAACCAAACTCAAGTATTAAATGGTATATTAATCCATTTTTTAAAGGATCAAGAAAATAAAAAATAATAATGGGATTGGAATATTTGCAGTTGGAGGACTCCTAAATGCAACATGTGGAAATGCAACAGAGCTTATAATAGCATTATTTGCACTTTACAGAAACAAAATAGATGTTCTCAAGTACTCTCTAATGGGTTCCATTCTCTCAAATCTCCTCCTTGTTCTTGGCACTTCTCTCCTTTGTGGAGGCTTAGCCAACCTCAAAAGAGAGCAAAGATACGATAGGGTAAAGACCTTCTTTATCATACTATACGTAATTTTGGGAAATTTAAAAAAAAAAAGGGTAAATTTTCACTGATAGTCATCCAGTTATTGGCAAGTTTCTTTTTTATCACCCAATTATTCGATTTTTTTCTTATTTAGTCACTATCTGTTAAACAACTAACGGAAATATAACTTGATAACTTTTAAAATTGGCATAATAGCAACTTTAATCCTTTATATTTATACATTGTGTCAATTTAGTTTAGGTTCTAAAAAATTTGAACCCTCAACATTTACATATTGTGCAATTTGGTCTTTTTTGCAATTTGGCTTTTCTTTGTGACATTAAGTGTTAATTTTAAAAGAATGAGAAAAGATGAAACTTATTATCTTAGATTTCCTGACGTTTTCATGTTTGGTATATTTTCAATCAGATTTTGCTGTTAATTTTTTTTTAGAATTTAGGTGAAAGGGTCTCAAAAAAACTGCACAAAAGATTCAATTACACAACGTGTAAATGTTGAGGGTTATTTTTTTAGAATCAAGATTACATTTACACAATATATAAATATTGAAGGTTAAAATAATTATTATGTCAATTCCAAAAACTGTCACATTATCTTCCCGTTAGTCATTTAACAACAGGTGACCCAAAAAAGTACCGAATAGTTGGGTGATCAAAAAAGAAACTTATCAATAGTTCGATGACTACCGGTTGGATTTACCCAAAAGTTTTTTTATTGATTAATAATGCATTGGGGTTGTATGTTTGTGTATATATGATATATGATATGTGCAGAAACAAGCTGATGTGAACTCTGGGCTGTTGTTGTTGGGATTGCTTTGCCATATGTTGCCATTGATGTTTAAATATGCAGTAAAACCTGAAGCTGGGGTTCCCATTGCTGAATATACATTGGAGCTGTCAAGAGCAAGCAGTGTGGTGATGCTTGTTGCTTATATTGGATATATTGTCTTCCAGCTTAAGACTCATAGGCAGATTTTTGACTCTCAAGAGGTGATTATTTTTCGGTTAAAATATGCTCCAAGCCTTTGTACTACTTATACATTCGAAAATTTAATCCCCTACTTCTATTTTAAGGAATTTGATAATGATTTTGATAATGATACCATACATGAGCTAAGTCCAAACTTTAGCTCGACCTGATCTATGGACTTCTCTAAACCCGAGTTCGAAGCTGAAAGTGATGTTAATTGATAATGATGGTGTAGGAAGTTGAAGATGAGGATGAAGAAAAGGCAGTGATAGGGTTTTGGAGTGGATTTAGCTGGTTGGTTGGTATGACACTCATCATTGCTTTGCTATCTGAGTATGTGGTGGGCACAATTGAGGTACATCCATCCATACATATTCTATAACCTACAGACATATACGGTTTTCACATTGATGTATTTATATGTGTATGTATGTGTGTTTGATGGTTCAGGCTGCATCAGAAACATGGGGCATTTCCATTAGCTTCATCAGCATAATTTTGATACCCATTGTGGGGAATGCAGCTGAACATGCTGGAGCTATCATTTTCGCCTTTAAAAACAAACTGGTAATTAATCGTATCCATTTATTGTTATACCTATGCCTCGCGAGCTCATATTATTGGAAACCTGAATTTCAGGACATATCTTTGGGTGTTGCATTGGGTTCTGCAACTCAAATCTCCATGTTTGCTGTAAGATTTTAAACATGTAGTATCATCTTCAACAACGTAATGTCTTAATCTCTCAGTCAATTCTAACATTACATGTACATATTACAGGTTCCATTATGTGTTGTGGTTGGGTGGATTATGAGAATCAAAATGGACCTTGATTTCAATCTTCTTGAAACTGGTTGTCTTGCTTTAACAATACTTGTTGTTGCCTTTACTCTCCAGGTTTTATTAATAAACTTTTAATTAATTTTCTTTTTTAATTTTCGTGTTTATATTTTATAGTTGTAATAAATATAATTCCTTTTTATAGGATGGAACTTCACATTACATGAAAGGAGTGGTACTTTGCCTTTGTTATGCAGCCATCTCTGCATGTTTTTTTGTTCATAAAATTCCAGCACCATCGGGTAAGTAAAAAATTAAAAGGATAATATATTAAAAAGGTCCTTAAACTACTATATTTTGTTTAAACAACTCTTTTTTTTATTGTTTGGTGAATACTAATTAATTGTACAAATTGCTTGTTATAGATGAAACTAATGTCAAGTCGGGACTCAACCCGTCGTTGTCAGGCTAGCCGGCGGCCGCCTTTAACACCGGAAATATCCCAAGGATGACCGCATTCCAATCATCGATTTTCTTGGACCGTATGAAAAATATTTACATTTTGGAAATTTGAGCAGTGAGAAGATAAAGAGTAGTGTTATAAACATGAAAATTTGAGGGAGAGGGAGAAAACCCATTTTGTAACATCCGCGTTTTTGAACCGGAGTTGGAACAATATAGGGAAGGAGTCAAGAATTAGAATATGTAGCTAAAATAAGAAGATTAGGAAAATTTAAAGATTAATTAGTAAGTGTGAGAAAGGAGGAAGGACTAAATAGTAATTTATCCAAATTGAATTATGAATCATCATGGGAATTATATTGATTGAGGAGGGGTAACACCCCTATACCCGGTTCACACGTATAAACCCGATATAGAAGCATTACATACAGTATCGGAGATTTTAACACGAGTATAATGAATATTTTTTTTTCAAACGATGTGTTTTAAGTTATTCTATTCAAAATGCATCATTTCAATTCATCAACTTGTAGTTATCCAAAACAATATTTATAACCATCCACTGAAGACACATAATAGTATCATTTGTACATGCCATTTTTATCAAAAGTAAAGTACCTAAACTGAAGTCTTTCAATAGTGATGTGATATGATGAGAGGTCCCCTAGCTTGACTTCCACTTCTCGTAGCTTTCGTACCTACGCGTTAAGCCGGTGAAAGCTTAGTAAGCACTACAAAAGTAATGAATGATCATTTAAGTACTCATGCATATAAACTTCTTGTCTTACTTACATGTAACCTGTAACTTACTACAATGATACAATTTACACTTTTATCCACTTTCTGTAACTTAGCCCATAGTAGACTGTCATAGAACCGTTAGGATATACAGAACAAACAAAGAGTACCAAAGTACAAACAAAGAGCACACAAAGTGCTAATCAGAGAGCACACAGTGCTAATAACAGAAAGCACGAGACGTGCTAAACAGAGAGCGCGCTAGTGTTCTTTAATAGCATGTCACTAATATCACAATGGTTCTAATTTGTCTACTTGGGCACAATCTCAATTAGCATCATTTCTCATAAATGATATATCTCACATAAATACATCATCATATATTTCACATTTATATTTTCAAAGCTGTTCACTTGCGTCACTGTCACTAAATTATTTATATCTTTAGCTACAGAATTCGAAATCATAATCCGCTTGATGTTTCTGAAACTAGACTCAATCATATTTTTACCATAAAATTTCCAGAATTTTTTATTTATCCAATTTGTACAGTAAATTCTTTCAATTTACCCCTTCGCTTCTGTCTGATAGTTTCGACCTTTCTTCACTAAAAATTATCTATCTTTTAGTACAGAGATCAAATGATGTTCCCGTCTATTTCTACGGAAAATAGACTCATTAAATAATTAACCATGTAAATTTTAGTCTTTAATAGTTTTTCTATATTTTTCTATGATTTTTCAAAGTCAGAAAAGGGGAACTCGAACCTACTCAGACCTTGTTACACAAAATCAGTTATATCTCAGAATATACAGATCCATTTTCATCACCGTTTCTTCCATATGAAACTATACTCAATAAGCTTTAATTACATATATAATAAAACCCTTAAATATTTATATACAATTTTTAGTGAATTTTCGAAGTTAATCCTCTGATTCTGTCCAATCTGTTTCAATGAAAGCATTTTCTTTCTCATGTTTCATTACACTAACCATACTTAATCATCTTTATAACACATAATTAAACAACAATTTTCATGCTAATAATTCAAATATATTATGGAATATAGACTATAAACTAAAATTCTTGTAGTACTTACAACAAAAAGGCTGATTTCCTTCTCTTTTCACTCTTTGCTCTTCTCTTTTCCTTTCTCTTCAATTTGATCCTTGCCTCTCTTCTCTTTCTCTTCAATTTCACATAAACACATATAAGCGATAAGCTATAATTCAATAATTTTCATTCTAAATAACAGTAAAATACATGTATGTCATGAGAATTTAACAATTTCTTACCTTAACCCTTGAATTCAAAATTTCTCAATTTAATCCCTATACTTTCTAACACCTCAAAATGAATTCTATAAGAAGTTTGAGGTGTCTATTAACCCCCTTCTATACTTTTATTTCAGAAATTTCAAAGAAAATAGGAGATTTTGGAGCTTGGAGGGCTAAAAAATGATGGAAGGACCTATTTGGAATAAAATCAAAAGTTGGATGGAAGAGAGAATAGCATGAAGGTTGAACTATGAAAAGAGCTGATATTTTTTACTTTTAATTGATTTTTAACCTTTCTCAAATTCTCTAGAAATCTCACTTAAAATATCTCACTTAATAAAAATGGTAAAATTCACTTTTAGTCCCTAGACCTTCCAACTTTACACTTTGGCTCAAAACTTTGCCTCCAAAAATATCTTCCACAAAATTACTCTTTTTCCCCTCCTCAATCAATCTAATTCCCATGATGACTCAAAATTCAATTTGGATAATTCGCTATTTAGTCCCCCATATTTTTTGTCCTTTACTATTTAATCCTTAAAATTTTCTAACATTCCTTACTTCAACTAAACATTTCTAATTCTCAATTCTATTTTATCACTCAAATCCGGTTCAAGAACACGGATGTTACACAAAAGAGTAATTTGGTGGAAGATATTTTTGGAGGCAATATTTTGGGCAAAAGTGTAAAGTTGGAAGACCCAAGGACTAAAAGTGCAATTTTACCATTATTAAAAGAAGATATTTTTATAAAGAGAAATTGATAGAAAAATCTAGAGAAATGAAGAAAAGAAATGATGAAAAGGCTATAAAAGTCATCAGCCATTGTGCTTCACGTTGGCCACCATTTTTCCACCATTTCAACTTTGGCTTTTCTTACAAATTAGTCCTTTTTCAGCAAATACAAACCAATTAAGCTAGTTTCTTCCAAATTTTTTCAAGATTAGTGAATAACATTAATAGAGAAGTGTAGTAGCTATCCAATTGTTAAAAGAAATGCATCCATACTTGTCTTGGAGGAGAAAGAAAATGGGAATTAATGTTGAATACAAGTGATTAAGGTAAGAAAGCTAAACTTCTCTTTAAATACATGTTAGTTTTGGTTTAGAAACATAGATTATGATATGTTAGAATGATTTAAATGTGAATATATGTGTTTTGTATGGAATTGAAGAGAAAGAAAAAAGGAGAATGACTCAATTGAAGAGAAAGGAGAAGCGAAGATCAAAGAGGGAAAGGAAGCTTTCTACTACAGTTGTAAGCACTACAAGATTTTAAATTGAAAATTTATTCTCTTTAAAGTATATGATTAATTGTGATAAAAATGAGTAAAATGATATGTCTAGTTATCAATATGGTGATTAGGTGTGATTAAATGAAATTTAGTGCAAAGGAAATATGAGAAGGGAAAAATTCACTTCAAAACAGTTTGGACAGTAACAGGGAACTAACTTCGAAAATTCATCAAAAATTGTATATAATGAGTTAAGGGTCGAATTATATATGTAATTAAAGCTTATTGAGTTTAATTTCATATGGAAGAAACATTGAATTAAAAGGAATTGCATATTTCGAGATATACTAGTTTTAGTGTAATAAGGTCAGAGTAGATTCGAGTTCCCCTGTTCTGACTTTGAAAAATTATAGAAAAATGTAGAAAAATTATTAGAGACTGAAATTTATATGACTGAATCCTTAATGAGTCTATTTTCAAAGTAAACATACAGAGACATCATTTGATCTCTTTAAAAAAATATAAATAATTTTTAGTAAAGAAAGGTCGAAACTGTCAAGCTGCAGAGAAGGGGTAAATTGAAAGAATTTACTGTACAAATTGGCTAAAGTAAAAATTCTGAAATTTTTATTGTAAAAAATATATTTGAGTCTAATTTCAGAAACATCAAGCGGTTTATAATTTCGAATTCTGTAGTTCAAGATATAAATAATTTAGTGACTGTGACGCAAGTGGACAGCTTTGAAAATTAATGTGAAAATAAAAGTAAAGAGGTATATGATGATATATATGTGATGAACAATGTATATGTGAAATATTATGTGTTTAATTATGAATATTGATTATATGATAAAATGGTGATATTGTGTAAGCCTTTGAGTAAATAAAGGTGAAAAATACATGATTATGTATATGTGAAGAGAAATGTAAATGTGATATATGAAATTATGAGAGATTATGCCCATGTAGACAAGTTAGAACCATTGTGATAATAGTGGCATGCCATTAAGGAACGCTAGCGCGCTTACTGTTCAGCACTGTGTATGCTTACTGATTTGCGCTATGTGCGCCTACTGATTGCACTTTGTGCGCCTACTGATTGCACTTTGTGTGCCTACTGGATTGCACTGTGTGTGCTTACTGCTTCCCCAGCACTTGTGTGCTTACTGTTAAGTACTTCGGTACTTTCTGTTCCGTTTATCTGATGGGTTCTATAAAAGTCTATTATGGGCCAAGTGGATAAATAAGTTATGTGAGCAATGGTTAAGAAAACTATGATGGCTAAATTGTGAAAGAGGAAAGAATGTGTAAATTGTGACATTGTGGTAAGTAAAATGTTGAATACATGAAAGGTAAGTATTATATGTGTATAAGTAATCATATGATGATAAAATTAAGTAAGCTAAAGAGGCTAAAATAGTCAAGATGTGGAAAGTGGATGAATGTGCATAATGTGATAACAAAATAAGTTAAATGATATACATATGTGAAAAATATAGATTTTCTATAATAAATATTCACACGTTTATTAAAATGAGTTAATAAAAAGTTTAGAATTGATTAATTATTCTTGTAGTACTTACTAAGTCTTCACCGGCTTAACGCGTTTGTTTCAACGCGTAGGTACAAAGTTAGTAAAGTTGAGTTCAAAAAACTCTCATCACATCACATCATCCTTTGGAGAACTCCAAATATAGGTGTTTATTTTAAAAGAAATGGTATGTATAATGGTACTTGTATAAGTCCCTAATGAGTGGAAAAAAAATGTTATCTTGAATGCTATGAATTATGACATGAAATGATTAATATACGATATTTCGACTCGAATGTTCTTAAAAGACATCGGTTTTTAAAGAAAATTTACTGTTACTCGACTTTCTGTGCCATACTGTAATGTAATGCTTTTATATTGGGTTTATACGTATAAATTGAGTATAGAAATGTTACACATTTCTCATTTGAAAATATTGTTTGCAAACAAGCTGTGTTTCTGTGATTCCTTAATAAGGTTTTTGTCATCAATTTCATTATATGCTTACTAAAGCAAATATAAATACCATTTACTTTTTTTTATTTGAGAAAATTTTATTATAATGGAATTTTGTGAATATCATTGTCGTTAAGAATACAAAGAAAATTTTGAAAGAGAAGGTAAAAATTAATGAGTAATTCTGAATAGGTACCATGCATGCATGCAAAAATAGAAAACATAACGGGTTGAGCCTCGTCTGCGCAAGGGGTGGGGAAAATGTAGCTCAAGCCTCGACTGCGTGTGCCCACCTTCTTATTTTGACTAACAAAAGCTTACAGTAAACCAGTACTATATAAACATCTTTTAATATGTGTATCTAAAGAATTTGGGATATGTGAAATCCTTTGAAATACATAGAAACTTCCAGCAGTTAAAAGACAATAGTGGTTTGATCAAGCCACATCAAAAATTAGAAAATTATAATGAAACTTTGGAACCTATTGAATACATTGTCTTTCTTTAGAAATTAGTTTTTGTCTCTTTTTAGTGTTGAAACCGGTTGAATCGGTTAAAAGGCAAACTCTCATTTCTCCGTGTAAATCCTACATGGCATGATTAACAGTGGATTGATGTTTTTTTTTCATCCTTTTTATTTCAACCATTGATTTAAAAGGATCTCACTATAACGGGATCTTTAAATAGACGTCACATTTTAATTCAGATGAGGCAAAATGAATCTAAAACCAAAAGAATAAACTAAAAAGATCTAGACCCGAACTTATTTTAACCCCGATTTGATTAAAAGATTAGAAAAAAAAATCAAATTTGAAATGATTTGAAATCGAAATGGTCCAAGATCAAAATAGACCGAACTTAAATATTTATGAATTTTTTGATTTACAACAATTAAGAATACGTGTTATTAAAAAATAATAAAATATAAGTTCAAGCACACGTAAAGATATTTTTTATTTATTTACAAATTAGAAGGGATTATGAATAAAAATAAATATTATATTAAAAAATTAAAGATAAAAGGTTATTGTGTGAATTTGAAAGGGTTGCCATTACCATGAGTATAAAACCCACTTGCAGCAGAATTCAACGAGTGGTTTCAATAAAAAAAAAGATATTGTTCATTTTAAAATATCCGAATTCGAACACCTGTGTATAATATGTGTACGCATTATTAAAAAATTAAAAACAAATATTATCATATAATAATATCAGTATATGAAAAAAAAAAATACCCACTTGCAGCTAGCTTTGAAAATACAACGAAACCTCGTAAAGTAGGTGACAGATTTCGTATTGGGACCCATTTGAACGCCCCCCCACCCCCCCCCCCCCCAAAATAAAAATTGTCAGCAAATTTAATCTCTTGTTAAGAAAATTTCATAGCCTCAAATATAGTTAAAAATGACTCGTACCAACTTGGATCACTTCCACCTCTAAAATTAGGTTAAATCATTATTTAATGTCCGAATCTGGTAATAAATTTTATGTTGGGATTTGAATTTTTTATTTAAATTATTTTTAAATTTAGTAATTATTTTCGTATTAAAATATAAATTAGATAATTATTTTTATATTTTTATCTTAAAATTTGATAATTATTTTCATATTAAGATCAGAACTTGATAATTGCTTTTCGTTAAAGTCAGAATTTTAAGGTTTTGAAAGTGAAATAAAAAAAATTAATTCTTGGATGGGGTTTGAAAACAAAGGAGGAATGTAAGGATGAGAGGAGAAAAGGAGTGAGTGGTGAGGCTGCAACCTGCTTTGGTGCGTGCATGGTGTGCGAATATTACCACCCACATTCATGCACGTCTTCCTCCAACTCAACTATGCCACTCAACTCCTTTTCCATGGGCCAGTTTGGTTGACATAATAAATGGTAAGTTACACCAACCATCCAAACTATTTTTGTATTTATTTTTCATGTACGTTTATAAATTTTAATTTTTTCGAGATTCATAAATATTTTTCTCAAATAAGGAAGAAGCCAAAAAAAAAAAAAATTTACTTTAAAAGAGATAAATAAATCATAAATTTTTTAGAGGTCAAACTTTAATTTTACCATTATATATTAATTTGTAATTTTTAAATTTTAAAGGTGGTACAAAGTAATTTTACCATTTTTTGGGTCTTGTCTCCATGTGGACTAAATTGTAAAATTTATGGTGCTTTTACACTACATCCATTCTCTCTAATTTAAACTTTGGGATAACTTCGCATTTATTTACTTTTTTTCCAATTTAAACAATTTGAAGTTCATACACCAACATAGAATCTAGACATTATGAGCTGGACTTTTCAATTGGGTGAATTGCATTTGATTTTGGGTTAAATGAATCGAGATTAGATGGGTTCAAACTTTTAAAATTCTTGAATCATTTTGAATTAAAATAAATTTTGAGTTCAAATCATTTTAATTTTGATTATTTAGATTTATCAGTCATATTTGTTAAATCAAATCATATCGATTTCAAATCTTTTTAAGTTAAACATTTGTTTTCGAGCCATTTTAAATTTAAATTGTCAAAATTTTATAAAATGTGAAAGAATCAATATCAACCGTTGATGTGACCATCAACGATTTACCCTCAACATTTAAACGTTTAATTAGATTTTTTTTTTATTTAATTTTTATGATGTAAACGCTTAAGCACGTTGTTGCCTCAACATTTTTGGTTTTTGGACCTTCCATTCCTCTTTTTTTTTTTTTTTTACTTTGCTTTCCTCTATTAGATTTTTTGTTCTATTTTTGTATTGAAAAAATAATTAGCTTTTTAATAAATGAATGAATAATTTTATTAATTTTGACATTTTTAATACATAAATAATAATATAATTTATATGGTATAATTTTGATAAAAGGAGAGAGAGGAATAATCTAAGTTTGAATTCAAATTTAGTCCCTATATCATTTTTTATTTTATTAAATTCAAGTTTATAACAAAATTTTTTTTTAATAAACTAGTTTGATTACATGATAATAAGTGTTCATATTTTTTTAACCCTTTGACAAGACACACACATCTCACACACACAGGTGCTCGAACGCGAGTCTCTTAAGATGAATATCATCCTCTTTTCCATCGGAATCATTCGTTGAGTTTTACAATATCATTTTTTTTAGTTACATAACTACTATGTAAGTTTTTTTTTAATTTCAAAATACCACGCAAACAAGTTTAACAAAAAAAAAATTAGGAGTGTTAACAATTGTAAGTTTTGAAATTTGAAAAGTAAATGAACCTAAATTTTTAAAAATAAAAATATAATGACTAAATTAAAATTTTGTGAAAAATACAATAACCTATAAACATATTTTGATCAATGAATATTTACTGCAATTCCTAAAGTAATTTTTTAATTTCACCCCGGAATACATTGGACAAAAAAACACAAATATCATATTAAAAAAATTAAACTCAAATATCAATTAAAAAAAAACTTTTGGATAGATGTTTATCTTTAATGTTATACGTTTAACTTTTTTTTTTTACCTCACACTATAATATCTAATTTTATTATTATTATTATTTTTACATTAATTATAAACAAACGCATTGTCTATTCAAAGAGAATTTAAATTAAACTTCCTTTTGATATTAAGATTTATTTGCTTGATTGACTTTATGTTAAAATTTTCCATATTTTTTCATTCCTTATTGTTGCTCTGCTTAAGATAAGTCCAGTTTACATTTTTTTCCAAAGCCTACTTTTGGATTTAAAATTTAATTTCAAACCCTATGAATAATCTTTGAATTTAGAGAAACACCTAACCACAAATCTAATCACTAAAATTAATAAAAATATAAATTTATAATAAATTAAAATACTATTTTTTATCGATTTATTTTATTTGTATTTATTTATTATTAAATAGTTAATTTTCGATATAATTGATAAAAATAATATTTATAACGTTTTTAAAAATTTTTACACTAAGAGTTGGATTGTATTTTGTAATCTCTACTAAAAAATATAAATTTATTTTTATACGTTAAATCAAAGAGTAAATTTATTATTTCTATTAAAATTTTATCATTTGTATCATTAAAAACTAACATGATGATGAAATAATCAAACAATAATATATAGTGTCACGTGTATTTCATGTTGATATATAACTATCAGATTTTAATAATAGTAATTAATAAAAATTTTACTACAACGATTATTTTTTTGTAATTTAATGTATAAAAATTAATTTAAAATAAAAAATATAATTCACTTTTATTATGTGGCTAGTGATTTAAGATGCAAACCAAAATCAGGTTTAAATGTAATTTTAGTAAAAAATAAGGGTATAGCAAGGACACGTGGCGACAAAACAAGTCGGTGGAAAGTAAATTTCGCGAAAGGCGGCGGTATAGAAGCGTGGCATATTTATATGTTTGCCACATCACCTCCATCTTTGTCCATGTTACAAGCCGTGTTGAAATTAAAAATTTGCCAACAGAAAAAAACCGTATAAAAACAAATGGAAAAACCTAATTTTATTCACATGCGAAATACATACAAAGAAATAAAAAAAATATCAACTAATATGAAAACAATAATATATAATATTTTATAACTCTAATAATCGAATTATTAAAATATTTTTATTATTTCAATCCAGTCCTTCCATTGATTTTATTTTTAATATGAACTAACGTGAAGTATTTTTAAAATATGTAAATTAAATGATGAATACATATAAATAAATTCAACATAAAACATATTTAAAAAGAATTTGGTACATTTTTTTTCTTAATTAAATATATGGGTTGAACTTTAATATTTAATTTAATGTTTAAATTTTTTTACTATAATTAAGTACACATATCTTATTACAAGATCACACGTGTTAAATAATCATCAAAAATAAAATATTATTTGATTTAAATATTAAATTAAATATTAAAATTAAAATTAAATATTAAATAAAAATAAAAAATATCAAATTCAACATAAAAACTATACTCAAGTATCAAATCTTATATAATCCTTATATTATATATGTTTTCTAGAATAAAAAAATCGTCCTTTTTCGTTAAACAAAACCTTACTTATCAAAGTAAAACAAAATCTATATTTTATTTATTTTTACTTTTTTGAAGTACACAGAGCAAAAAAAAAGAAAAGAAAAGTTTTGTTGTATAAATACAGAGCTTCTCCTTCTCCTTTCTGGTAACTGAGATATATATATTTATAAAGCTTCGACGGAGCTTTTTTTCTCGGCCGCCAAACAAAAACTAAGAAAATTCCTTTTCTTTTTCTTTTTAAATTTTTTTCTTAACAAATTTCTTGAAACTATTGTTTAATAAATGTTTTGTTAAGAAATCTCGATTACCTATCAGTTTTCCAGTTTCAAGATCCGATTTTTCTCCATTTTCGAATAAATTAAGAAAAAAAATCCAGGGTTTGAATTTTGAAAGAAAAAAAGTTTTTTTTCCAGCAAAGTTTGTTTTTCTTAATCTTAAGGCTCTGTTTGGCGGCGCATAGCCGAATTTTGTAACAAATGGTAGTAAACGTAGCAGCAAATTTCCATTTACAGTTATCAGAGCCAAACCTTACCCAATCGTCGGCGGTAATCCCTTCACCGTCATTTCCAAAACGGTGCCGTACCGACGGCGTCCTTGTTTCAAAGACCGTTAACCGTTCTACTCTTTTCGGTTCATGTTCAGCCATTATCAACCGGTCTAAATCATCTGAAATTTTCAAACCGAAACATAAAGCTTCTTCCCCAATTGCTTGTATACACTACTTATCAGACGATGAATTTTCAAAGAGAAACGAAGATTCAGCTCTCAAATTCCACTTACCGGACTTGGACGACGGCGATGAAACCGACTGTGATGAAAGATCCGAGCCGGAATTAGAGTATTTTATACTCGAAGAGGAAGAAGATAGCTTGAATAATAAATTACAATGGGGGGAATCGGCTTGTTGTTCAATGAAAAAGGCGTTTTCATCGACGGTATTTATAATCCGTGAACTCCATAGTTACACTTTACAAATGCGTGAATCACTGTTATACGAAGATTTACATGGAATTTTCATTAGAGTTCAAAACGAGATCCATGCTTCGTTCCTCTGGTTGTTTCAACAAGTGTTTTCTCGTACACCCACTTTAATGATTTACGTGATGATATTGTTAGCGAATTTCTCTGTTCATTCTATGGGAAACAACGCCGCTTTGGCGGCGGTGAATCCTATGATGGGGACTTATTCTTATGTTTCTTCCGGTGAAGATGGAGGCAAGGAGCAGGCGAAGTTTGATTCTTTGCAGCTACAGAATGAGGGAAGTGGTGGCGGTAGAGGCGGTGGGGGAAAAGGGAGAGCGGTTGCTTGTGGTGGTGATGAAACAGAGTGGGAAGCGAGTGAAGAAGAGGCGAGTCATGGGAAGTACAGAAGGACAGAGGTGGTTTACAAAAAGGGATTATCAGAAGAACCTAATAATCCTCTCCTCCTTGCTAATTATGCTCAGTTTCTCTACCTTGTTGTTCATGATGATGACAGGTACCAAGTTCTTCTGTCTTTTTCTCATTCATTTAGTTGTTGAGGGAGGTCGCTCGTTTTCGAGCTGTTTATGTTCAGCTTATCACGGAATTTAGAGAGCATGTCACCATCAAGAAAATGTTTAACGGTATGAGTTAAAATTTCATCCAACTCAAATGCTAAGCATTTCTTTAATGGTGAAGTGTTCTCTAAACTCTGCGATTTCTGTTCGGACTTGTCGAGAATAATTGAACATAAATACACCAGACATAATTAACAAATTAAACTGAATTTAGGATTTAAGGTGTTGGTGAAAAAATCCACACCAAATGATTAGCTGAGCTACCTAACTAACTAATATTGAATTTAGGGTTCTTGCTGAAAGAACTCCAAACAAATCCACACCACATGAAGAAGTGAGCTGATTTAGCTGAAGTTGGTAATTCCAGAAAATTTTAATTGGTTACTCTTCCGACATTCGCAACAAACTTCATGTTTCAATTGTTAACCTTTTTTTCATTAAATCTATAAATTTACGGATGTGATATTCTAATTTAAAAACTACATAATAAGTGATCATGTAACTAAAAATAATAATTTTAGCAAAAAAAAATTAATTTATGAAAAGTGTAAGGAGTTGTGGCTTCATTTGCTAGGCCTTTTCGTTGTGCAGAAAATAATGGTTGAAAAGCTTCTAGAACGTTATCGACCATTGTCGCTTCTTTCATCTGGGGATGGGTTTTCTTGGTAGGAGATGAATGTGTCATCTGGTTTAATCGCTTCTTAAATGATTCGGATTTAAACACGATATTAATTAATAAAAACGATGAGGCATATAATATAAATTTATTAGTTGTTTATAATAAAATAGTAAAAATTGACAATTTCAGTATCACTTTGATTCAACAAAATTTTAAGTACACAAACGGAAAAGTGATATAGAATCTGAAAGTCAGTTTTGTAGTGAAGCCTTTATAATTTGAAATTATTATTCACATTATAAAAATAAAGAATCAAATTATTTTAAATCAAAATTAAATCAGTAAAAACATCATGGAGGTTTTATACACATTTTGTTTTTTTTACTGAAAATGATTAACTAATCGTTATATTTTAAATCAAAATAATTATTTCTGTTAAAAATTTTATTTATTTTTATTGTTAAAAACTGATATAATATGCGTACTTTATATTGATGCAGTGAGGCACAGCTCTTAGTAGTAGAAATGGGTTAGCAAAAGAGTTGTTTGTTTAGTTTTTAAAGTTGAGGGGTAGACAGTGATTTCACCATAAAAAGATGATGCTTATACAGGTCCTTTTAATTTTTAGGAAATCACGGTAAAAATCACACTCTGGGTCTCCCAATTTTTTTTTTTTTTCATTTTTAGCTCCTTAAAACAATTTCCTGGTTTCTTCCGGTATTCGACTCGGATTACTAAATATTTTATTTGTTTAATTCTCAGAGCAGAAGAGTTGTTCAAGAAAGCAATACAAGTGGAAGCGGTAGACGCTGAAACACACAATAAATATGCCAA
Organism: Kokia cookei; assembly: GCA_039519145.1. Classification (NCBI taxonomy): domain Eukaryota; kingdom Viridiplantae; phylum Streptophyta; class Magnoliopsida; order Malvales; family Malvaceae; genus Kokia; species Kokia cookei. The sequence continues at coordinate 336,483 of CM076905.1, read as the reverse complement.
TTTCTTATGGAAAGCGAAGAAGGATTTGTGGGCAGCGGAGGAACATTTCTTGGAAGCCATTGAAATTGATCCTCATAACTCGTATTATCCGGCATGCTATGCTAATTTTTTGTGGAGTACTGGTGGGGAAGATACTTGTTTTCCTCTTGATTCATCGGATAGTATTGCTTAAGAAGCAATGGCCAACACTCTTTTTTTTTTTTTTTTTTTCTTTCTTTTTCTGAAATTTTGTTTAGATAAATGAAAATCTTTCTTTCTCAATGATTTTAGGTTCGGGGTCAAATTTGATCTTTTTGACATAATATTTAGAATCACTCATAGTTTCTTTTCAACCCATAAATAAGGGGATAACGCGCTTCAGCATATTCGAACTCATATTTTCCTCCATTGATAGTAATACTCATGTTAATCGAACTAAGATTTAATTGACAGTAATAATATCAAATAATTTGTTTCAAATTTTTTAGAAGTGGATTGAATCTACAAATAATCAAATTCGAAACATATGTTTTCCACTTGTTAATTTATGAATGAATAAGAAAATATTTACCCAATTTGGTTGGAATATGTAGTTGAGGAATTGAATTTGGTGTGTCGAAACCATCTTTTTGGAAAACGACGAGTTTCGAAAATTATTTTAATGTTGGAAAATGAGAGTCGCCACCAATCTTTTATTCGGTGTGATTGGATCACCACAAAACGTTTTTAAAAAACCGTTTTGAAAACATGTAGGTCTTCGAAATCCAGAAAAATAGATTCGGGAGTCGATTACGCACGAGGAAGGATTAGCACCCTCATACGCCCAAAATTGGTACAGTATTTATTATTTTCGGGTCTTGTTTGTAAAATTTTGAAAGCTCGAATAAAATTTAAAATACGATCCTTGAATGCATGAGTTAAGTTTAAAAGAAATCGAGTTTGTTTGGAAGTCCCGCTATTTCAAACAGTATTTATTATTTTCGGGTCTTGTTTGTAAAATTTTGAAAGCTCGAATAAAATTTAAAATACGATCCTTGAATGCATGAGTTAAGTTTAAAAGAAATCGAGTTTGTTTGGAAGTCCCGCTATTTCAAAGTGATCGAGGAAGAAAGTTACATCCAGTGAGTTAGGACACAACATTTCAAGATCCAGAAATAACGAGCTTTCCTTTGTAAAACTTTTTAAATTTTGGGAAAAGGATGTTCGATTATCTCGATTTGAAGAAAGGTTGCACCTAGTAAGTTAAGGCGCAAATTTTCAGAATCGAAGATAAGGAAGCATTGTCTCGATTAAGGGTATTTGATTATTTCGATTTGAAGAAAAATTGCACCTAGTAAGTTAAGGCGCAAATTTTCGAAACTCGAAATAAAAGAATATTACCTCGATTTTCAAGTTTTTATGAAAACAATTTTGAAAACAAACATGCGAGTTTAATATGAATAAGCAGTTAATAATGGATATTAAATAACACGAAGTAAGATAATTAAGAAGATAAATGGTAAGCAAAAAATACAAAATACAAAATACGAGTGCATAATAATTAAAATTAAATGCAGATATTGATGAGGAAGAAAAATGATGCAATCGGAGTTGAAAACGAGACTTTTTGGATACTCGGAGGCAAAATGGTAATTTTGGATTCTCGAGGGCAAAATGGTAATTTTGGGAAAATTTGGGGTTTAAAATGAAATTTTAGACATGCGAGGGTAAACGGTAATTTTTAGAAAAATCGAGATAAAAAATGGAATTTTTGGATATTCGGGGGTAAAAAGGTAATTTTTGAGAGTTTTGGGGTCAAAAATGGAGTTTTTGGAGGTTCAAGGGTAAAAATGTAATTTTTGGATAGTTTAGGGATCTCTAGGGCAATAAAACCAAAAATGGGTAACACGTGGCAGCATCTCATGTGTTTAGAAATCAAAGGACTAATTTGAAAATAAAGAAAAAAATTATTGGTCAATTTTGTAATTAAACAAAGCTTGATTTAAGGATTAAATTGAAACAAATCGAAAGTAAGAGGGACCATTTGCACAAATAAGCCAAAATTATGACACGTGGCAGCTCTTGGTGCTTTCAAAAGGTCAAAGGATTAAATTGAAAAGTAATGAAAATTATTGGACCAATTTAAAATCAATTAAAAGTACACAAAAGACGTGATTGAAAATTTGAAAAAAAGCGGAAGGACCGAATGCGTAAATATACCATTTTAAAAAACACGCGGATTCTAGGCCTAGGTTGAGTCGGATCGGGTCGGACGGGCATGGTTTAATTCAAAACGGTGCCGTTTAATAGTATTATAAATTCAAATTTTAAAAAAAAAAAATTCATTTTCCTTCTTTCATTCAAAAAAAAGTCCAAAAAACTCTCTCAAAATCCTTTTTCTTCCTCTCCAAGGCCGGCCGAACCCCGGCCAGTGTCCGCTGTCCATCCAACGCGTGGGGCATCACGCGCGCCACGTGCAACCTCCTGACATCGCTGACCACCGTGCACAGTCGTCGTCCGTCCACGCACCGTCGATCAGGTAAGCAAAACGTCCGTTTTCTTCTCTCTTTTTATTTCATATTAAAAACCCAAATCTGGGTTTGAAAACCTCAAATTTCAAAATCACACTTTAGTCCTTCACCTTTTTTAAAAAAACTTTAGATCTGGGTGTGATTATTCTAGATCTTTGAAGAAACCCGATCTTGAAATACTATTTTTATCTTATTTTTATTTTCATTTTTGAATCAGTCACGGTTCTAACACTCATTTCTTGTTCTTCGTTTTGCAAATCCGTCCGCGAGGAGTGGGTTACGGCGTTCAGCGAAGGCTCCGACGCGAAGCTCCGACAATAGCAGACCCAATCAAGGATAAGCCTTCTGATCCTTTGTCTTCCTTTTTTATTATTATTATTTATTTAATTTTAAATATTTATTTATTATTATTAATAAATTCATTATTACTGTTAATAATATTATTATTATTATTATCATTTATTAGGTTATTATAATGCTTTTATTTAATGCTTTCGAAACTAAGAAAATAATGACCAATGAATGTTGGCAATGAAGTGGTCAATAAATATGTTAATGTATATTAATGTATATTATTAATTTAAAGCATTAAAATCTCAATTATGAAAGCATATATTGTGAATACCTGAACACTTAATGCTTAAGGCTTTGAATCTGACTTGAGATGTTTGATATGCTTGTCCGAATGTTATCTGTTGATTATGGGAAAGTTTGGATTGTTTCTTTGTATTAATCAAGAGTGTTCGAAAAACAAAGGTCCCTTCTTACAAAGTTTCAATTCGGCTTTTATAGTCATTTTCACAATCATTCTGTTTTATTTTTCTCAAATAAATGTCCATCTTGCCTTCTTTAGCAGGTTACAGCAATGGTGGCCATGGCAGATGCAAGTTGAAGATAGAGGTGCAACTTGGTGATGACGTGACACACTCTGGTTGGGCATGGAAGGAGGCAATAGCAGCAACACTTAGCAGATTAAGGATTTGAGTCAATTGGGTTGACTTGAGTGTTTAGGTTTGGGCCTGTTTGGGTCAATTGGACTTAAGCTTTTTAAGTTTGTAATTGGACTTTAAATTTGGCTTATAATTTGGACATTAATTTATTTTAATTTTAAATACATTTAAATTTAAAATAAACTCAAACTTGAAGTGAATTTGAATTTAAAATAAATTCAAATTTATTTAAAAATTAAAATTGAAATTTGGATTCAATTATGGTTCAAGTGTTGGGCCTGATTAAAATTGAGCTTCAACATTGTGTATCCATGAAAATTGAATATAAGTAGTTGGTGTGATCAATTTCACTCAATGAGAGTAACATACTCTCTTTATTATTTATACCAGGGCTTTAATGAGTTCAATAATATGATGGTTGTACCTTTGTGGATGGTAGTTTTGTTGGTTAAAGTGATGGCAATGGGAGAGTGCTCTATTTATTGTTTTTTAAATTAATTTTCAAATATTATAAGAAAAGTATTAAAGTTAGGCAAAAATTTTAGAATATTCCATTTTTAAAAAAAATTAAGGTTTTGGGTTGATTTTCACAAATTTAGGAAAATAGACTAATTTTGAAAAGAGAAACAAAAAAAGACGCGTTTTCAACTGAAAGTGTGTTCTAACTTATTTAACACGTCAACTCTTTTAGTTAGATAGTTAAATGTTGATAGTTTTGTCCTTGAACCTCTGATCCAATTCATGTCTTACTCATATTTGTATTTTTATTTTTCTCTTCAAAATCGACCTGTTTTCTTAAATATCACAAAATACAATTCAAAACCCCATTTTTTCTAAAAAAAATACTAACATATATCTAAAATATAGCCATTAAAGTTCATAGAAATAAAGATTAAGAAAAGTAGCATTAACACTTTACAAGAATTAAGTCATACTTTATTTTAAAGAATTTAGTCTTTTTTTATTTATTTTAAAAATACAAGTTCAATTATTCACACCGCTAAAATTCTTATGTTAAATTAGAATTATTGCATCATTTTTTTAATTACATGATTAACAGGTGAATTTTTTTTTTTTTGTTTCAAAATATCACACCAACAAATTTAAATTTTAATAATATTAACAATCTGACTTAAATTAGAGAGTCTAAAGTTCTTGGATCGAACTTACACATAATATTAACACACTTTTTATTTGCCCAAGTTTAACTTGACCTGAAATATAAGTTTAAAAATTTATCCAAACTTGTCCATACTAATTAATAACTAACAAAAAATCATTTTAGACCCACCCATATTATTTTAAATTTAATATATAATCATTTTTTTGAATGTTTACATTATATATAAATTACATAATATGAAACATTACAAACTAAAAAAAATGAATTTAAATATTCAAGCCAAAACTCGACTCATATTTTAAACAGCCTAAATCCATCTTTCAGATCTAACATTTTTACCAAAACTTCTCAGGATGAGTACAAGAACTTGGTGTTTAGGATGTATTATCCAAGCAATGAATAAGAAAAGGAAATAATCAAATAAAGGTAGAATGAAACAGAGAAAAGCTTGGATTGGAAGAGTGTTATTAGATCATTAATGAACTAAATTGATACAACTTTGTAAAAATCTGCAAAGATACAGAGCTAATAAACCTCAATAAATGACCAAAACTAGCCTACAACAATGTTTGATTTAGGCAAAGCCTTGAATTTCTTCAGCATATATGTACTGGCTTATATGCTAATTGAGGGGGGAAAGCAGGTCATTGAGCTGCATCACCATTCTCGTCTGCCTCAGAACAAATGGTCAATATATTAACACAAGAAAAATAATCAACAAAGATAAATATATGAACTTATAGATTCAATGATGAAAAATGAGAAATGAAAAATGAAAAATGAAAAATTTAGGGACATACACCCTCTCATCTATGCAGCCTAACAAATACAAAACTGATCAAGAAACACCCGTGTGATGTCATACACCATTTTGCATTTTGCAATTAGTCCTCAGTCATTATAGCAAACTAAAGCTATTGCATGGAAACCCCTCTACTCAAAACATAAGCAATCAGTCCCTGTATGTCAGTTAAAAGAGTGAACTGGTCCTTTATAAACAAACAATGATACGTGGCGTGCCACATTTACCTCGTGCTAACATTCAGTGATCAATTTTGAATAAAACTGATTTGCTCTTTGATCTAACATAAAAGAACTCATACTTTTGTTAAAAATTCACCTATTTCTATGGTTAAAAACAGGCCTTTGTACGTCATCATGAAATACATTTGACATGTCTGTCGAATTATTCTGTCAATCGTACCGGATATTAGTAGTAAATATGGATGAGTTTTTTAATAGAAAAGATCAATTTGCTATTTGATCTATTGCATAAAGACTAATTTGCTAATTTTTTAGAATAAAGGGGGCAAAATGTAATCTAGTAGAAGGGCCTTCATCATAGTTTTACCCCAACAAAGCTCATTTCTCGATGACAGCAGCTGTACTAGGAGTGACTGTAGTTTACTCAAAAAAATGGGCAAATGTAAACAAGGGACTCTATGATACTTTTACCCTCATTTCTCCGATTTCGAATCCTTCTAAACGACATCTAAGTTCATCTTCTTCACACATATCAGATCAATAAATAAACATTATAAACCTACACACACAAAATGTAATGCAATATAAAGATTGAAAATTCTAGCACCAGTTTACCGGTAATATACTAACTAAAAAAGAACTTTACCTTCACCGCTTTCTTCTTCTTCTTCTTCTTCTTCTTCATATTCTTCATTATCATCCTCAGTATCACCTTCATAATCTTCACCATATCTTCCTTTAAGATAATTCACAGTATCCGGAGTCAACACCAAATTATCACAATTCAAAATATCAAACAAATTAAGGGTCCTCGGCGTTAACATCCTCAAAGTCCCAATATTCCGACTCGATTTATTCACAGTTTCCGGCACTTCCATCATCAAAAACATAGATTTCTGCTTTGGGTCTAATCCCCATCTCTTCAAAGCCTCAATAAACTCTTTAGTCTTCGGTTTCTCAAATTTATCCCCAAAATCTTCAACAACTATCGTGTTCTCAGCCGCACTGGATAACGCCGTCGAAATCGCCAATCTTTTCTCTTTTTTATTGATCTTAATCGACCAGTCTCTGGGTTTGGGTCCGAAGATAACACCACCACCGGGACGGAGCGGGGTGCGCGTAGACCCACGGCGAGCACGTCCGGTTTTCTTTTGAGGGTAAGGCTTCTTTCCTCCACCACGAACTTCACCACGAGTGAGTGTAGAAGCTGTGCCACGACGCTTGTTTTGTAAGTCAGTGATGATTGCTCGGTGAACAACGGCTCTAGCGGTTTCGGGAGGGGCTGATTTGAGGTCGAGATAAGTTTCGCCGATTTTCTCGCCGGTGAAGGACAAAATGGGGAGAGTGGAAAGTTGGGAAGAAATGGAGAGAGAAGGGTTTGAAGAAGGTTTGAAAGAGACGGAAAGGGAAGTTGAGAGTTTAGAGGAAGGAGAAGAGAGGAAAAGGGAAGAAGAGAAGAAGGAAAGTGAAGTGAGTGTAGCAGCTGAAGTCGCCATTTTAGGAGGATTTTTTTTTCTTTTTTTCTTTTTGGATTTTGAGTGCTATTTGGGAAGAAGAGAAAAGGATGAGCCAAGAAGAGTCTATTATTTCTTATCCGCTTTCCTTTGAAAAGAATGGTAAATTTATCATGAAAGCCCTTATATTAAAAGTTGGATTATGTTTTGCCTCCTCAACTTGAAAATTGGGTAAATTAATTTTAATACATTAAATAAAAAAGTCAACTAATCTTTTTTATTAAAATTTTAATTAACTTCTACTATGAAAGACTAGTATAGTTGAGTGAATAACCAAATAATTGCGCGTGGTGTATCTAATGTTGACAAGCATGGACCATTTTATAATAGTAGAAAGGGATGAGATTTTTAACCAAAAAAAAATCAGTTTGCTCTTTGAATAAAGGGAATACATTACAACTTGACTTCTAATGTAAAGTAATGGGTAAGCATAGATATTATATAAAAAAAGAAATTTCATGGAAGCCTTTGTATTACTCTCTCTACTAAAAAAAATGGACATATTAATCTTTATTTGTTAGACCAAAGAGTAAACCAATTTTTCTGTTTAAAATTTCATCCATTTTACAATGAAAAACTGATCCCTGTACACATGGATTAACCCATTGTACTTCATTATTTTATTTTAGTTCTTAGCTTTTGGGGCTCTTGCTATATAACCCAATTTCTACTTTTAATGGATCAACTTATAAAATTTATCCAAAATAGACTTCAATTACCAATTTTCTATTTGTCACATACTATCCCAAGCAAAATTAATCACTAAAAAAAAGGTAGAGGAAATCCTAAATTACAAGACTTCAACAAAAACTTCCCACAAAAAAATAGAATTTTTTAAAAACAAAGAATTAAACCCAACATCTATTCACTTTTCTCTTACATTAATTTCCCCTGTTTTAACTAAACCAAAAGGAAAATCAATGCCTAAAATGAGTATTGATTCAAAGGGTATTCAACATCTTCTATGGAAGTTGTTGTTATAGATATGTAAGAAAATATCCACCAGTGTCTAGTTTTATTGTCTTTGTTTCATGCCTGTATATATGTTTTCCTGTTGTTTTTTACTATTTGATTCGTCCTTGTCCTGTTATTGTGTGTACTAATGTTGCTATTAGATTTTATTTAAAAACTAAGAGAAAAAAACAATGAGAAGAAGTCATATGTTGATGTAAATGGATCAGATAGTCCTTCATTAACATTGAAAAGTGTTCGACGAAATGCTCAAATGAAAGTTTTAGAATGCGATAAGAAAGAAATTGAGGAAATGAACAAGTTTTCTCCTAGAAGTCCTTATGGTAGTTTCTGTAGTAATAATGCTAATTTGCTGGATTAGAATTTGAAGTCGATTTTAGATATAAAAACAAGGATTAATACGGAATGTGGAGGGGATGCATCCGGTGTCGAGACTTGAAATGATCGAGTGCTTGATGGTTCTAATGGTGGTGGTGGTCAAGCAGAGGTTGAAAGTATCCAAGAAGGGGAGGAGAGGACAATGACAGGAAAAAGGCGATTCAATGGACCAAACATGATCGGGAGAATGTTATGATTCTCGAGACTTTGGAATCGAAGAGAAACCAAAGGCTTGAAAGTTTAATGGTGAAACGTAGAGTAAGGAAGTTGTTCAAAATGGTGGTCGATAAAAGCTTGATGAACAAAGACGCTATTCTCCCTAGTCATTGGCTCCTGTTATGACCGCTAAAAGCAACCTTCTCGTTGGTACAAATGATCTGTATGAAGAAATATTACAAATGTAGGGTTCTGCACCTTCGATCTGTGTACCTAAAGATAATCCATTCGACTTACCTTATGATCCACACGAAGAGAAACCGAATCTTACGGGAGATAGTTTCCATCAAGAATTCATGACAGTCAACCAAAAGGAAATGCTTTTCTGCATACATGAAAGCTTCTGCCGCAGAACATGGTTGACCCGAGACTCGAATGATACTCATTTTAATCATTATTATAGTACTCAAAGAAGTCTTGTAGAGGATCCAACAAATCCTAGATTCAAATGGCAATCAGATAAAGGAGGTGATCACCATCATAATTCCTTTAGTACAGTAAGTGATGTTGATATTGTTGAACTATATGAGTCCAATCGCGAAAATGCAATGAATTCATCGGAAGGGAAACACGAAATGATTAGAGAAATAGCAATGTGATCTCCTCATGAAGTCAGAATGGTGACGGATTCTATAAACAACAATGATTCATGCTACATATCTTCATTTGAAGACACGGAACCGGTATTAGATCAAGCGAGTAACTCTCCCAAGATACGTAAGGATTAAATGCAAAAGAGCCTTAATTTTTTTGTTCCTCCTAAGGGGAAAACTCTACATACAGTTCCCTATGATTTCAATCCATCTCTAACTGAAAGGCTTAAGCAAGATCTCAATTTGTTTTACGGTACATATAATCGACATCGTCCTACTTCAACTTGTTTTGTAGCTTTTGATTTGTAAGTTGAGGTCTCAGAAGTTAGTTCACCTCCATTAACAACAACAAGTTCATCCATTGATGGTTAGTCAATTACATATGATGATGGTGATGTTGATAGTGAAAACTGAAAATCAAATTAACACACAGCTTTTGTATTCCTTTGACTTGTTGTTGTTTTACAAACGAAATCAACAAGACCTTTATATAGACACTAGGCACTATTCTTGTTAAAAAACTGAAAAAAAAAATTCTATTAAAAACTATAAAAGACTTGACCCTTGGCCTTTCACCTACAAAAAAAAAACTCTTGACCTTTTACTTTTCCACTAACTTCTAAATTTAAAACTAACTTAAAAACAATCATTTAATGTTTATTCAACAAAACTCCCCTGTAAACTTAAATGCTTCTACCATCCATTATGCCAATCATCTTCTTGCATTGGTCGAGAAGTACTTTTGGTAACGGTTTTGTGAAGATATTCGCAACTTGATCCTGACTTGCCATATGCACCAATTCCACACTTCCCTCCTTCGAATGATCTCGGATAAAGTGAAAACGAACGTCAATGTTTGCTTCTTTCATGGTTCACCGGGTTCTTTGCCAACTCAATTGCTGATTTGTTGTCAACTTGAATCACAGTTGCACCTAGTTGCTTTAGCTCCATCTTGCTCAACTTGAATCACGGTTGCACCAAGATGCTGTCACATATTCAGCTTCACACGTCGAGAGCGTCACGATCGGTTTCTCCCATAAAGAATACATATCCCGTGGTGCTTTTTCGATTGTCTATGTCTCCGTACCAATCACTGTCGGAGTACCCAACAAATTTGTAATCTTCTGCTTTCGAGTAGAACAACCCAAGTGACACCGTTCCTTGGATGTACCGTAGGATTCACTTCAACGGCTTCCAATATGAATAAACTAGCTCCTCTATGAACCGACTTATAATATCGACACTTAATGAAATATCTGGCCTTGTGCATGTGAGATAGCGAAAGCTTCCTACCAAACTCTGATATTTACTAACATCGACACGTTCTCCTCTATCGAACTTAGAGAGTTTTGCACCTGGTTCCATTAATGTTGATACTGGGTTGCAATTTTCCATATTGTACTTCTTCACAATCTCTTTTGCATATGTCTCTTGTGATACAAAAATACACGTCTCGACTTGTCTAATCTCCAAACCAAGAAAAAACTTCATCAAGCCCAAATCTGTCATCTCAAATTCCCGTGTCATTATGCCCTTAAATTCTTTTATCATCTCATAATTGTTACCCATAAAAATAAGGTCATCGACATAAAGAGCAACAAATAATACGTTACCTCTATTCTTCTTTACATAAAGGGCATGCTCGTAAGGACATTACTTGAACCCGTTCTCCTTGAAATATGTATCGATACGTATATTCCATGCCCGTGGTGCTTGCTTCAACCCGTAAAGTGTTTTCTTCAATTTTAACACTTTATTCTCTTCTCCGACTTGAATGTACCCAGGTCGTTGTTCGATGTTCGATGTAGACATCTTCTTCGAGCACACCATTCAAGAATGTCGACTTGACATCCATTTGAAATATCGGCCATTTGAATTGAGTAGCTTGTGAAATGAGTAATCGGATTATCTCCATTCTTGCAACAGGAGCAAACACCTCGTCATAGTCGATTCCTACCTTTTGCTTGTATCCCTTCGCAACAAGTCACGCCTTGAACTGTTTTATCTCCCCTTGAGCATTCATCTTTTTCTTAAACACCCATTTAACACCAATAGGCTGACTTTCTTTCAACAATTCTGCTAGCTCCCATATGTTATTGCGGTCAATCCTCTTGATCTCCTCGTTCATGGCAGTTTGCCACTTCTTGTCTCGCAAAGCTTCTTCAAAGCTGATAATTTTAGCATCTGTCAAAAGATATACAAGGTGTACCTTATTTGTCGAATTATACAAATCTTGCAAACTTCGCATTTTGGGTTGTCGTGGTTCATCTTCATCATCAGTAGTTTCAGAGTTTGTTGGTATGCTTGTTGATGCAGCAACTGATGATTCTCCAACTTCAATGATAACTTTTATCGAATTGTTCCAGTCCTACTCGCTTGCTTCGTTTAGTCGCACATCACGACTCACCAGCACCTTTTTGCTTATCGGATCGAGTAGCTTGTACCCTTTTATCTTCTCATCATACCCAATAAAAATATACCTTTTACTTTTGTCTTCAAGCTTCGTTCTACGTTAATCCGGTACGTGTGCATAAGCCACACTTCCGAACACTTTGAAATGAGAAACTGTCGGCTTTTGTCCGCTCCATGCCTCTTGTGGTGTTTGATTTACTAACTTCACATGTGGACATCGATTTTGTACATAGATGGCACATTGCACGGCTTCTGCCTAGAATTCTTTTGGCATCTTCTTGCTCTTGAGCATTGATCGAACCATGTCGAGAATGGTCTGGTTCTTCCTCTCGGCCACACCGTTTTGTTGAGGAGAGTATGGTGCGGTTAGAAATCTCCTTATGCCTTGCTCCTCGTAATACTTCATGAAAGCCGTCGAGGTATACTCGCCACCTCTATCGGATCGTACGTCTTTGATGTGTCTACTAGTTGCCTTATCCACAATCACTTTGAACTTTTTGAACACCTCAAATGCCTCAAATTTTTCTTTCAAAAAATAAACACAAGTTTTTTGTGAGAAATCATCGATAAAGGAAATGAAATACATTTTACCGCTGAAAGATTCAGGGGTGATTGGTCTACATATGTCAGTATGAATCAACTTAAGAGGATATTTAGCTCGATATTCTACCTTCTTTTGAAATGAGGTTCTCGCTTGCTTGCCAAGCACACATTCTTCATAGAATTTGCCCTCATAATCCATGTTCGGTAGCCCGTGCACCATGTTCTTCATTGCTAACTCTTTTAGACCACAATGATATAGGTGACCAAAGTGAAGATGCCACAGTGATGCCTTGTCTTCTACGTCGACTCGCAAACATTTTTCTCGCACGCTTCTTAGATTCAATTTGTACGTCCGATTTCTACTCATCTCGACTTGAGCAACCAAACGTCCTTTCTTGTCCTTCAAGTGTAGTACCCGATCTTTCAAAAATACCGAATAACCTTTTTCCTTGAGTTGCCCCATACTCAAAATGTTGGTCGTGAGGTTTGGTACGTAATAAACATCTTGGATTGACCCTATCAAGTCACCATTTTGTAAGTAACAAACCGTACCTCGGCCTTTGACCTCAACTTTTGATGCATCTCCAAACGACACATGACCATCTTCAATCTTTTTCATCTCTTTAAATAGGTACTCGTGACAGTACATATGGTTGTTTGCGCCCGAGTCGAGGTACTACAGAGTGTCATTGTTGATGTTGACTTCATTTTGAGCCATCAAGAGAAGGTATTCATTCGCTTCATCTTCCAAGGCTAGGTTGATAGTTTCTCCCACCTTTTTATCGGCTCGATAATCTTTTGCAAAATGCCCCACTTTACCATAATTATAACATTTGTTGGAGTTACAATCCTTCGCGTAGTGACCATACTTGTAACACTTGTGGCACTCGATGTTGGAATAATTTGATCGGTCACCTCTTTCTCGATCGCGTCCTCTTTCACGCCAATTTGGTTGGCTTGACTATCCCTTCTCCTTATAGTATCCTTCATGACTGCCGCCTTGATCACCATGACCATTTTCACGACCTCCAAGGCCACGCCCTCTACCTCAAAAATTTTCAGAATAGAATACCTTTTCGTCTTTGATTGACGCCTTGGTTTTAAGTGCTTGCTCGGGTGTCTCCTCCTTTTTCTTCTTACGTTGTTCGTGTGCCTCGATAGAATCGGTGAGCTCGTTAACTGTTAGCGTCGCAAGATCTTTTGACTCTTCTATTGCGCACACAACATTCTTAAAATTATCGGTTAATAATCTCAAAATCTTCTCCACAACTCGCGCATCGATTAACGTTTCGCCATTATGAATGAGTCGGTTCACCACGGCTTGTACACGCGTAATATAGTCAGATACACTTTCCGACTCCTTCATCTTCATGCTCTCCAACTCACCACGAAGAGTTTAGAGATGCACTTACTTGACTCGATCAGCTCCTTTGAACACTTTTTTTAAAATGTCCCACGCTTCTTTTGAAGTAACTGCACCGGTAATCTTCTCAAAGTCAGACTCGTCAACGGCTCTAAATAACATGTATAGTGTCGCTTTATCCTTCAATCGCGCCTCTTTCAACTCCTTGGTTTGAACCACCGTATATCTTGTGATAGTTGTTGGTTCTTCGAAACCTTTTTCGACCACCTCCCACGCATCTTGAGATCCGAGAAGAACTTTTATTTGTATGCTCCAATTCTCGTAGTTCACCTTCGTTAGTCGTGGTAACGACATTTGACCCGTCACATTCGCCATTAACTCTTATACCAATTTGAAAACTGAAAATCAAATTAGCACACAGCTTTTGTATTCCTCTGACTTGTTGTTTTACAAACGAAATCAATAAGACCTTTATATAGACACTAGGCACTGTTCTTGTTAAAAAACTGAAAAATAAATTCTATTAAAAATTATAAAAGACTTGACCCTTGGCCTTTTACCTAAAAAAAAAACTCTTGACCTTTTATTTTCCTACTAACTTCTAAATTTAAAACCCACTTAAAAATAATCATTTAATGTTTATTTAATAGATAGGGACATCCATTCCAACAAAGAAGTGTGGGGAGAGGCAAATGGAGAAAAACCAAAAGAATTATAAGATATTATCGAAGAGGATCCTGTTAAAGTAGACCTTTCAGGTTTAAAGATGAAACTCGATGAGCCAAATACTTTCCATCAGAAGCCTATGGAAGAATTGAACGTAAAACCGATAACTCAAAGAGCTTCTAGTGTATCAGACTCAAAATTGTACGAATCTAAAACACCTTTGGAATCTAAAAAAAAGATGGAGAAATGCCAACCTAAGGATGCACCAAATGCAGTTCAAAGTAGAGACAAATTGATAGAGAACAATAATTCTGGATCGAAACAAAGATTTGACGATCCAATTGCGATGGCTCTGAATCGAAGATTGTTGATTGAACAAGTTCCTGAAAACAAATTTTCATCTCTAAGGTCAGTATTACCAGAAAATATCCTGGACGGTGAAATACCTCTATCAGATGTTGAGCAACCACAAAAAAACCCGAAATGAATGGAAGCTGGTTGAGAATTCAATAGATCATTCATCCAAAAATAGCAGTCTCGGAGGTCAGTAATACATTTAACAGGTCTTGGGGTCATATACAAGTATAGAAACAATCTGTATGCTATGTTACTTGGACTTCAAGGTAAATCTAGACACTCGGTCTATGTTTGATATAAGTCTCTCAGACACCAGTGTCAAACATGGGTACCTTAAAAAAAAAAAATTCTCTGTAACGTAGCGCATGCATGTGGTATGTGGCAATCTAACATAGACTTACCTAATATTGAACAGGGGTCATCTAACACAGTAAAAAAGGCTATGGATTATACGAGTGTCAATCATATGAATAAACTCGTGTTAGATGACACGCAAGGCAAGGAGGATTCTTTTAAAAAAACCAGTAAAAGTGAATCGAAAACTTTTCCGAGTTAAAGGGTAACAATGCTTAACTTTTCTTTTTGAAAGATCTCCATACTGCTGAATTAATAAGCACAATTCTTTTTAAATTGAATAGGAGCCGACAAGTTCTTCGAGCAAATGTCATTCGGGAAGGCAACATTGACAAAAGGGTGAATTTGGCAAGTAATGAAAGTGAATCCCGGTTCTCAATCAGATCAGAGGCGATTTCGGGACCTGAAATATCAAATCAACACTAAGTTAATGTGAAGAAAGAAAAAACAAAAGCAAATGAAAGTGAGCATACAAGCAGTCCTCAAACTACAACACAAAGAGAGGTACTTCACTTCTAATTATGCTTTATAATAGTCCCATACATGTTATCTAGTCGTAGTTCACGGTCAGCATATGCAAATGAATCATTTTCGGTAACGTAACCCACAAAGAGATATCGAGCCATGCTTGTAATGCTAAAGGTGAGTCCCAATTATTAAGTAGAGAAAAGATTGTGCCTATCGTGGAACATGCCACCGGGGCAGCTAGTACACAATCTGTTGAAGATACTAAACACAAAACTGAAAGATTAACCAAAGCTAAGGCCAACTCTGGCTTATCAACTTCAGCAGGAGAAAATGGCAAAGAGATACCACAATCAAAGGAGGATAATCACAAGGCAAACGACCGTAACATTGCCATGGAAACATCGAAGCCGACAGAATCCAAAGTGAAACCAACCAAGCCTGAGGGAAACGATAGCAATGCAGTGTCAAAATGAGGCGACGTTACACAATTTCGGCATGTCTAGAAGCCATGCTCAACATTTACACCATAGAAAAAGCTGAAACTTCCTCCATCCATGAATCAATGTAGCAATTTTGGTACATAAAAAAGTATAACTGCAAAAAATTGTCAAATTGAAATACTAACCCATTTACCTTGTAATGAAAGTTAAATATTCTAGTTTAATTGCTTCATCCAATTCATAGATAAACTATTATCCTTTTTTTAGATAACTTATGCAGCGGTAAACCTAGCAAATTTTATAATGGGTCGAAATTGAGTTATAAATTTTTAAAATATCAAAATATAATTTTATTATTTATTAATTTTTTATTTTATTATTTTCGAAAGGATTAAACATTTCTTTTTTTATTTATTTATTTTGGGAGAGTTAAAATACAATTTTACCATATATTAACTTAAAATTTCATTATTTATAGCTACCGGATTGCATGATTTTCATTTTTGGGACCCTTAAATCCTCCCCTAAGCTTATGCATTTGATACAAGATTTGTAAAACTATATGTGTAAAGTAATATCAACATAAGCAACTTTGTAAAAAGAAAAAAAAAATGATATTTTAGAATAGGGGCAGTAGACAGTGGCCTTGACCCCTTAAAATTGGTAAAATTACTCTTTAGTCTCTTCAAAATATATGAAATTAAAATTAATATGATGATAAAATTACATTTTAACCCTTTCAAAAATTTATTTTTCATTTTTACCCTTTAAGCTTCCTCTTAGCAAATACCATCATTTCATGTCTCAATAGAGGGTTTAATCTTATAAAAATCATTATCAAAGTATTAGCTTCACCAGCTATTCTTGAAAAAGACTTGGCGACAAAATATTACAAGACAATAATCATGTACTAAAATATGATTAATGGTGTTTTAGTTTGTCAAATGTATCATGTTCTTAAATTATGTCCGAAATTATTAGCATTAACGTAGGTGTGAAAGCAAATATAGCTTTCATATTAAGTGATAAAAACATCATTAAGAAACTAATTAATTAACATCAAATGAATTGGTTCCTTTGATTAAAAGTTTTGTATGTATCATCAAGCTTGTCCTTTTTTGGACAAGAAATTCAAACCAAACGGCTGCAGACTGCACTTTTGTTCACATTGCTATTTGTTTTTAAAGTCGATCCAAATATATGTTTAATATTCCACCAATCATGCTTCATGAAAATTATTAGTTTTTTTTATCAAGGCTAAACTACCAAAATAGTCACTTTTGTTTGCCTTAGATTACATTTTAGTCACTTTCAAAATGAAAATATATTGGGACCAACTGTATAATTTAACTTAAAATTTTTGAAATGATGATTTAACGTGTCACGTCAGCTTGCTGTTACACCTTTAACGGCAATTAACGATTCAATGACTAAAATGTTACAACACGATAACGTTCAAACATGAATGACTAAAATGTAACCAGAGGCAAACAAAAGTGACTATTTTGATAGTTTACCCTTTTATCAATGTAAGGACTTAATTTATTAAAAATAAATAAATAAAGCTAAATTGAAATAGAGTTAACACTTACTGTTTAAAAATATCATATAGTAAACAGAGTTAATATTTTTAAAGTTTTTAGACTTTTGTAAATGAAATATTTTGTTTAGAGTTAAATTGCAACTAAAATTAATAATTTTCAAGATATTTTTATATAGTAAATGTTAACTCTATTACAAGTTGGACTAGTTTGATTCTTTTTAATAGTATAGGAACTAAATTAATCCAATCCTTGTAGTATAAGGATCTCTTAGGTAGGGATAAGCAAAATCCAATTCGATTCGAAAAACTCGATAAAAAATTTAAATTTTGAATTAAATAATTCGAGTGATTTGAGTTAATCCATTTATTCGAATCAACTCGAATAAAAAATTAAGTTTTTCGGTTTAACTCGGATACAAATTACACAATTCGAGTTATCCAAAAATCCGAATAAGAAAAGGCAAAACTACGTCGTTTTGATAAATGCTTACCCTTTCTAAAGTTAAAAGTCAAAACTATTAAGTTAAAAGGTAAAATTATGTCATTTTGGTAAATGTTTACCCATTAAGTTAAAAGGTAAAACCATTATATTGTGTATGTAATTAAATAATCTTTGTACTTCGTTTACTAGTTAAATAATCGGTCCATGTAAACGCAACATTGAGTATAAATAATAGGATTCGTTAACTCGACTAGACTCGATTCGATTCGAAAATTTTTTTAAATTGAATTCGGTTGCAAAAATAGGATTCGTCAACACTCGATTCGACTCGACGCGATCGAATACTCACCCCTACTCTTAGGTACTTTTACCCCTTTATCATATGAGAGCATTAATCTATAAAATGTATGCAATAATTCAAAATTTACTACAAAATTAAACTTAGCCATCATCAACTCTATATTTTATATAAGAGATAAAGTGATATTTGGTATCAAAACTTAACAATTTCTCAACTTTTATCTCTAAACTTTTTAAAATCCTCATTCGTCTTGAAACTTGACAATTTTTTTTAATTTAGTCTCAAAACTTGAAATTTCGTTAATATAATGTGACACTTTGACATTATACCACATAATCATCTAGAATGTTTTTATAAAAAAAATTAAAATTTTTTGTATTTTCTTAGATTTTATAGAAGTTCCTTCGAAATTTCAATACGTAATCCAAGTTTAAGGTCCAAGTTGAGAAAAGTTGTCAAGTTTCAAGACTAAAGTGGACCACAAAAAATTAAAGGACCAAATTAAAAAAAATGTCAAATTCAGGGACTAAATATTGATTTAACCCTTGATATAAAAAAAATGAAGAACGTCTCGTGGACACCAAGGTGATGTAAGAAGTGAAAGGCAAAAAGAATTTTAATCACACATTTTTAATGAAATTAAAGAGGAAGAAGCAACACAAGTTACGGTTTTTTTGGATTTTTGGAAGCATATATAAGTGTAAAGACAATACCTTTGATGAAACTCATCGCTCTCCCTTTGTGGAAACCAAAGTCATCATCTCCTTCAACTCTTTTTTTATTTTGCAAGAAAACCATTGTTGATCCACTTGTTACTTGAAGCTTAAGGTACACCGAAACAAACCCAATGTTCCTTTTCTCTCATGCATCAGTTTTCTTTTTATTTTGAACCAAACTGGAAAATTCATTCATTTCAATACAATCTTTGAGTGCTGTTTTTGAAAATTCTTGGAGCAATACACAGTTAAAACATGATTCAATGCAACCCAAAGTCATCTTTCAGTGCTTAAACTAGACTAGGAGTGCATGTAGACCTAGCATTTCGTATATTTGTGTCATGTTTTTAAATTTAGAGATATTGGGTTCATATCATGTTCATGTTTTTCTTTTGTGTCCCAAGATATTTTGAGACAATCGTCCATATCATGTTTTTGCAAAAGTTTGGCAGCCTGCACTAGACTAGGAGTAGCATGTAAACCTAGCGTGTATTTGTGTGTGTGTTTTCCGATTGCAAGACAATCATCCATATCATGTTCATGTTCGTTCATATCATGCTTATGCAAAAGTTTGGCAGCCTCAATTTTGTGTCGTGTTTTTCGATTTTGAAGACACTCATCCATAACATGTTCATGTTAAGTCTTCACAGTTTCAGGCTTTGACAAATGGAAGAAGATGATATATATACAAAAGATGGGACAGTGGATTACAAAGGAAATCCAGCTAATAAGAAGACAACTGGAACCTGGAGAGCTTGTCCCTATATCATAGGTAATCAAAATGGAAGTCATGAAATGAACCTGAAATGAATAATTAAAAGATAAAGAGATCTTGATGTTTCACCTTGGCATTTTATCAAACAGGTAATGAAGGTTGTGAAAGATTGGCATACTACGGGATGAGCACCAATTTAGTGCTTTATTTCAAGCATCAATTGAACCAGCAGAGTGCAACCGCTTCAAAAAATAACCAGAACTGGGGTGGAACATGTTACATTACACCATTGATTGGTGCATTTCTAGCTGATTCTTATCTGGGAAGATACTGGACAATTGCTTGTTTCTCAATCATCTATATCATTGTAAGTTTACTTCGAGTCCAAGTAATATACACGAAACTTATAATTTTGTAAAAATATCATGGAGGCCCTTATATTAAAAGTTTACCTTTATAGTCCCTAACTGAAACAATATTGATACAGGGAATGACACTTTTAGCAATGTCTGCATCGGTCGATGGCATGAAGCCATTTTGTTATTCCAAAGATAACTGCAATCCGACCGATAAGCAAAGCGCCATGGCTTTTCTAGCGCTGTACATAATAGCGCTAGGAACGGGAGGGATTAAACCATGTGTTTCGTCATACGGAGCCGATCAGTTCGACGACACGGACGAAAAGGAGAAGATACACAAGACTTCATTTTTCAATTGGTTCTATTTCTCAATAAACATTGGTGCACTCATTGCAGCATCTGTGTTGGTATGGGTTCAAACCAATGTGAGTTGGGGATGGGGTTTCGGCATCCCGGCTATAGCCATGGCTATAGCCGTTGGTTTTTTCTTTTCAGGCACTCGTTTATATCGGAACCAAATACCCGGTGGCAGCCCTCTAACACGTCTATGTCAGGTTTTGGTAGCATCCATTAGGAAATACAATGTCACAGTGCCTGCTGATAAGTCTCTTTTGTATGAAAGAGCAGATGCAGAGTCTAACATCAAAGGAAGCCGCAAGGTTGACCATACAAATGATCTTAGGTCAGCTCTTTAAGCTTTTAAATCATCATTCATTACATTGTGAATTTGCAACTAACACTCTATTTTGTTCTCTTTACTACGAAAACAGTCAAATTAGTCAGATTAAAAAGTAAATTTGTCATTTTTATTAAAAATTTCAACTACTTGTACTATTAAAACTGGCGTGTCTAATGAAATAATTAGACAGTATCGCATGTAGCTCGTGCTGACGTACAAAGATCAGTTTTTAATAATAGGAATGAATAAAATTTTTAACAAGATGAGCAATTTTCTCTTTAATATATCCTACAAAAACTAATTTGTTTATTTTTTAGTAGAGAGACTAAAATGCATTCCGACTCTAAAGCCTCTCTGACACTTTTTGAAGTTTAGTGATTAATTTAAATTCTAGACGATAGTTTGAGTCCATTTCATGAATTAACCCAAAAATAACTGATACTCTAATTGGGGTAATGGATTTTTAGTCCCTCAACTTGGCAACTAGCTTCACTTTGGCACATGTACTTTTTTGTACATTTTTGCACTTGAACTTGACGATTAGGTCTATTTTGGTCCCTGAACTTGAAAATTAAAAATTCGATAATATGACTCTCTGATATTATACCACATCATCAGAGTGTCACATTCAGTACTGTTTTAATAACTGATGGTTGAACTGGTCAAACTATTGATTCCTGATTTAATCAGTTCGATTGGTTCGACTACCGAACCAACAATAATTTAATAAATAATTAAAAATCATAAAAAGATAAAGAAATTTTAAAAATATTTTTTAACTGACTCAACTTGTTCAATTGTTTATTTTTTTCGATTTTTGAATTTTACCAATTTCAATCTGTTTTCGAGTCAACCGATTGAACTCTTCTGTTTGGCATGTTATATCATTTAGTTCTCAATTTGTCCAATCTGGTCCTATTTCAATAATATTGATCATATCATCAAATGTTGATAAAATTCAAATTCATGAATCAAAATGGATCTAGTTGTCAAGTTCAAGGACCAAAAAAGAATATGTGTATCAAAATGTACCTAATTGCCAAATAGCCAAAAACTATACTATCCCATTGTAATTATATATACAAGTCTGGCGGTACCGTGGCTGGTGATGGACTGATGGTAATGAGAGGCAGGACGAAAGGCTTCTTGCGCCAAAATTTTTGGAAAAATTTTTCTAAGACCCAAATAATTTATGAAAATTATAATTAAGTTCAAATATTTTTGAAATTTTAATTAGACTCTCACTATGGCTGCAAATCTTCAGTTTCTTCGACAAAGCAGCAGTGGAAACTCAAACAGACCAATTAAAAGGCATTAATCCATGGCGACTTTGCACCGTCACACAAGTCGAAGAACTCAAAGCCATAATCCGATTACTCCCCATATGGGCTTCCGGCATCATCTTCGCCACCGTATACAGCCAAATGAGCAGTTTATTCACCTTACAAGGCGAAAGAATGGACACTCGCGTAGCCCACTCCAACTTCCATATCCCACCAGCTTCACTTTCAATCTTCGACACCCTCAGTGTCATTTTCTGGGTACCAATCTACGACCGAATCATCGTCCCGACGACCCGAAAATTCACCGGCAGGAAAAACGGATTAACCCAACTTCAACGAATGGGAATCGGACTCTTCATATCAATCTTCGCCATGGTAGCCGCCGCTATCTTAGAACAAGAGCGGCTTAAAATAGTGAAAAAACAGAACTATTACGACGTAAAAGAGATGCCATTGACGATTTTCTGGCAAGTCCCGCAGTATTTCCTCATTGGGTGTGCTGAGGTTTTTACGTTTATTGGACAATTGGAGTTTTTTTATGAACAAGCACCGGATGCCATGAGGAGTTTTTGTTCGGCGTTGTCGTTAACCACCGTGGCTGCCGGTAGTTATTTGAGTTCATTGCTGGTTACTATTGTTACTAGTATTACGGCTAAAGATGGGAAACTAGGGTGGATACCGGATAATTTGAATCATGGCCATGTTGATTACTTTTTTTGGTTGTTGGCTGGTTTAAGTGTGGGGAACTTTGGGGTTTTCATCGGGATAGCGAAATGGTATACGTATAAGACGGCGGTGGGGACTGTGTCGTTGAATCAGAAAGAAGTGAAATGAAGAAGACGAAGTTGTAACATTAGTGTTCGGAGTGTTTTTTAAGGTTATATTTGGATTGGGGGCTGTCTGTTTTTATCATCTTTTTCGTTGTTGCTATTTACGTATTTTTACCATCTTATTTGTATTATGCCTCTGTATTTTTAGAATTTTGACTTTTTAGTCCTTATCAAATGATAACTATTAAATTCATTAAGTTAAGTCGTGTTACTTTTAAAATTTGATTGCCAAGCATATTACCGCATGTGTAATGCTATGTTTCTCATTTGCATTAAGATAAATTTTGAAATTCAAAAAGATAAATCACTAAGAGTGATCCAATTAGTGAACATAGACTAAATCTAGAACTTTATGCATAATATACGACTAATGACATAATTTAATCAAACAGCTATCATTTGGTCAAGACTAAAATTTCGAAAAATATAAATACTAAAATTGATCAAATTAAAGTACAAGATCTAATACTCAAAATTTGACCAATGTAAAATCTCATCTTCAAACTTTGTATAATCATAAATTTAGCCCTTAAATTTTACAATTTTTTATCAATTTAATCATTATTAACTTTTCAAAAAGAGTCAAATCTATCTTTTTTAATAAAAATGCTAACCGTAACATTAATTCTTATTTCATGTTGACATGACATTATTTGTTTTATATGTCATGTCAATAAATTATTTTAAAAGTTGTAAAAATTATCATGAAATACATGTGGGTTGTCAGACGAGCTATCATGTTTAAAAGTTTAACATTTTAGTTAGCATTTACATTAAAATATAGCAGTTCGACTATTTTTAAAAGGTTGATGATCAAATTTAATTCTTTTTAAAATATTGATTAATCCACAAATCATTTATTTCCAATTCAATTGAGCTAAAAATTTAATCAAATCGAGAATTGATGGTTTGATTGATTGGATCGGAACCAATAAACCTTGGTCATAATGGATCAACGACAAGCCCAATCCTACCCATTTGTTATATAAAACCATTGTTACAAAGTACAAATCGAACATAACCTAAACAAGACACATACATTAAGTCAAAGCTCACAGATGGTTTATTAATGACAAAACTCAAACCCAAAAATCTCAAATCAACAGTAAATTTCACGAATTTTCAAAAAATATTCGTGTCAAACATACATCTATAAAAAAACAGAAAATGAAATAAAAAAAGTATACCCTTGTTTATGCCATATTTCCAAGTTATTGTGTTACTTTGCTACCATTTTACAAGAATCTTGATGACTAAATTAAAAAATTATAAACAATAATTAGTGATCACTATCAGCTTTAAATAGTAAAGAAAATGAAAAATCTAATCAAAATTTTGCCAAATTCTCCATAAAAGAAGACACATTGGTTCAACAAAAATTACAAAATTCTTCCTTCAATTTTGTTTCACTCAACAGCCTAATCCCACACTAAAAAACACAATATTTGTTGAATATGTACCCTCATATATATAAAAATTATATATATATTTCCCTATTGCTTAATGGTCCCCTTATTTACATACTGCGTTTTTTAGCTTCAGTATAAAGAATAACCCCAGCCACTGTGAGTGAGTATCCGAGCATCCCCGTAATTGATACCGGATTTTTGAATATCAAGATCGATATAACCACCGCCACCGCCCCTTTCGCGTTCCCCAACACCTACAACAACAACATCAACAACTTCAATGCTCGTATTTGCAAGGTAAAAGTACTAGGAGTCGAATTGTATTTTGATTCTTCTACTCAAAAAAATGAAAGAAATCAATCCCTATACGATAGATCAAAGAATAAATTGATCATTCTGTTAAATATTTCACCAATTTCTACTGTTAAAATTGGTCCATATCTGTTAGCATGAGGTATATGTGACATACCACGTGTCACTCTGTCAACCACGTCAGGGACTAATTTGCTCTTTGATTGAACGTATAAAGATTAATTTTTTTTTTTGTTGCTAAAAATACAATTTGACTTTTAGTATAGGGTCACTAAGAGAATTTTACCGTATTCTCTGGTGATGTTTTTTACCTGGAGAGTCAAGGGACTGGTATGCTTGGTGACCAAGAAATTGGCTAAGTTGACAAAATAAGCAAGTGCTGAATTGAAGAGGAGATATATTAAGAACTTCCAATCATCTCTTGCAAGTGCAATGGTGATGCCAACTACACCTCTTTCCATGTAAAGAGCTACTGGGAAAAGGGCCATGACAGCGACAGGTGCCATGTACATTAATAGGTTCATGGAGTTGAGCTTTTCCCTAATCAAATCATCAGGTTTCATTTAAAAAAAAAAAAAAAAGCAGGCAGCATTTCCAGAGCAAAAAGCCCTTTGTTTAGCATTGGTAACTCCAAAAATGTTAGGTCCCTTACCCCTCAGATGCGAGCAAAAGGCCTTGAAGCACTGATTTAAGAGCTCTTGCTGCTGTGGCACCGATACACATCATAAATCCAAACAGATGAAACAATGGTTCTCCCTTCATCCAGGCATAACAACCAAATCAATAACCAGTTAACGGCAAGGATTATCATCAAATATAATGCCAAAACCGACCATTTAGATAAATAAAACTCAATCTATTTTCAAAGTGTCCTTAACATGTTCAACATTAGGTCTGTTTGTCTGCATTAAGTTTTATCTCCGAATTTTGTCCTAATCCAATCTCACTCTATGAATACTTGGTAAAATTATATTTTGATCCTCTAAAATAGAAGCCTTAAAAATGGATGAAATAATAACAGAAATATTGAGATTTGAAATTTCAAGGCTTACCCCACTGGCAATAATAACACCAGCGACAACAGGCACGAGGGTAACATACGTAATCCAACCTTCCCTTTTAGAAGTCATAATCACCGCGAAAACCGCCGTGAAAAACGGCGTTGTAGCACCAACAGCTTGATTAAATGACACAGGAAGGTACCTAAGCGAAATATTCCCGCCGACGACCGACAAACAAAAGATGAACCCCAAAGCTGATATCTTCATCATCTGCAACCGTGACTTCACCCTTTGCATCGGAGCTATTTTCAGCCATTCAATAGCAATATAACTCAGCAGCGAACAAGCCAGCATATGGCACAAGGTGAGGAAAATTGGGTACTTGAACCCATAATTACTTAACAAGAACTTGTTCAATAACAAAACTCCAATGTTCGAGGCGTACCATGATGCTATTAAACCGATCGTAAATACACTTCTCATTGGATTTAATATTTTATTTTATTTTTTTTAAAAACAATATTTTTTCTGGGTTTTTTACAAGGAAGAAATTCAATTGCTGGGTTGAACCCAAAAATTTTCTTCTTTATCAGATTATAGAGAATTTAGCATTGGGATTTGGGTGTTAATGGAAGAAAAATAAAAGTTTTGATTTTTTTCTTGGGGGGGGGGGGGGGGGGGATTAGAGAAACCTGAGGTGATGGTTTTTTTTAATCTCAGGTTTTGTAGGAGGTTAAATCGGAGAAGAGTTCTTGTCCTTCTTCAATTTTTGTTGTGTTGTATTACTTTATATTTTATTTGAGCGAGGGAAAAATAGTAATTTAACCCTTCAATTAGCCGTTTTTTCAGTTTTATCCTACGAAAATAAATAGATTTTCTTGCGTTTTCCCACAAACCAAACACATTTTTTGTTTTCCATGAGTATGTGGTGGATTGATGTAAAATTTGAAGGCTGAGAATTGTAAGAATTAGTATTTGAGCTTCCTCTCCACTAATTTGTTTTTTGCTCCCACATTTTTTAGAAAAAAGAAATTACAAATACAAACTATTAATAAAAAATAAAAATTAAAATATGACACAACTTAAATTAAAATAAATTTATATAAACTTATATATATGTGATAGAATTTAAATAAGAATGAATTTTGAATTAAGAATTTACACATAATATACATAAAATAGAGTCCGATTCCAATATCTCAAAATTTTCAAACCTATTAATAAATATTAATTGTAAAAACAAATTTTCAAACTTATATTTTCTAGTCTATTTTGTACATACATTAAAAAAATTCTTTTAGTGAACCTAACAAGTGGCTCTAGTGGAAAAAAGGATGTTATTCATCTTAAAGATCCTGGGTTCGAGCGCCTATATATGTAAGGTGTGTAAGCCTTGTCAAAGGGTTAAGAAAATATGAACAGATACTACCATGTAATCATACCAGTATATTTAAAAAAAATTCTTTTAATCAATCACAAAGCGTCACGTGACATCTTTATATAAAAATAAATATCTCTTTTATTGAATGTTTATACACATTAAAAAATAAAAAATATAAATTATATAAAAATAAAATTTACAAAAAATAATTGTAAATAAATTAGTTGAAATTAATAATATTACAAAAAATGGTGAACTTTATTAAAAAAATTGTAAAAAATTAAAAAGGTTTAAAAATATTTTTTATAAAGTTATAAAACATATAATTCTAAAATTTTAAACGTATTTAAATTTCATTCTTTTTTGCAATTACTTGAAATTTAAATATTTTTTAACTTTCATAATATTTTTCAATTTTTATACATTATTTTATTTTTTAAAATTTATAATTATATATTTTAAAATTTTATAAAAAAATATTTTTAAATTTATTTAAATAACATTTTATATATTATATATTATATTTTTTAACATTTTTAATCAATAAAATATATAATACTTTAATAAAAAATGACTCAGGTGTGTTCTGATAGTGTCATGTGGTCGATTAGTATCGATTAACGATCAATCAAAGTCAAAAGTAATTTTTAATATTTAAATATTTAATATTTTTATTTTTTATTTTTTAAATTTAAATTTAGTATTTTATTTTAAATAAACCTAATTATCACGTGATATTTTTTATTGGCTAAAACATGTCATGTGGAGCTTTTTCTTGATGTTTAGTCGTTACAAAATAAATCAAAAATTAAAAAAAAAATTGATACCTTAAATATCAAATTCGAACCAAATAAATTTAGATATCAAAATAAAAAAAAAATACAAATTAAACTCTCACTTATATTATTTATTTTATCTCAAAATATGATATAATCATTAAAAATGTCCTACGTGACACAAGGGACATTCTTATTGAATGCCATACAAATGAGATGAAATTAATAGCTTAAGAGTATATTTGACCAAAAAATTAAGCACTTAAAAGTGGAAAAAATTCGTATAGTTTAAGGATCAACTTTGTAGTTAAGCCTCTTTTTTTGTTTTTTTTTCATAACCAAAGTATTTTGTATGCCCCTCTTACGGCTGATAAAAACATTTCTTTTGAGATTGGTGGATGCTCTATCTAGTAATGTCATCTACAGGGTTTAATTTTGAGTTTTCCTCCTTCAAGTGTAGTATAACTAAACAATGCTCCCAACAATAATTGATACTCTTAAGTTGATTTTGAGATTTTACCATTGTTTTTAGAGGTCGACCATAATCGAGATATCAATCCAAAATAAGAATCCATGAATCGATATGAAAGAGTTGAATTGAACAAAAAAAAAAACGATTGAACCGATTTCCTATATATATATATTTCTAAATTTTTATGATTTTTTAACAGTCTATTTAACTAAATTGAATAAATCAATTATGTTGATCATATTAAAAACTCGTAATTTAATCGATTCCACCGTCAAGGTTGCAATGTCATTTTTTGATCTTAATCCTCAAAATATGTTAAGAAGTACAATTCAGTTATTTGGGCTTCAAACTCTCTCTCTATATAAAGCCCATAATATTATAAAAATATTCATGAGTGTCCTAGAATACGCATTTTAATCATTATTAGAATCTCCAAGAAAGTACTTATGCTCTGATTTATAGCCTAAAAATAGAAAAATCTTGTCCATGCTAGAATCCTCCACAAACTACTATAAATACCCATTTCACCTCGCTTACAGCCCTCAGACAAGCAGTCCTTAAGATCAACAAGCATTCAAACATAAGCTGCCTCACTGTTTTTTCAAAATGCCTTTGATTCCAAGCTTCTTCGGCAACCGACGCAGTAACAACGTGTTCGACCCATTCTCTCTCGACATTTGGGACCCACACAAGGACTTCCCCGTCTCCTCCGCCTTCGTCGACGCTCGGATTGACTGGAGGGAAACGCCGGAAGCCCACGTGTTCAAAGCCGATTTGCCGGGGCTTAAGAAAGAAGAAGTGAAAGTAGAGGTGGAAGGGTGTTACAGATAAGTGGAGAAAGGAACGTGGAGAAAGAAGATAAGAACGATACATGGCACCGCCATGAACGGAGCAGCGGCAAGTTTATGAGGAGGTTCAGGTTGCCGGAAAATGCTAAGATGGATCAAGTTAAGGCTTCAATTGAAAATGGGGTGCTTACTGTGACTGTTCCGAAAATGGAAGTGAAAAAGCCTGATGTTAAGGCTATTGATATTTCTGGTTAAAATATGCTTCATAAAATGGGTGTGTTTTTGTAGTGTGTGTATGTGTGGAGTTTGTGAACTTAAAAGAATAAAATTTACCATCTTATTGTAATTGACAAGTTTAACCCTTTTTCTGTTTACATTATGAGTTTTATTAAATAAATTAAGCATGTAAAAATAGTCTTTCATTAGTTTTATAAATGAACATAGGATCGAAAAGTTCCAAAATAGATATAAAAAGTCTGCTGAAGATTACAATAAGGTGTTGGCTAATGGTCCCTGGGTTATTTTTTGTCTGATAGTTGACGGTACAGCCCTGGACGCCTCTTTCTCGAACCACGCAACAATATCTGTTTGATGTTGTTGCTTGGATTCGCTTGCTGGGTTCGTTTGAAGCAATATATAAGCGCAGCGCGATCGGGGAATTGCTGGCCGTGTTATTCGTATTTATTATCAAACGGATAATGGTTCTCGTCGAAAGTTTGCCCGTATGGTGGTTTGCATTGACATTAGACAGCCGTTGGTGTCCAAGATTATGATCAGTGGGTACCTACAAAAGGTAAGAGTATGAGTCTCTGGCAGTCATTTGTTTCAACTGTGGCTGGTATGGTCACCTGAAGGAGGATTACTGGACAAGTCGTCAGACAGCTTCGGATACATGTGTTGAGACACCAGACCCGGAGCAGCAAACCTCGGTACAGTGTGGGTCTTGGATGATGGTGGAGCGTAGACAAAGGCGGCAGGTGAGGCGTGAGAGCAATCTTTCTACCAATAAATCAGTCACTTTTTCTGGGAAATTAAAGTTTGGAGTATTATCAGCTAACCAAGATGAGGGAATGGGCGAGAAAATAGGGGTGGATCACAATTAACCTGTTATTGGTGATATGCCGCCTTTTAATGCTTCAGCTACGAGATTTAATTTCAGGGGTTTGAAGTCTGTTAAAGGCCAGCAGGTGGTCGGCGCCCGCAAGACTAAGTGTGGGCTTGCTTTATAAAATTTTAACAAAGGTGATAGTTAACAGGATGAAAATGATTATGCCTAGTGTTGTGGCACCTAGTCAAACTAGCTTTGTGGTCGGTTGATGTATCACGGATAACATTGTCATTGCCTAAGAGATTGTCCGCTCCATGTGTAAATATAAGGGAGCGACAGGATGGATAACGATTAAGGTTGATTTAAAGAAGACTTATGAGGGATTTTATGGAAGGTACCTTGGTGGATGTTGGTTTGCCTTCAGGTATTATTTCTGTTATCATGCACTATCTTTCCTCGTCCTGTATGCAGATTCTATGGAATGGTGAATTATTGAAGAATTACGTCCCTACTCAAGGGATCCGACAAGCGGACCCTTTCTTTCCATATGTATGAAGTGTTTGGGGCATCTCATTCAAGCTGCTGTGGAAAGTCATCAATGGATGCCAATTTGGTTACCTCGAAGGTGGGTCCTTTGATTTCCCATCTCTTTTTCACAGATGATTCAGTTAGTGCTATTCTCCGTCGATTCAGCTACTTTTCAAAAGACTTGTGTTTTCTTTTCCTCGAATGTCGCAACTGCGGAAGCAAATGGATTAGGTGGTATTATGGGGTTCACTAGGGTTGATGACCTTGGAATCTATCCGGGAATGCCTTTGTTTCATAAAAAGGTGACTTGTAACACCTTTCAATTTGTGATTGATAAAGTGAGAAAAAAGCTGCTAAGTTGTTGTCGTTGGCTGGTCGTGTTACGTTAGCTGAGTCGGTTCTTTTAGCCATACCAATTATTTCATGCAGATCATGTTGTTGCCTATTAAGGTTTGTCATGAGATAAAGAAGCTAGCTCGGTAGTTTATTTGGGGGACGACTATTACGGCACGCAAGGTATCATTAATTAAGTGGGAATCTCGCTATCAACCGGTGGTCTTGGTAATCGAAGATTGGAGGTGCAGAATAAGTCTTTTTTGTTTAAGCTAGGCATTTCTTTGGGTACAAGTTCTTCGCTCCAAATACAGGTTGCCCTGTTTCGATTGCGAAACCAGGTTGTTCGTGTATTTGGTGATCACTCTCGAGGGTATAGGCACAATTTCGAAGCAACATTTGTTGGTCGCTAGGGACTGGGACGTGCGTGGGGCCTTTAAGTGATCTTTTTCCTGGTACGGTGGCCGGTATAGTGGACTTGCGTGTTAGTAATGTTGTTGACTCGTTGGGGAATCGGAGGTGGGATTTTCTTGCGGATTACCTCTATTCCTCCTCCAAGTGAGACAGCAGGGCCGGACAGATGTATTTGGCGATGGACAGCTATGGGCCAGTTCTCCGTATCGACAGCTTACAAACATCTTGTAGCAGGTTGTTTGGAGTCTAAGGAAGAGCATTGGAAGCATTTAAGGATGCTACGGGCACCTTTTAGAGTCAAGCATTTTTTAGAGCGTACTAAAATGAATTGAGTTACTAAATTAGGGACCAAAATTACAGTAACCCAAACAAACATCTAAAGCCTGTTTTTCTGGAGTCCTGAAATGTGTTTGTACTGCAAATCCCTAAATTACAAATTGCAGTACACTGATAATAGTCCAAGGTTCTCTGTTTTCTTTTCTTTTCTCACTAGCTGGCAACTCTAGTGGACATTAGATTCATTGCATTTAAATGTGATCCGGCAAATTAGAATTCGACATTTGCAATATCCCTTCCACAAGTTTTTATAATTTTCCATGCAGGTCCACTGTTGGTGTATCGAGTGGCGATAAGGGGCTCGACCCAAAAATATACAATTTTATGACGTAGTTTTTATGGAATTTTAAATTAATATAAGGGTAAATTTACATTTTACTATTTTAAAATTATAATTTAATTTCAGCTTAAAAATATTTTTATAGTTTAACTTTTTTAAATGTGAAATTTTAAGTTGCTAAAATTATAAATTTACACTTTTTAACTCTTATGAAAATTTGTATTCAATTCTTTTTTTCAAAAAATTTGGGACTTGCCCTTGGTTTTTCTTAGGGTTGTAAATGTGATACTAATGTTCTCAAGTTATTCAAGCTTAACTTTGAAAAGAATTCAAATTTGATTCATTATTCTAATGAGCTCAAGCTCGAGTTAAATTTAGGCATTGTAATATTTAATTCAAATAGCTCGTTAGCTTAATTGAGATTTTCATTCAATATATTTTTATATTATGAAAGTACATTTTTTCCCTTATCATATAAAAAGAGTTTAAGTGCAAATGATTTTTAATTTGACTATGATTTGAACTTGAGTAAAAAAATTGATAAGCGATCGAGCTTAAGATCAAATAATTCAATTGGATCTCAAATCAAACTCAAATTTTAATTTTGAATAAATTCAAACTTATCACTATTTGAATTCAGCTCCACTCAATTAAACGTCAGCGATAACACTAACCTTAAAAAAGAAGAGAAAACTTTAGAGAACAGTGATATTACTTAGTGGAGAGCGTACCAGAAGTAACAACGGTAGTACAAAATCATGAGCGGAATCCCCTTTTTAAATCTGCTTTCAATTGAGTTCACCAAAGAAACCATGAGCAAACCCAAGATCATGAAGATGGGACGCTTAACATTATTTTGGGGCAAAAACACAGAGGATATATTCCCAGGATGGTCAGGTGGAAGCTTCTGTTCCTATTTCATTGGGTTAATTTGGGTGTTTCTTCTTTCATTCATGGTGGAACGAATTTCCCACACAAAGTTTATCAAGCAAGGGACCAATCATGTCGTTGCAGGGCTTTTGCAGACACTTATGTATGCAACTAGGGTGGCTTTGGCTTGCTTAGTGATGTTGGCTGTCATGTCGATTAACGTTGGTGTTCTTTTAGCTTCGGTTGGTGGGTATGCTGTTGGGTTCTTGGTTTATGGGAGTCGGGTTTTTAGGAAGGCGGACTTTGTTCAGTACGAGGAATCTTCTGACATTCCTCCTTTAAATTGTTAAGACGAGGCTGATGCTTTTGGAGGAGTTTTTGAAATGTTGTTTGAGGGTAAGTTTTGTCTTTTGACTATATAGAGAAATCATTTGACTATGTAGAGAGAAATGCATGAGAGTATCTTGTTAGTTCAGACCATACATGGGGCATGGTTGCCTATTAGGGGAACACGAGTATCTATGCTTTATAGGGTTTGTATATATGCCCTTATATATAAGGGTGAAGTCAGATTTTTTTTTTGGTGAGGTAAGAAGTGAATTATAAATGTTTGCGGAGCTAAAATGAAATTTTACTACTGTAATCACTTATATTCTTATAAATTCTAAAAGGATTCTAAGCAATTCTATCACTTTTGGGGGTCAAGAGCTATTACTAACCCTCTCTAGCTTTGTCACTGATTATTTGGCAGCTATGGACATTTAGGTTATCATTTGATCAAGGTAGTCGTACATCATGTATGGTCCAATCCAATGAGATGCTTCCGCTCTATTGAACCTATCATTTTAAGCATTTGGAGGTTCTCTAGAGTTGCAAAACAAAATTCCGATCAAGAACAATTTTATTCCATTTAAGGATCTATTAATTCCCAACGAACTTCAAAAACTTATCCAAAATAATTTGATCTCTCCTCGACAAAAGCATAACTACAGCATGTAAAAAAATCAGTTGGTTTCTAAAGATGTAAAGTTTGTAGCATAATCCTAGAAATTTGGGTTTTTACTATTTGTTGGCCATAGGGCAAGAAATACCAAAACCCATCACACTCAAATGCTCAAGTTGGGTAAATTAAGGTTTTTTATTCCGATTGTTATAAATTCGAATCATTTCAAGTTCTCAAATTACTTTAAGTTATTTCAATTATTTTAGAGTCGAGTTAAATTGAATTTTAATTATTTACTTTTTATAATTAAATTAAATCGATTTACAATTTTAAATGTATTTGGTTCATTAAAATTTAACAAAAGGTACATGTACATTACACCAAAGGATAAAACAATCATTTTTGTAATATTGAGAAAGAATATTGCAGATTTAATAAGATCACTTAGTTAATTGTTGCGGCATGTTTATTTAATCCATTGTAGCTATTGTTACATTTGACTTGACATGATTTTGTACATGATTTATCAGCTAAATACAACGATTTTTGTTTTTTAAGGTTCAACAAATTGAGTGAACATATGACGTCAGTCACATCATATTTAATTAAATTCACATCATAAAATTAATAGATAGTTTTTGTATTTGTCAATTTGTGCAAATTTAGTCTCTCTTCTTTTATTTGTTCAAAATTAATCTTCTACTTTTCGAATTGTTTATTTTCAATCTTTACGTTAACTTTTCGTTTAAATCCTATCATGAATGCGTATTTTTCGTTCGAATCCCATCGTAACATTTATTATTTTGTGAAAAAGTAAGTTTTAATATGCCATTAGAGTTGAATGCCGGCCAAATTGAGTTTATAATTCTAATTTCTCAAAAGTCTTGGGGAAATATGTATCATCCATTACAAATTTCAACTAATTTATTTCAAGTTTGACTACTTCATCTTCATATTCAAATTTTAAATTCATTAAAATCTCGACCATAGATAGAGTTGAAAGTGCTTTACGTTTAAAATAGTGGAACCTCACTTTTTCCTCCACTTCTTATAAAGTAATGGGGATAATATTCTTCCTTGAATGCTTGGTTTTAGGGTTTAGGGAAAAAAACAAAAAAAAATTCCAAATTGATTCCAAATTTAGATTTTTGGATGATTTTTGAAATATAAGATATAATATCGCGATTATCTAAATTAAATTGAATTTTATTATTTATGATGTCAAAAATAGTGAAAATATTTTGAAAATTTTATATAAAAAATATTTTTCAAAAATATATATATTGTACATTGTTTTTAATTTATTTGAAAAAAAATATTTAGAAATATTTACGAAGAAAGCTTTGAAAAGTTACCAAATAATATCCAAAAGTTACGAAATAAAGTTTGTTTTGTCAAAACAAGTTCAAAATTTTAATATAAAAATTTTGAAAATCGAGCCAACATTGCTGATTTGTTGCTTCAACAAATTAACAAGACAGTAAAAATTAGGGTTGTTTATTTGAACTATAACCCTCAATCCAGGGGCATGGCCAAAGGGAATAAGTAGGGCTTTGGTTTTCGATTAAATGAGAAAATTGTTTTTATAACTTTTCCTAGGATTAAGAAATTCAATTTAGTCTTTCTTTTTTACATTTTCATTAAAGGGAGAAAACTTTTAGCCTTTTTGGGAAATTAATAATTTAATTTAGGCATTTTCAATACAAAGGCTTTAGTTTTGGGTCAATTATTATAATTTTATCTCAATTCCTTTTAAACAAAATTTTTCACTTCACCTCTCTCTCAATCTCTAAACTAAAAAATATTAAACCGTCTAAACACGTTTGTTTTATATTCTCAAAATGATTGCTACAATAATAATATCAATATAACTAAAATCTCATATTTTTTATAAATAAATCATGGTGTGTGTTCTTTTTTTTTTTAAATAAGATTTGTTAGAGAAAATGGTACCATCTTTTACTAACAAAAAAGGGTGATTTACATATTGACCTATTAAAAGTATAATTATTACCCAATCATATAATAGAAGAATGCATGATTATAGATAAACCCACGAATTAATATGACGTTTAGAAAATGAATTTGTCTTTTTGTATTCTATATCCCATCATTCTATCTTTGACCAAAATTCATCCAATCTGACGGCTACCATCAACAATATGAAACCGGCCATGATTCAATCGAAGGGCATCCCAGCATCCCACATTCACAATGGTAAGCTCTATCTTCTAATCGACTCCAAGTTCAAATTCGAGTTGTATTTAAATTTCGAATTTTAATATAAAATATAAACGATTGGGTTTGAGTCAATAATTAAAAATATATATTTGAATTCAAGTAACTGAATGAAAATTTTACATCGAGAGAGCTCATGGAGACCAGTAGATCCGAACGCATCGGATTAAAGCTCAAGAAAATGACAAATTTCAAGGATTTGGGAGAGACATGCGCTACCATTACAATCACTGTCACTGCAAAATCATCTGCCATGCCAGCCTATTAGTTTTCCACCTTTGAAATTCGTCTTATTCATACAATTGCCACTAAACGGCACCGTTTCATCCCAACCAATAAAAAAAGAATGTACATACTAATTCAAAATTGAATCCTTGCCCCGTTTCAAAAAAATCAAAAATCAAAGCCCTCTCCCGGCTTGGCCCTCTTTTTACTTTCACAAAATTATCGAATTTTCTTCCATTTTTGAAAAATTTTCTCTTCTCGATCTATCCACTTCGGGTTAGTTTTTTCAATCGCTTCAATATTTCTCTCTTTTTTTTTTCTTCGTTTTACTCTTTTTTTTTTTTTTTTAATTTTTTGGATCTTGCAGGTTTGAGAGGGAAGAGATATATATAGTGTGATAGAGAGGACGAAATGGCGCATAGAGTAGATCACGAGTACGATTACCTTTTCAAGATCGTGTTGATCGGCGATTCTGGAGTTGGAAAATCGAATATTCTCTCTAGGTTCACAAGAAACGAGTTTTGTTTGGAATCTAAATCCACTATCGGCGTCGAGTTCGCTACGAGAACTGTCCAGGTTTTTTCATCTATTCAAACGACAACTCTTTGATTCATGTTCGTGATCTTTTTTTTTTTTAATTTTGAATTCTCTGCTGAAAATTAATTGTTTCTTGAACTTTGTAAAATTTAACTTCATATTTCTCTTCGACTTCCATATTTTAAAGTGTGTTTGACTACTTAGGATCTTATTTAGTTTACGGAAAAAAGACTTGCATGATCAAGTTCACTGTTAATTCTTCGTGATCTTTTTTTAAATTCCTTGCTGAAAATCAGTTGTTGAAGTTTCTAGAATTTTACCTGATAATTCTCTTCATCTTTGATATTTTAAAGTGTATTTGACTACTTGTGATCTGATTTAGTGTCCGGAAAAAGAAATTTGCATGATCAAGTCTACTGTGAATTCTTCGTGACCTTGAAGTTTCTAGAATTTACCTATTTTGATATTTTGAAGTGTACTTGACTACTTATCATCTGATTTAGTTTCTGGAAAAATATTTTTGCATGATCAAGTGTACTGTGGATTCTTATACTTAGTAAAATAGTTAGTATATAAAGAGTTGTATTCTGATTGCGTTATCTTGCAACCTGGTTTTAACTTGGAAGTTCATTTTGATTGATGAGCAGTAAGATAAAGGCCCGGGGGGGGGAATGAGCTGATAGTAATGATCATAGAAACCACTTTGATGCCTTCTTTTTTCTTATTTGAAGAAAACATGTTGAGATGAGATGGCTATTTCATTTTTATTTTCCGTAACAACTTCTACATTTAAGAAATCTTGAAGATTTTATTAATTCTAAACTTCTTTTTCCTACCATATTGTGTATTTTGTTAATGAGAAAAACTATGTTTCTTGGGCTCTTCATTTTCTCTAAAGAATCTGTGATGCTCCAAATATATCATATATGCATGCTTGTCTTGAACTTATATCCATGTCCAGCACTCACCTAAATCATATAGCATACGAGAAAACATCTGTCTCCGTCTTTTTCCCCTCTCTGTGTTGACATCATTTTATTGAATTGAAAAGGAAGTTATTATAATAATAATCCAAGCTGTTCTGTTGCTGTCTTATTCCAATTCTTATTAACAGGGAGTTAAGTATAATGCTGTTGTTCATGGGCCCATGATTTAAATTTACATTTTCTTTCATTTGCCAGCCTGTTATATTAGATATATTAAATCCTTCTTTGATTCTTTGTTAACTGGTAATCTTGTTAATGGAGATTGATAAATTGTTGATTTGTATTTTTCTATTAATTTCAATTCATTATCATGATATAGGTGGAGGGAAAGACTGTCAAAGCACAGATATGGGATACGGCTGGTCAAGAGAGGTATCGAGCTATCACTAGTGCTTACTACAGAGGAGCTGTTGGTGCACTTCTTGTCTATGACATAACCAAGAGGCAAACCTTTGATAATGTCCAGAGGTGGCTACGTGAATTAAGGGACCACGCGGATTCCAACATCGTCCTCATGATGGCCGGTAACAAGTCCGACTTGAACCATCTTAGATCCGTTTCCGAAGAAGATGGTCATGCTCTGGCCGAGAAGGAAGGGCTTTCTTTCCTCGAAACATCGGCATTGGAAGCCACCAACATCGAGAAAGCATTCCAAACCATATTGAATGAGATCTATCATATCATAAGCAAAAAGGCATTGGCGGCACAGGAAGCCGCTGCTAGTGCCTCGATTCCTGGTCAAGGAACCGCTATTAATGTGGGTGATGCATCGGGGAACACTAAGACAGCATGCTGTTCTACTTAAAAAAAGGTAATTGGTTATATCTTTCCTTGTACTTACTTTTTACTTGATTGTGATATTTTAAACAAAAACATGTTGTTAGTAGCTCGGAAAGGTCTGCTTTTTTTTTATTTTTTTTTATTTTTTTAAATCGACTTGTTTTCTTCAAAAGTTGGGTTTGGAAGTTGCTTTTAGGAAAAAAAAAAAAAGGGTTTCATTTGTTTTATTTATCAGTCACTAACTTTATTAAAACTGTGCCTACTTTTAGACGTGGTTAGGAGAATTGAAAGGTAAAAAATAGACCTTTTGTCTAAATTCAAACACCTGTTAATCTTTTTGTAAACTTGTCTTGCTCATTCAAATGGAAATTAAAAAAATATATTTTACTTTGATTTTTATTTTATTTTCTTAAAATGTCGGTTACATTTATATATTTTATATAGATGTGAATATATATATATATATATTATGTCGAAGCTGAGATGTTCATGGACAAAGTAGTTTGATCCAACCAAAATAAAATTGAGGTTTGTAAATTTCGTATGTCACTGGTCAGCATTCTTTTCATTTAAATAGGAAGGTTTCGCTCTTCCATGATGATGGTAGTGATGTTTTGAACATTAGGCGCAAGCAAAACTTTATTTTGATCTGTTTTTTTTGTTATAAATTTCAAGTTAAAATAAATTAAGTTATTTGAGTTATTATCTAATTTTTTTTCAATAATTTAATAATTTATTTATTTTTAAATTCGAGTCAAATTAAATTTTTATAACTCAAATAACTAAAAAAATGATTAACTAAAATTTGCTTGTTTTGTTACTTTTTACTTTTGTAAAAGTATTTATTGGTCTCTATCAATTAAAAAAAAAAAATTTCATTTTCAAATTCATTATTTTAAAAAAATAAAAATTTGACTTTTGAAATTTATATGATTTTTAAAAAAAAAAATATAAATAATAAAAAATTTAAAATTTAAAATAATAATGAAAATATAAAAATCTAAAAATCTAAAAAAATCTATTAACTTTAAAAAATATATAATATATAATATTAAAAAAATTTTGATATTTGAATCATAAAATTTCTAAATTGAATTTAGTTGACAAAATAGGATTCCTAAATTCAGTTAACTCAATTTTGTTTACTTAATTTGATGTAATCCTCACCTCTAATCACAAAAAAAAATGATGCGGACCATGATCATCCTACAAGCAAAGGATCATATCCAAACACAACAATTAAGGGAGGTAATACCAATGGTAGAATAATTAAGAAATATTAGGAATGTCGAAATTGATTTGGGTCAACTAATTCAATAAATTGAAAATCTATGGTTAATTGATTAGTGGCATAAAATTTGATATAGAGGAAATCTATGTGAACTGGTAAAACATGAAAAAGAAAATAGAGATAATAAACAAACGGTTTAAGGACTGATTTTGAGATTTTTAATAATTTTTTAAATTTTCATAATTTTTTTACGAGTTCATCATTTAATTATCATTGACTGGCAATTGAATTATTTAAATCGAGAATAAGTGATTTGAACGATTCGACTTTCAATTTGATTTTTACAACATAATTATTGTGAACAATAAAATGAATAAATGATTTGAATGATTCAACCTTTGATTTTTACAAACAATTATTGAGAACAATTAAAAATATTTTAAAGATAAATATGAATAGAATTATTTTTAATTAAATGAAATTATCTAGTCCAATATGTTGAATAAATGGTAATAATTATGGTTTTGCTCATCTTTTATGCTAAAATTTGAGATTTATTATATTTATTTTAATTTGATATAATTTGATCTTTGGACAAAAAGTTAGTGGACACTGAGAGCTTTCTAAAATTTCAATACAATGTCAGGTTTGACCTTGGAAGTGGTCTAGAGGTACAGTCGCCCAGGACTCAAGGCTAAAAGAGTTTAATTTTTTATTTTTTAGGGGCCCAAAAAATTTTTAACTTTTACCGGTCAAATTTTTTTTTTCCAACTTTTATTATTTTACTTAGGGTCCCAAAAATATCAAGAACGAACCTGCACAATGTTCAACTTTATCTTACCTTTTTTTTCACGGATAACCTATTATATTTCA
Organism: Kokia cookei; assembly: GCA_039519145.1. Taxonomy (NCBI): domain Eukaryota; kingdom Viridiplantae; phylum Streptophyta; class Magnoliopsida; order Malvales; family Malvaceae; genus Kokia; species Kokia cookei. Next base: position 296,032 of record CM076905.1, on the reverse strand, counting down.
CAAAAAGCTTCAATGAAACAAGTGAAAGTTATACATTTATGCTTACAAGAATTTAGTTTAGCTTCGAGATTATTTGTTAATTTAGATAACTCCAACCTTTCTGTGTCACCTAATTTAAACCAAGCCATAGTGGCTAATTTGAGTGCTTTATGCAGAGTCCCTCGTACGGATGACTTGGGAAATTATTTGCGGGTCTCAATTATCCATAAAAAGTTATCAAATGACACTTATTCTTATCTTGTGAATTGGGTTACTAAAAACTAGAGATTTAAAAGTGCAAAATTCTTTCTCCCGCAACCAACCACCTGCGTCATTCCACTTTATGCAACGCAATCCACTCTTTTATCAATTTCAGTTTATGATCAATTAGATCGATTCCATAATCATTTATATTAACCATGTTTCATATTTTAGTTAAATTTAAGAAATAATCTTCCAGTTAAAATTTATTTATTTGTTTCAATCAAACTCTATTTAGTCTGGATTATTTTATTATTATTATTCGACCTAGGAATTTAATTTATAAATAGGCCCTGTAACAGTGAAGGGTTTTTTTTGTTTTCGGGGTTTAGTTTTTATCTTTATCTTTTGTATTTTCAGAGGAGTTTTTTTCATATTAAATTTATGTTCAATTTTTCAATTTTTTCTGTTATTTTTATTTGTTTAATTGCTTAACCGGGTCGATTCCAACAATTTAATTAATAGTCACGTGTGTATTTCGAAGATTCGAAGTGGATTAGATTTGAGGAATACAAGATTTAACAATCTCGCCATGCTCCCCAAAGCTAGCTGGCGTTTACATGTGAACCGTGAAGCACATTGGTGTTGAGTTTTTAAGCAAAAATACATGCGCAACACCTCTTTCATGGGGGCCAAGGCGTCATCTCTTGAAGACTCGCACTGTGTTGAGTCTGACCTAGAAAAAGAAAATTAAAAGGCTAAAGTTATTGTGGAATGATAGCCCAATAAATAAGTAAGTAGCCCAAGCTCGTGGCTTGAAAACTGAAGCCCAAAGAAATAAAACGCAAATAATTATAAAACCATCCACTTAACCCCAACCACCTTTCGCCTTCAACCTCCTTTAATCTTGTTTTCTCGACACGGCAAGAAACTGCGATCCTTGATTGATTCGAGAAGAATCCCAAGTTAAATTAAATAAAATAAAAAAACATGTTTTTTCACATAGTGTTAGAGAGGAACATGCAATTGCATCCACGCCACTTCGGTCGTAACCTACGGGAAAACCTCGTATCCAAGCTCATGAAAGATGTCGAGGGCACTTGCAGGTTTCTTCTTTTACAATTTCATAAATTTTGTGACAGAAAAAAAATTGTTTTTGGGTTTTCTTTTATGTATAAAAATAAAAATCCAATTGAGTTTATTCGCTTAAATTTTCTTGAGAATTCTATATCTTAAATAGATTGAAAATATAAAAATTAAACTAGGTTTTAGCTTCGTTTTTTACATAATTTGGTTGAGTGCAACTAGGGTTCTAATAGATTGATTGATTGATGGTTAAATTCTGCTATTAGCCCTTGTACTTGGCGAAAGTTTTGCTTTAATTTCATCCACTGTATTCACTCTTCAACAACTTTTGTAATGTGCATGAACTAATATCTCAATTTAACCTTGATTGAATGATTGAAATAACCTTGTTGAGCGAGTTCGACTTTTTCTGGAGAAGTCTACGAAGTGACATTTATCGGGTTGAGCTTGACTTTTAAGTTTGGGGTTAAAAGTGGCTGAAATTGTTAGGTTTACTATTTGTTTACAGTGGTAGACATGGTTTTGTGGTGGCAATAACGGGTATTGAAAACGTTGGGAAAGGTTTGATTCGGGACGGGACCGGATTTGTGACATTCCCTGTGAAGTATCAATGTGTTGTTTTCAGACCATTTAAAGGGGAAATCTTGGAAGCTGCTGTTACTATGGTGAACAAGGCATGTTTTTTTTTTCCTTTCTTGGGCCTGTTTTAATTATTTGATTTCTACCGTGTTGTGTTTATGATTTTAACTAGATTTTATGGTTTCCATACAGATGGGGTTCTTCGCCGAAGCCGGGCCTGTTCAAATTTTTGTTTCGAACCATGTAAGTATTGTTAAACATCTTGGTTTCTGACTAGAACAGTTTCGAGCAATTGCTGCTATAATCTTTTGCTTTGGTTGTATTACTATATGTTGTTTCCGAGGTTTATTCGATCAGTGATATGTTCTGTATGTTGAGATAAAGTTAGAGACTTTATTAAGCAAATTGCATTTGGAGGGTTGAAATTATTCGTTTTCTGTTCCGGTTGACAACATATGAAAGAACATGAGTGTCATTTTTCGAGATTCCATGTCTTTAAGATTAATTTGTGAGGGATGACAAACTAGGGTAAAAGTACCATGGAGGCTCCTATATTAGGAGTTGGATTGCATTTTGCCGCCCCATACTCAAAAAATGGGCAAATTAGACCCTGTATGTTAAAGAGCAAACTGGTCATTCTGTTAAAATTTTCATTCATTTTTACTATTAAAAATTGATCATTGTATGTCAACATGTGGTATACGTGGCACGCCACATGTTACTGTCTAGTTATTCCATCAATCACACTATTTTTTAACATTACAAACGGATGATTTTTGTACAAAAATGTCCAATTTACTCTTTGATCTAACTTACAAGGGTTTAATTTGCTCATTTTCTGAGTAAAGGGGGCAAAATGCAATTTAACTACCAGTAGAAACGACTTAAAAACGAATCCAGAGAACTTTTTAAAGTCAGTACCATATTTTCTTATGTTACTCGTTAATTGTAGTGAAGTTTCGTTGTCATTTAAGCTTTTGCCATATGTTACTCAGATTTTGTAATTACTGAATTAACTGATAATTTCCATTTCCGTTATACCTCCATCTCACGTGTAATGAAAATTGTGTTCTTTATTCAGTTGATTCCAGATGATATGGAGTTTCAATCTGGAGATATGCCAAATTATACTACGTCTGATGGATCGGTATGCTTAAGTTTCATTTTATGGCAAAGGAAAAAAAATTTTGTGTGGAAATTTCATTTTTGACCTTTTCATCGATGTTTTTTCAGGTTAAGATTCAGAAGGACAGTGAAGTTCGCTTGAAGATAATTGGAACTCGAGTAGATGCTACTGAAATAGTATAAAAACTCGACCCTTTCGTCCTCTTCATTATTATCTCACTCATAGTTCCTATAATTATTTGTGCCGTGAATCACACTCTTGACATTTTAAAGGCTCGGGTCACTTAGATGCCAACCGCAGAGTCTTTTAAGCTCTAACTTGGAATTGCTAGCTACAGTGCTGGGATTCTTGAGTACACCCATGTCAGACAACATAGTCGTATTTATTGACTGATTATCGGAACTGGTCAACAGTCGATATAAGTTGCATTTGTGATTGTTAAAACAAGTTATCCATTTCAATAGGTTGCATAGGCATTCGAGTTTCTTTGTGATTATCGACACGTATGATCACGTTATCGGTCTCAATGCTCACATCTGTCTATGGTGAGATTGAAGATATCGGAGGTTACACGTAGGCAACTTTGTGAGCTTACATTATATGCACTTGTTTAAAATCTGTTACTCCATATTTCTATCGTGGTTCATCCCAGCAGCGTTGCATGTTCGAATATGTTTTGTCTAAAAATAATGATTTCCCTTCTTGTGTGTTGCAGTTTTGTATCGGAACCATAAAGGATGACTTTTTGGGTGTGATTAATGATCCGACAGCAGCTTGATCCGATGTGGGATATTTCTCACAGATCATTCCACCACTTCTGTTGACATTGGAGTTTTGCCTTTGTGACAGTTAATATAGTTATTTGAGGATATGTTAATGGTTGATGTCTGAACTTTCATTAGCTGTAAAATTTTTACTTGCGACACTTACTAAACTATTACTAAGTTTATTTAATTTTAAAAAATTACAAAATGATGATTGAACTATTTGTAAGTTTTTATTTAAGTTATTGAACTATTAAAATTGTTAATATATGTTACTCAAAAAAAATTTGTTGTTGCATGGTTTTTTTTTCTTGCACCAATCAAAAGCTTTCTTCTTTTTTTTTTTTTTGTGTAATGACAAATTTATCTTTTAACGTTTGGATGTTTTGTCATTTTGGTCTTTTTTTTTTTTTTTTCACTTTCATACGTAAATTTTTTGGTCAATTTGATTACTTTTTAACGGTCTTGTTGGACGCGTTAAGGAATTAAAGACATTGATGTGGCAATTTTTTTTCATGTTAACTTTCCTTGTTACAATGGTAAAAGATTAATTTCGCACCATTGGATTTATGTTGGAACTCTTGGCTGTGCTTACGACTTCTCCATTAGGATGTTTGTTGGTTTTTGCGGATGTTTCCTGTCTTTGGGTGTTTTGATGCGTGTGAGTGCAATGGTATTGTTTCAATTTGGTGTCTTCTTCTGCTGTTTCTTTTAGTTGCAAACTGTTGTTTCTTGTTCTGTTGTTCTGCCATTTCTTGTTTTGCGGTTGTTTATAGTGTGGGATGGGATTGCACTTTGTTTTGAATTGTGATTGGGTCTTGAGGAAGGAAAGATTGATGGGTTTGTGTTTGAAATTTGAAGTATGATAACCCATTTGCTGTCTATGCAAGAATCTTAACCTTATGCAAGAAAAACAAAAAAAAAATTTGGTGTTTGGTTGATGGGAAAATGTAAGAAAATTTGGAAATTAAAATGATAAAAAAGAAGATGATAAATTGGAAATTAAAATAATTTAATAATTTTATTATTTCAAAAAAATAATTAAAAAAATTTTATATTTTAAAAAATAATTTTAATAATTTTAAAATCATTTGCTGACGTGGCATATTTTTTTCTTATATGTTACGTCAACAGATGCTTACGTAGACGCGCCCAGTTGGGAAAAAAAATTACCACGTCAATGTCGTTAATCCCTTAACGGTCACGTCAACAAGACTATTAAAAAATGATCAATTTGACAAAAAAAAAAAGATTATGTATGAAAGTGAGCAAAAAAAAATGATAAGGGTCAAAGTAACAAAACATCTAAACTTTAGGAGCTAATTTTGTCATTATGTTTTTTTCTATAATTCAATTTTATTTTCATGAAATAATTTTGAATATCATGAATTTACCAAGTAAAATTTAAATAGTTTTCTTTTTTTATTTTTGACATTGATCATTAAATCAATTTGGATTTAAGATATTTTACTTGTCGATGAGTATTAAACTCACTATACTGATTGTCGAATCGTTGTTTGGAGTTTGCTAGTCGAATTTAAAAAAAAAAAACTTTTAATAGTTTAGTTATTTAAATAAAAATATTGAATAGTTTAATGACTTAAATGAATATTTTTAAATAATTCAATGATCATATACTACTAGTAAACTTTTTTTTTGAATATACTAATGTAATTATATGGTAGTATCTGTTCATATTTTCTTAATCCTTTGACAACGCACACACACCTTGTACACACAGGCGCTCGAACCCGTAACCCTTAGAATGAACAATATCCTCTTTTTTACTAGAACCATTTTTTGAGTTTAATACTATAGTAAACTTAAGTAGTAAGTACAGTGATAAAAAAATTATGTTAAAGTAATTATTATGAAGTTAACTTCTACCTTAGAAAAGGAATCTCAAACTTTAGCGTCAATGATTTGGCATCCCATTTGCCAAAGCTTTACAGCGTAGCTTCTTTTTCCCTTTTCATTTGTCAATCAACGTCGTATTTACTTTTTATGTTTTAAATAACACTAATTATTAATATATTAAATAATGCTTGAGATGATGTATGGGTTAATCTCATAAAACATTCTTAAATTATGGTTTAGATTTTGAATTGGTACTTAATCTTAGAAATATTCTAATTGAATCCTCAAACTATCGAGTAGCATATTAATCTACTTCTTCCATCATTCTAACGTTAGCTTGTGCACTAAATGACAATTCGTATCTATTGTAAAATATATTTAAAACAGATAAATCAAATTTGAAACACGTGTGTACTTCCGGCCTGAACAACTTAGATTTGACGTGTTACAGAAAAGATAATATCATTAAATTTAAAAAGATTATTATTTCATCTTAATAAATCTAATTTGTCCATAAAATTAGAGCTACTCAAGGGCTAGATTGCTCGGGAAAGCTCGAAAAAGCACTTGAAGTTTGAGAGGATTTGGACAAAATATTAAGTCTGAAAAATGAATTTGAGCAAAAACAATTTGACCTATTTATCGGCCCAGCCCAACTTATTTTCGAGTTTATAATGTGTTATCTTTTTTGTTCCTGATGGACGAACTTAAACGAGCTTGAATTAGTCATGTACAAATATAGTTGAGCTAGGATAAAATTCGAGGTCCATATTTCGAGCCTAATTGGACCTGGGCAATTATGTATGATGTCGACACCATGCATGAACCCGACCCAAATCTAGCTTATGAATACCTTTACACACGATAATTACGTGTTTAAACTTTAATCTACGTCAAATTCAACCTCACATTTAATGTCAAGCTCCCAAGTGGACTGATAGAAAAACATGATTAAAACCATACCAACACTTTAAAGATTCAATTAGAACATTTTGAAGCTTCTAAACTAATTTATAATATGAGTCATAGTTTGGGGACGTCAATTACATTAATCTTATACATATTAGCGGGACTAGAAAGAGAAGAAAAAAATGGGAAAAAGGTGATGGAGGGGAAATACTTAGTAAATAAGGAACCAAAAGCTAGTCAATAATAATGATTGAGGTGTTTTTGTTATATATATATAGATATATATTCTTGCTGAAGCGTATACTCAGCTGATTATTTTTGGGGGGAGGGGGCAGCCATGAAATACAGAAAATGCTTTTGTTTTTGCATCCCAGCAAGCTCAGAGAAAGAAGATTATTCAGACAGTTCTTCTTCTTACAAAACAAAGGCTAAACGAAGTGGGAAAAAGAAGAAGAAATGGAGAGACATAGATGAAGGTAATGATGGGAGCTATGATGGAGCTCCTACTGTTACCACAACCAGCAATGATGCCGCCGTGGCGGCGGCAGCTGTTGTAATGGTGGGTGCTACTGCTGCTGCGGCCATGGAAGGAAGTGGTTGTGGTAGTTCTCATGGAGGAGGTGGCGGCGGCGACGGTGGTGGCTGATATATACTATTACAGTTTTGGGTGTTTGGTAATGATGTGATCATAATTGGTATTTATAATCTTTTTTCTTGTGTGCAAATGGGTTTTTGATATATATTTTGTTGATGAATTTTTAATCTTTGGTGTTCTTTTTTATTGGAAATCTGTGTAAACTGTAAAAGCTTTCGTGAAGCTTTTCAAAAAAAAAAAAAAAAAAAAATTGTATTCCATTGTAAGTTTGTGTATTTGCAGTATTATTTCTGGGTTTTAATCTTCATTATAAGTTGAAATCGGTAACCATTAACAATATTTCTCTATTTCCTTTCAATTTTCATATTCAGCAATTTGATGTTTTTCAAAATAATCCAAGTAATTTTATCTTTTTTAAGTTTGAAAGTGAGCAATTTAGAACAATTTATCTCGACTTTAATATTTTCCATTAACTACACGTAATTTTGATTAGTATAAAAATAAATTTAGCTCTCAAAGTTTAGACATCCTGTCAATGTAATATAGATTAACCAAATTTAGCCTACAGCATTTGGGTAAATGTGAAGGCTAGGCTAAGATTGTTGATAATTTTAGAGTCAAGATCAAGATCAAGATCAAACTGACAAAATAACATTAAGTGCTAGATTTGTTGTTATACTGATCAAAATTATGTACAATTGACAAAAGGCACTAATATCGTGATCAATTGTCCTTAGTTGCACTTTCAAAATTATTGGCATTAAATTGTTCTAATAGGGATCAATTTGCTCAATTTGGAAATTGAGAAGGACCCGAGAGGTCTTTTTACCATTGAAATCAAAGGTATCTAAGTATTCTTCGGTAAAAGTACCATTGAGGTCCTTGTATTAAGAGTCAGATTACGTTTTGACTCATATACTTAAAAAATAACTATTTAATCCTTGTACGTTAAATTAAAGAGTAAACTGATTTTCTTTGTTAAAATTTTCATTTATTTTTATTGTTAAAAACTGGCGTAGATGACAGAATAATCAAACAGTTACACATGACATGCCGCGTACTTCATTCTGATATACAAAAATCAGTTTTTAACAAAAGGATCAATTTGCTCTTTAATCTAATGTACAGGGATTAATTGCCTATTTTTAGAGTATAAAGAGCAAAATGTAATCTGAATTTTAGTATAAAGGTTTCTATGATACTTTTACCGATAGTCTTCTTTTTCTTATTAATATTTAATATCCTCATAAAATAGATAATTCGAATTTTGAATATTTGTAGACTTTTAATTTTTTTTTTCATATTCGAATACTATGAATTAAAATATTATAAAAATTCTAATTAGTGTATATACTAGATTCTTAGTGAAAATGGATATTAAATTTGAATATTCGTTATTTAATTTAATTTACTTAGCAAGAATTTGAATTCAAATGTTTGAATGGTTATACGTTTTAATTTTTTAAAAATAATAATTTAATAAATTGGAAGTCTTAATAGATTTAAACATTCAACAGATAAGTCGAATAAGTTTAAATTTGACTGGCAACAATACTATTGTCAATGTAGAATGACATGAATTTAAATACGTTGAAGTGCATTATCCTCTTATTTATAGATTGATGGAGAAACTATGAATAATACTAAGTATTGTATAAAAAATTAAATATAAACAAAACTTATAATAAAATTATTTTTTAAAAAAATATTCGAAAAATAATTTAAATAATTTAGATTGAGATTTCAATAATTATATTCCATCAATAATTGCTCATGACAGCCAAGTTGTAACTTTGGTAGGGTTGATAATATGCTCTCATGTCGAAATCTCATGATTGGGAATATTCCAGTATTTTTAATTTGGACCACCTTAATTAATTATTAATATACAATTTATACTTTAATCACATCCCATAAACCATCACTAGCAGTACAAAGTGAAACACAGTTGCTGATAAATTATTCGAATTTGATCCAAAAGAAGTTAAAATTTGATTTCGTAATTATTAAGTCGAGGTTGGAATTATCGATTGAATTAAATTTAAGTATTTTAATATTCAATTCAAACGGTTTATGAGCGTAATTGAACTTTTTATTCATATACAAGCTTAATCGGGTTGGAATTTGAGCTTGAGTATTAAAATTGGTAAACGAGTATAATCAAACTCAAGCTCGAGCTTACCACTATTCAAGCTCGACTTAACTCAATTACACCTTAACCATCACTCACTGGAATTTAACATTTGTCCTCCGTCTCCGTCTTGACTCAAGTAAGGGTTCAAGTAGTTGTTGCCTGTGGTGCAATGCCTGTAATATTTCTTAATAAAATCGGGTTTCTAGTAGAATCAAAGTAGGTAAGGAGTCTTGACTTCCTGAAATGAAAAATTATAGTTTTAGACGCCCAAAATTTACAAAAGCTTTAGTTAATATATGATATAATTATAGTTTGACCTCCAAAAATGATAAATTTTGAATTTAATCCTTTTGAAAACCATAAAAATATAAACAATGTAAAGATGAAATTACATTTTAACTCTCGTAACAATATATAACTCAATCTCGGCCTCTATAAAAAAAATTTCTAGCTTCGTCCTGAAAGCATGAGGTATGAAAATTGGATCAAAGGTTAAAACGAGTCGAAAATCCGACAAATCACACACAAAAAAGGAAAAGTACTTAGAACATGAGACAACAAATCACCCAAAGAAAGCTTGCTATCATGGGGGAAAAAACATCATACAAAGATATACTGAATCATATGATGTACAGATGCAAAACAAAACAAAACAAAAAAAAGCATTATTGTGCATCATTGACAAGAAGAAACTTATTTTGAAACAAAAAGAACAATGTGGAAGGTTCTGCGTATCCCGATCCGACTGGAAGATTTTGCCACCCGATCGCGGTCCCCGTCGGTGCTTGTACCACAGGTTCCATGTGATCATCTCCTGTATCCGAAAACAGAGTCGGCGAGGAAGCCAACGGTGTAAGCAATGGGATCGGTGTTGCCCCTTTTTCGAGGACAGTGGTGTTGGGTTTCATCTGACTGAGCTGAAGAGGTGCCGGGGCATGCTTTTGAAGCCTGGTGGTGGGCGGTTTCGGTTTTTTGGTTTCGTAAATGTCGATAACTTGTTTCTCAAGTAAGATCCCACCGTTTTCCATTGTTGAAAAATGAAACGATCCCTTCTTGTAATTGCCTCTTATTGTATCTCTCAATTCACCAACATATGCAATGATTTGATATGAAGATGGAGAATTGAAGAGATATTGAAGGCAAAAGAAAAGAGTTGAAAAATTAGTGTAAGAGACGAGGTAAAATATGTAGGAAACGGACAATAAGGGCCTTGTCTTGGAACCGATCAATACGGGGACTGTTCTAAATTCATGGATAAAAAACACGAGTTTTACTATGTTTGGTAAGAAGGAAAGTGCAAGAAAAAAAATAATAAAACAAAAGACTATTAATCGTGGTTAAGTACGAATGAATGAATGATAAAGAATAAAATAGATTTGTTTTTTTATCCAAGCCTAACCAGTCGGCATCTCAAATCGACAAATTAATGGAACAATAATAATGATTTTGCATGAGCCATTTTCCGATGCAATCACCATGAAATGCATGAGAACAAGGCATCCGAAACCGAGCTTGAGTTCCTCCAAATATATCATGCAGTCTTCTTCATCTCCAGCCTCTACTTCGACTCCCTTCAGCTAGACTTTACACTAAGATCCACTATCTGCACTTCCAAGTCCGCATTCCTTGAAGAAGGGTGTTGTAAGAAGCAAAACCCACGTCTTGATTCCGAGCCTTGCGAACGTCGGAGCAACAAGTTCACGAAGACAATAACACCCAAATGAAGAGTTTGTTGACTGGAGAAACAATTGGCGTGATAGTTTGTTACAGGATCACAGCGGGAACTATTGATATCAATGGTCAACTCGATTTGGACCCACCGAGGAGGTATATGACGAGTTTGAAGCATAATCCCATTACGGTCAGAAATTACACTGTACTGGCCGATAAGAATTCGAAGCCAATGCCATGGGTGAAACTTTAATTTACTGTTGAGAGTTTCCAAATCTTGTACTGATATAAAAAAAAATCTCAGGTTAGCTAGAAATTACAGATCATAGTTCAACAAAAAGTTAAAATCAATTATCATCCACCCATTTAACCATATAACTTATCAGCTTATCCAAAATTGCTTTTTTAATCCTTGCGGAGCAAGGAAAAAGAGAGGGATTTGTGTTTTAACGTGGCCATCCTTTTGTTCCATAAATTTAGCATTTCATTCTTTCTTTTTCTTCAATTAAAATATTAATTATCCAAATATATATGGTTTTAAATTCATACACTCTAATATGAGATTAGTTATTTTTGATAATAATATTTTAATATGAGGTGTTAAATTTTTTAAATTTAATTCGAAAATATTCATCTTACTCGACTCGATTTAAAAAAAACAAATTCAGATCCGGGTAAGACTCGTCAACCCAATTAATTTAAAATTTTTCTCTCAATTTGATCGAGTGCTCACCTCTTCATCTGGGCCGGTGGTGTGGGGCACGTAAACCTCCCTAAAATGGTAAATTTATGTTTTAACGCTTTAAAATTTATAAAATTTTAAAGTTAGTATACGGTAAAAATATAATGTACCTCCATTCAAATATTAAAATTGGATTTTAATTTTCATAAAATTATACAACTTGATTCCGATCCAGAAAAAAAAAAAAAAAAAAAAAAATTCTACCTTCATCTCTTCCTTTATCAATTATTATTTTTTAAAGTTTTATTAAAATTTTAAAGCTTTATTTCGGACAAATGCTATATGCCAAAACTTCTACAGAAATGGAAAGTAGAAACGAGTGTTTCAGTTGTTTCTAAAGATTGGTAGGGAATTTATTATTATCTACTTGAGACTAGAGTTCACCGTAACAAAAAATAAAAAAAAACCCTTCATAACATTTTAAATGAAATTTTGATTTGAGATAATTATATATGTGAAATTTTAGTTTTGATTTAATGTTATATATAAATAATGTATTGATTAAAATATTTAATTTTGAAAAACTCAATGGTTGAATCGAAAAAATTATTAGTTAAATAAGATATTTGTACGTTACCCTAAAATTAACTCTTAATAACCTTCGTCATTCCATGTCGATGTTTCTCTTTGTCTGAACCCTCAATTTTGAGTAATCGATGGCTAAAATATATTCCATGTCAGATTAAAACTAACATTTAACACCTATGTTGACCACTAGGCTAATAAAAAAGACAAGACTGATACAATATTCATACTTTGAGAACTCAATTGAAAGCACATTTAAAATTTTGGAACTAATTTAGAATCTTAATAATAGTTTAGGGATGCTTCTTGGATTTAACCCCCAAAAAAAAGGCTTAAAGTAATGGGTAATAATCCAGGTCATCGATCCGCGCCAATACTTCCCTACACCTGAACCCTTCATTATGAGTAATCAACGGTTTTGATTCATCTTCATGCTCAACCCACGGATCACTATCTCAACACAAAGCTGCCCAGTTCCCCCTATAAAAGAACTCGCTATTTCGTACCGCTTCTCAAGTTTTGAATTTCATTCTCCAAATCATTCGAGTTTCTTAATTTTCATTCGATATTGAAGATGTCAGGAAGAGGAAAGGGGGGCAAGGGACTGGGGAAGGGAGGAGCGAAGCGACACCGTAAGGTTCTCCGTGATAACATCCAGGGCATCACAAAGCCGGCAATTCGACGCCTGGCCCGCAGGGGAGGAGTGAAGCGTATCAGTGGCTTAATCTACGAGGAAACCCGTGGAGTCCTCAAGATCTTCTTGGAAAACGTCATTCGCGATGCTGTCACCTACACCGAGCACGCCAGGAGGAAGACGGTGACTGCCATGGATGTGGTTTATGCACTGAAGAGGCAGGGTAGGACTTTGTATGGATTTGGCGGTTAGTTGGTTTAGGGTTTAGGTTTTTAATTAGCGGAAAATCTTAGGTCTCAGTCAAAATTACAAGCTGGGTTTTGTTGTTTGCTGTTATAATTTGTAATTCGCATCATTAGTTACATGTTTTTATTGAAATTTGAAAATATTTTTATAGTTTATGGGGTTTGTATTCATTAGCATGTTTAAATTTGAAAGATTTCCGCAAGCTAATGAGTGACACAATGTGGCATTGACATTAAGGTTCAAACTTGAGAGCGCGCGTTGAGTGAATTGGAAATTTCAATGGCTACTAAAACAGAGACTGAAAGAAAAACAGAAAGTTGTTTAATTTCAGTCTAATTAGTGGGCAACTCAAACAGGCCAGTGGGACAATAATGACTTTTTGCTTCAGCCATTTTTTTTATGCAATCATCGTGGACGACGAGAGAACATGGCATCTGAGATGCTTCAAATCCGACCTCCACTTCTTCCAAACATATTCATCTCCAGCCTCTATTTTAACTCTTGCTATCATCTCCTTGATCGATGATTCGCTAGCGGCAACCATGCCATTGTTATTCCTCTCAAACTCCGACCTCGATTCCGCCAAAGCTCTACTCAAAGTCTCTTGGTTGATCTCAGATTCCACCAGCAATGCTTGTATCGTTGAATGTAAATACATGACTTTTAATGACCAAGGAATCAATTTATAACTTCATTAAATTGGGTTTTAACCACATTTTTCTTCTGATTTACTCCACTGAAAATCTGGGGTGTTGCAAGAATCATGTATTGGGAAAGTTTGTTCACAGAGAAATGTATACAATATTTATTAATAAGATTGAAAGAAATTGACTGAACATGCATATAACATAAACTGAAAACGAATAATATCAGTTGCAGCAGGTTCAATCATGTGACTCAAACAGCCCTAGGGACACCTTCATATGTGTGAATAACAATTGGATTTCTAACCTCATGAGTATCATCTGACCATATCAATGTTGCAGATACCATTGATTCTTCACCCAAAGCTTTTCCTGAAACAGTAACATTGTAAGACTTCTTCTCTGTTAGAGACTTGAAAGACAAGACTTGCGGAACCACTTTGATTTCGAGTTCCGACAGGGTAGTGATTGTTGCATTGTAAGTAGATCTTGCCACACCAACATTTGTTACAGTTCTATGGAAAGTGGCTTTGAATGGCTTACCTGCTAGAACTAAGCAGTGAGTGTAGGATAATTGAAATCTCTTGGCAACATTTTAGTAGCGTTCTTAGGACAAGAAGTGTTGTTTCCTGCTATTTTTTTTATGGAACCTTCATCATATCCAATACTGCATAAGAATCTTATGTTGTCACCTTCTATGGTGTCGTATACAAGTCCAGGGTCAATGGCTTTTACAGGGTTGATATGTCCTGATCCATAAGCAAATTCAGCACTTTGATTCCTCGGTGCATCCATCGGAAAAGCTAGGCAAAAGAAAACAAATGTAAGATTGAAAAGGTGACATGTTACAATAATGGCAATGAATGATTACCAGTAGTCATAAGAGCAGATTTAATGGCTGAAGGAGACCAATGAGGGTGAAATGTCTTAACGTATGCGGCTACACCGGCAACATGAGGGCAAGACATAGAGGTTCCTGATAATATGTTTTATTTAACTTGCCTTGTATCTGTTTCAGTTATCGATGGTGAAGCGAGAGGTGAATATGCAGCCAATATATCCACTCCTGGTGCACTTATATCAGGCTGCAACACATTTACGGAACTATTTAGTATACAAAAGACAAGCAAAACAACGATAAAACCCGAGTTACAGACCAATTCATGCCTTTAGAATGTCTGGTACAATTGAATTCGGACCGCTTGAAGAGAATGAAGCAACTATAGGAGCAACTTTATCTTTAATTGCTTCACTTCTTGATATTTCTGCTTTAGGTTCTCTGTGATACAATGAGCAAAGCATTAGTTTTATTTTGCCTAACATATACAAAATCAACAAAATAATGATCCGATCCAGAGATATGTACATACTTGGTGGAATTGAGGTAGGATATGACCAAGTCATAGTCCTTGGAGCTTAACATTATAGCAAACAATGGGACAACAAACGAAACATTGTCTACTTCAGATTTCGTAATTAACCCTAATGCACCAGTATTGTAAGCTTCGTCTACACCTCTCATCACGTCGCATAGAACGATCTTGTTCTTTGCCAAAGTTTCATTCAGGCAATACCTGTAACATGCCCTGAAAAAAAGACCAACAATGTATCAAACATATTGCTTGACTAAATCTTTTTAAATCAATCAAAATGCAACTTGTCAATGGAACTAACCGAGCAGTGGCCTCATCGCAATGGGATGTTGCTTGCACCCCATAAACCAATGGAGCCTTTGTTCTATTAAGACTAAAAGAATTATCTGAAAATCCCTGCTTGCAATGAGGAAACCATTAGTATCCAGTAAAAAAAAAAAAAAAACTATGAGAGTCAGAGCAACATAAGTAGAAAATACGATATTTCTTACAGTTAATGTCTTCCACCCATTCCCAAGAACGACCTTGTCAACAAAAAGGCAATCCGTTGTGCTTGCAGCAACGCTAAGTATCCACGGTGCTACAGTCGATACTGATTGGAACCCTGATGTACCACTATTGCCTGCAGATTGCATAACAAGTACACCTTTCTCGGCTGCATGGAAAGCACCAATGGCTACAGGGTCCTGGTAAAAGTCAACTGCAACTTCTGTTCCTAATGAAACCGATATAAGATCAACTCCATCGGCAATGGCATCATCAAAACCTGCCAAGATATATTCTGAAGTACACCCTATATCATCGCATACTTTATATGCTGCAATCCTTGCTGATGGAACCCCTCCTCTTGCAATTCCTTCAGCAAGTCCATAGAAACTAGCATTCACTACATTGTTTCCGGCTGCTGTGGATGCCGTATGAGTTCCGTGCCGTCCGTGTCCCTAGCGGAATCTGAGTGGTAAGCTTGAGCTCCAATAAGCTTACTGAAAGTCAAGTACTAAAATATCATTACTAAACAACAAATACTGAGTCAGGGATTTGAATAACAGTCGTCCGATTGCAAATTTACTTGTTACAAGTGAAGTTTTGGCCAACCTTACAAGCTCCCTTCCACTTTTTGGGTGGTGGACCGAAGCCTTCATCACTGAAGCTATCCGATTCGGGCCATATTCCACTATCGAGGACACCAACAATGACATTACTCTCGGCGGTAGCATTGCGTTCAACAGTTTGATTGAGCCCCAAGAAATCCCATGATCTTGTCGTTTGAAGGTGATAAACTTTACTTGGAAAAACCGAAACTACTTTAAAGCCTACATAACATAGCAATGTTGAAAACATATCATTAAGACAATACCATTGAGTTTTAGAGAAGAAAAAAAAAGAAATCTTAGAACACTTGCTTGCAAGTTTCTTTGCCTGTTCATTAGTTAACTTAGCAGCAAACCCATTGAAGCTCCTTTTATAACTTCTGATTAAGTAATTTTCCACAGAGCTGCTGAGAAAAAAAAAACATGATCCAAAACCGGCTTAGTCATCAACAAACCTACTGAGCCGACGTACTAAAAGGGAACCAATCTGGATCATTGCCGATTACAGGTCCTAGCCGAGTGTAGAAAGTGATTGAAGCATGGCGGAATGTTGAGATGTGGCAATGTCCTCTCAATCAGGAGCAGCTCCCAAGTATGCAATGTAAACCTGCATGATCACATTATTAGAATTTAAATAATCAGAAATTCATTTCAAAGTAAGAAAAGACAAGACTTACTTTCCTCTCATCCTCTACAGCACCGTGGCAAAGGCTTATACAAAGCATGAGAATCACAGTAATGTCAACAAACAGTAAGAAACTTGACTTTGCCATTATTTTTCTCTGTTTTTGAGAGTAAGTATAAAACAGAAAACATAAGTGGTATTTTATAGTGGATTCAAAACATTGAATCTCATTTTCCATTAGCCGGAGTTTTAAATTTTTTTCTTTCCATAGTCACTACAACTTTGGAAATCTATCTGTAAATCCTTTTTCTTACCATAAATGATTGTGATTTATGATATTTTTACTATTAATACAAGAAATTGATTTTCTAGTTATAATTTGTTCAGTGATTTTGGATGCTTAGTGCATACATAAAGAGATTGGTGTAGAAGGAAAGTTGGTGTAATGGGTTGTTATAAGATGATGGCGGAGGAGATAAAAGGGGACGGTTAACTTGGATTCGAATGTGACGAGAAAATAAAGCACGAGTTTGTTGTATGATCTTATATTAGTTAATATGGTGAAAAATTGCGCTTCTTTATATAAGCTTGGCGATTTAGTTTTTATTTTGTTTAATTAAATCTTAGCTTGATTTGGAGGTCAAGGTGGAGTCTACTGTATGATCTTCTAATAAATATGATAGAAAATGATATTAGATCGGAATGTAAATCACTGATGTTGCATGAGAAATCCCATGTCTACTGGGAATTACAAATCCTAATTTTGTAAGACTTTCTCATCTATTTTATTGATTTAGTTTAATTACAAATGAAGCACAAACTCGTATAATCTTAGTCTAATCAACTGGCATCTCAAACCTGCAAATGGGACAACAATGACTTTGCTTCAGCCATTTGTTTATGCAATCACCGTGAAAGACATGAAAACATGGCATCTGAGATGCTTCAAATCCGACCTCCACTTCTTCCAAACATATCATGCACTTCTCTTCGTCTCCAGCTTCTACTTTAACTCTTTTTATCATCTCCTTGATCGATGATTCGCTAGCGGCAACCATGCCATTGTTATTCCTCTCAAACTCCGACCTCGATTCCGCCAAAGCTCTACTCATCAAAGTCTCTTGGTTGATCTCGGATTCCACCAGCAATGCTTGTATCGTTGAATGTAAATACATGACTTTACAATACGATCCATTGTCAAATATCCTGTCTGCAATTCCAAGTCCATATCCCATGATTTCTTGAGCGAGGGTGTTGTAAGAAGCAGAGGGCATGCTGATTCTGAGTCTTGTAAATGCCGAAGCAAGAAGTTCACGAAGGTGGTTGTGGTTTTGCAAGATGTTGAGACCAAAACGGAGAATTTGTTGTACAGAGAAACAGTTGGTGTAATGGTCTATTATGGGATCATGGCGGTGGAGATTGATGTCTACCATTAACTTGATTTGGATGTGACGAGGAGGTAAAGAACGTTTCTGTTGTATGAACCCGTGATGGTGAAGATGGTGGGAAATAACAATGGATGGGTATAAAACTGAAGCCGATGCCATTAAAGAAACTTGAAGAGAAACACTAGTTTAACTTAACTATCGGAATCGAGTTTTCGATTCTTGTATTGATATTTATTTATAAAGAGCAATGGAATCCCATATTTACTAGGAATCCCAATTCTGCAAGGAATATAAAATTGGTTACCACTAATCCATTTGATTAATCAGCTTATCCAATATTTTTTCTAATCCCTGTAGAGTTAGTAAAAGTTATAAATTTTTGTGTTAATATTAATATCTTAATGATATTCGTTCTAACCCATATCTTACATACTGTTTTCATAATTTATCTTTTTTATAATATAAAACTAAATAAATTATAGTTAAATTAGTAAGAGGAAGTCTAAAATAATATATAAAACTAAAAACTTATTCCGATAAATGCTTTTGATTGATCTCCTCGAATTCCATCAATAATGCCTCTGTCACTGAATGACAATCTTGTAATAAGTGCACATTTATGTTCGTGATTTTTGTGTCCTTTTATTTTAACACTTAAAAATGATAGCTATACAAATATTCTAAATTCATCCAAACTTAAAAAAACACAAGAAAAAGGGTTTTTAAACTTGTTCTCTGCGACGCTCTATTTTTTTCTTTCGTTATTGATTAGCTGACGGCGACGTTAACTTTAATGCTGGTCGTCGATCGTCGGTATTTTTTCATCTTAATTTTTTATATTCATTTTTTTTATATATATATTTTGGTTTTCTTCTAGTTTTATTTGCCTTTGTGGCATGCTTTTCCTCTGCCTTGTGGCACACTTCTATCTTATGGCACGTTTTCGTCTACCTTTGTGGTGGATTTGTGTTTGTGGTTAGTTTCCTTACAATTCTCGGCTCTAATTTTTGGCTATCAATGATCTTTCAGTAGTTTGATTCAATTTTGTGGTCCGTTTGTCGATACAGTCAGATTTATTTTGCGAAGCAGCCTGCAAGATTGTTGATTTCGCTCATCACTCCTACTTCGATCCTTAAGCATGTAGGTGGATAGAGACAAGGAGTTTTTTTTCCTGCTTCCTTTCTTCAGTGTTTCATTTCATCCCTGTCGTTACAGTCCACTGGACGTATTTTGTTGGTCTGATATTTCGATTTCTAGTTTTTTTTAATTTCACTTTGTTTTGTTATTTTTCTACTACATTTTTTATTTCGTTTGAAATGTTTCTCTATATTAATTTTTAATAAATTCAGCCGACATATTATTCAAAAACATAATGGCTATACTATCGAATAAGACCTGATTAATGCAATAGGATTCAATTGAAAACATTTTTAAAATTCTGGGAACTAATTTAGAATCTGAATAATAGTTTAGGGGTGCTCCTTGGATTTAACCCAAACAAAAACCAAAAGATAAAAAAAGGAAAAGCGCTTAAAGTGACTGGTAATAATCCAGGTCAGCGATCCGCGCCAATACTTCTCTTCATTTGAACCCATCATTATAAGTAATCAACGGCCGTAGTTTATCTTCCAGCTCTACCCACGGATCACTATCTCAACAAAAAGCTGCCGAGTTCCCCCTATAAAATAAATCGCAATTTCATTCCGTTCTTCAGCTTTCCAATATCATTATCTAAATCATTCGAGTTTCTTAATTTTCATTCGATATCGAAGATGTCAGGAAGAGGAAAGGGGGGCAAAGGACTTGGCAAGGGAGGAGCGAAGCGCCACCGTAAGGTCCTCCGTGACAACATCCAGGGCATCACAAAGCCGGCAATTCGACGCCTGGCCCGTAGGGGAGGAGTAAAACGTATCAGTGGCTTAATCTACGAGGAAACCCGTGGAGTTCTCAAGATCTTCTTGGAGAACGTCATTCGCGATGCTGTCACCTACACCGAACACGCTAGGAGAAAGACGGTGACCGCCATGGATGTGGTTTATGCACTGAAGAGGCAGGGTAGGACTTTGTATGGATTTGGCGGTTAAATGATTTAGGGTTTAGGTTTGTAATTAGGGGAGCTTTGTTAATGATTAGTCGAGGTAACAAGTTGGGTCTTGTTGGTCGATGCTGTGATTTGTAATCCGTGCTATCAATTGCATATTTTATTGAAATTTGAGAAACATTTTGCCAATCTTAAAATCTTCAGCCATAGGTTTTTTTGTTTACACAGGTGTTCGCTTTTCCCAAGCTAAAGAGTGATTAAAGTAATTGAATTCATGGAAAGCTTAGTTGGAACAAAGTACAACCGAGTGGGATTCCATTTTCAAGTCAATACGTTCAAAGAAAATAACAATTAATAACCTAAAAAAATATTTTTGTAAAGTGGATTAGCAATGAACTGCAGTTGCCTGTGGTAAACAGTATAATGCAGATATTGTTCAATCCTATATTGGTGGTTCGGTTTCGGACTTGTGGTCGTTGCCAAGGTTACAGTGAGTAGTTTTTCTCCATCATTGTAATCTACCCAATCCTGTATTGGATGTCCATTGATGATCTCCAAGCTTATATTATTCCTTTCTTCAGAGGAAAAATTTGTTGCTGGTATGGATTTGAAGCCATTCACATAAATTCCTTAATGATTTTCATCTATATCCTCTATGTCAATACTCTGCTTAGTATTGAACTCAACTGCAAAGATGCGATTTGAAGAATTTCCATTGTTTGTAGTATTAAAGAGTCCTAGATTTTGGCTTTGCATTAGCATGGCCGAAACCTACACATTGAGAGATGACAAAGGCTTTGCCATGGCCACTACGAACAAGATCGAGATGAATTTGGGGTGTATTGGAGATGGATAAAATGCATGAGCAACTGCTAGTTTTCAAGTGTTGGTGAGCTGCAATAGACCATTGGAGTGGATACTGGTTAGTCCATAAAGGTGCAAAAAAGGATCATGGAAGCCATTATTATAAATGAAAAGTTGTCAGGATCTTCAGCAATGACCACATAAATCACAGCCAGGAAAGTATCAGCAGCCATTGTAGAACCACGGAAATTAAAGTCTAGTTTTAAGATACTTCCTTCAAGTTTTAGATGGTGTTCAACTGCTTATAACCATGAAATCGAACTTTCTGAGCAAGTTTGCCTTAACAGCTGGGAACTGAGCCCGGTTTTCACTGGTGAACCGAGAGTTGATAAAGTCCCACAAATGCAGGTGTTAGAGCTAAACTAAAGACAAGTATCCCAGCATCCATTCGAGTAAAACATATCAAAAGATTTTGTAAAAACCGCTAGTCAATCACCAAGCAGTTAGAATTACGGATCTCGAAAGCATATAGAGATAGAATATGAAAGGGAAATCAAGCAGTACCAAAGACCTTTTGCTTTTTAGATTATCATTATGTATTTTGTTTTTGGATTTACAAATAATCACACTACTAAATTGCGGCTAGGAACAAACCATGGCATACAATGGTCAATCACTATGCTGCTACATGCTACCAGTTTATCAAGAAATGAAAATGGTTTGAAAAAAAAAGAATTAAAAAGTAAAAGTCAGAGAAAAAGCCTTTTTCTACAACTCTGAAAAAGTAGGTATGGAAGTACCTTCCCCTTTCTTGGAGCTTCTAAATCGTACATAGAAGTTTCTTTTGAACCTGAACTTCGGAAATGTTACTGCGATTCACTTTCAAGCATGAAAGCTCACAAAACAGCTCAACTTTTTGTCAAGGCAAGATAAAGGCTGCATTTCCTTTGTTATAACCCTAGCTCCTTTTTCAATTTAGCAAGAGTAGCTTCTATTTCATCGATGTTCTCCTCGATGCTGCTACCCTTGTTAGCTTCATTTTGAAAACTGCTTCCTGTTTTCTCGGAATTACTGAAGTTGTTTCTGTTGTTTTCTTCGAATTCATCATCGGATATGTTGAGCTCGTTCTCCAGAAATTCAACAAATTCCTCTCCGATAGCCTGCCAAGGGCGAAATCAAACTAGTTAAGCAAAGCTATTCTTTATAATGAACTAAAGCCCGAATGAGTATGATTAAGCTCTTCATACATGCTTGAACTGCTAAAACAATGGCATCATACCGCTAATTCCTCCCACAAGCTTTTCGGCTTTTCTTGTGAAGATGCACTTGCTTCCCAATTCTGAAATTCTTCTTGAAGGTCTCTAAAGAAGTCCTCTGCAACACAAATCAAAGTATGAGTGATATCGAGAAATGGGGTATTACTCGACACTGGTAGGGAAAAGATAAAACAGATGTTAGACAATATTTAGAAAATGATGCAATTTTATCTTCCTTCTCACAGTCTCAACAGAGAGTACAAATCTACCTAGCGTAATTTGAACATCCCTCAAAAAATTACCTGCAGCACGAAGCATTTAAGTATAAGAATAACAAAAATAAGCCTAACTCCTATAAATATAAGAAAACATATAAATTTTATGTATCCTTTCATTGGTAGATAGATGGTCGTAAAAAGATAGGTTAAGACGGTTGAAAGTGTGAGATGTGCCATTACAATATGCAACACAATGCATGGCATGGGCCCCAAACATCTTCCATACAGCGAGAACATATTGAAATGGTGATCTTTTAAGTTTTAACTAAAAAATAAAAATGAAATGCAAACACTTCAAAGGCATATACATTGGACAAGCACCATAAGAATATAAATGTAAAAATAATTAATTTGCTTTTAGTAAGTTTAGAGGTTGTTACCAAATCCATAGAATTCTTCCTCTTGGGTTTTCGAGCTTTGGCTTCGTTGAGTTCCGGAGTATGAAAAATCAGATGTCCGGTTTCCAGGGTTGTATCTTCTCCGAGATTCAGAGTTCAGTAACGTATTATACGCATGCTTAATCCTCATAAATTTCTCTTGTGCATTTGCCTGTATACCAGAATTTGCTCAGTACACCAAAGTCGTAAACATAAAACCAAAGCAAAAAGGCTTTGAAAAGCAAATGCAGAAAGGAAGCAGGCTTAAGGGCAATCCAACTATGAAGGAACACTGATGGAAATGCACAAACAACAACCTTGAAACTATTATATAATAAACATTGCTTTCAATCGCTTATGAAGTCTTAATTAAGAGAATTTGCTAATTTGACAAAGCCAACATCATCTCAAAGCAAAATCCTGGACAGCCATTGTTTTATGTTTAAAACCTGAAAACCTACACTAACAAGATTGTTGAACAATAGTACATGGCATATAACATGGCACCTTGCAAGCTATCTACACCAAAGTCCTTCAAGTTTAACCAATTGTAGCAAAGCAAGAAATTACAAAAACCATTTGCTAACCAGAGCATAAAACAAAATCCAATCTGTTCAATATGCAATAACTATGTAGTGATAAGCATTTGTTCATTTGTTGAAATTAACAAAAACATATAAGCCAAAAATACAGGAAAATGGGAATTTTAATGTGTATTTAGCAGAAATGACCTCTTTGTTGACATCAGGATGATACTTCAAAGCAAGTTTCCTATAAGCCCTTTTGATTTCATCAGGAGTTGCAGAAGGAGAGACACCCAAAACTTCATAAGGAGACTCTCTCCAGCTCGCTCTCAAAAGGGTACGACCATTTCTTTTTTTATGACACCTGAAAAGAACTGGTGCAACTGGTCTTGGACTAAAGCCAAAGCCACCACCTTGGCAATATCTAAAACTGGGTATTGACAAATTTGATTGCTTTTGAAGAATGAGGAATGATCTAGAAGAAAAGTGAGGGAAAAAAAGAGGAGAATCTGGTGTTAAAGAACAAAACAAACCATGCGTATTCATGAATTAAACCCAATTCTGTAGCGTCTTTGATAATCATAAAAGTTCGAATTTCTGGCTGCAAAACTCTGAAATTGGGTTGTAATAGTTGTGGTGGGAGGTGAATGGCGTGGAACTGGACCATTGTTTCTTGAAGATAAACTACATCGATGGTTCAAAAAGCTCGTTACTTTGACAGAAACAAATCAAAACTAAAAATACTAAAATGCCCTCATTTTGTTCATAATTTTTTACCCTAAATGGAAAGTTTGGTCATTGTATAGACGCCTAAGAGGCCGGCCATGGGCTTCAATTTCTAAGATATGCTGGTGCAAGGCATTCTATTTGTCCTTATCCTGGTCCATTAAAGATCCAAGCTTTGCTTCAAAATAAATTTTTATCAAGAATGAATGCTTGTGTTCGTTCAATTGCTGAGAGAGTCATTGGGTCAGCATATCATCGTGAAACTATAATAGGAAGAAAATGGTAACTCGGCAACAAATTTGTTGGGAAGTACTGCAGATTTTAATGCTTAATGTGTTTAGAATTTGTAAGATTGGACCTTGCTCTGATTGCAGAGATCAGACGAGCTTCTAGGTACTTAGCCTTATTGATACTGTTTGCTATCTCTAGATTGCGCCAATGGGATGCCTCATTTAGATGTTTCATGTCTGCTTCATCTGATCGTCTGATTTCTGGTTATGCTAGCTGTGGCTCGTATGATGATCAAGCTTTTAGCTTCTTCTTCAAGTATAATTGTGTAGAAGGCTTTTGAGGAAGATTTTAACACGTCTGTCACGAGCAAAACCAACCCAACCCATCAACGAACCAAATGCTTGGAAAGGCCCCTAAAGTGCACCTCACAAAGTTTGAGTGCCTTAACGCATGTTCACCCATAAAAAAATTTGGCCATGGAAGGGCCTTATCGCCCAACTAATAACATGCAAGTAATCTTTCGGGGTGGTTGCCTCGTATGCTGCTTGATTGTGCATATCCCCCTTGTATGGAGCAATGTGCCACCACAGTCCGACCCAACAAAGCACACCTGCTATGTAAACAAGTTGTCCAAGCACTCGAGCTCTTTTTAGGGTCGGGAGATAAATCCCCAACAACCAGGATTATCCCATTGAGAGTCCATCAATTCCGGAAATATGACACTTCTAAAACTTCTTTGAAAGAAGTCAACCTCACCTCAACAAACAACTTCAATGGCAAGCTTAATCCTTGTACATACTCGACTATGCTAGCAATTTGAGGAACCCTTTCAACTATTTAAGGGATTATACCACTATAATTATTTTGAGAAAGCCATTAAGCTGAGTGTGGTGTAATGGATCACATTGATTCACAGTTACAATTGCTAATGCAATCTTGTGCAAGTGTAATCATGATAGTAGCCGGTTGCTCTATGCCTTTATAAGTAAAAGAATGAACTTTGATCATTAGGAAAGAAAGCATCAAATCAAAACCGACAAAGATGTGAACAAGTTGATGGAAACAAGAAACAGAGTGCATTTAAGGGGGGAAAAAAGAGTAAATGTCATTAAAGCGTACATTGAGGGGGGAAAAAACCAGTGGCCTCACCTAAACATCAACAGCTCTCCACAAGCCAACTTTTTGTACAGTCGCGGTTATCATATGAACTAAACTCACCATTTTTAAAATTTTTACACCCTTAATAACTCGTATAATCATTCGATCTCCTCTGCATGTAGCATTCTGTTGTGTCTGACAACAGAAACCTCGGGTTTGCTCGATTCTATGTATACAATCTGAAGCTACAAAATGTACAGTTTCCAGTACAAGCAACAACTTTTTTATTTCCATACAGATCTTACCTGTCTAAAAAGATAGGTAGAAGCATAGCTCTAAGATAGGGGAAGCTCTCGTAATAGCTTCTGTTAGCTGTACAAACACATTATTTCCTACACCAACTAAGCGGTAGGGTGTGGAGATTGAGCAGCAATTCTCCTTTCTGAAAAAAAAAAACATGCAATATCGCCTATTAGAAGGTTTCAAAACATGGAAAATGAATCAAATTTGAACTGACCAAAAAGAGAGGTGAATATTGGTATAATAGTTCAACATCTGATAATAGGAATCATGTCATTTCAACAGCCATATATATGCCCGCTTTAGCTCAAATCCCTACGGTTTCACCATCATAGAAATGTGGTTTATGAGCCTGTTTCACTTTCTAAAACGCTCAATGCAATGCATTAAAAAAGTAAACAGGGAAGCACGAAAACTCTTCGTGCAAAAGCGTGCCTATTACTAATGCAGAAAGAGGTTAAAAGGCAACTTCATCAAAAGATACTTGAAAACATGTTGTGAGAGAGTATATCTT
This sequence comes from Kokia cookei, assembly GCA_039519145.1. Lineage (NCBI taxonomy): Eukaryota > Viridiplantae > Streptophyta > Magnoliopsida > Malvales > Malvaceae > Kokia > Kokia cookei. Next base: position 269,714 of record CM076905.1, on the reverse strand, counting down.
CTACGATTACTATAACGCAATGAACCAATCACAATCTTGAATTGTGTAGAGCCTGTGAAACTGTTGTGGAACCTGTATTTTTTAAGTGAATGGATAATTTCAGCTCTAGGGAACTTGCTAGCACCATGTATGAACAGATAAACTTAAAAGCAGTCATAGAAGGCAAGGAAGAATCAGTACCCCCAGCAGCAACAAGTTTCTCTACACGCGCAACAATATGTTTTCCGTAAGTGTACTTCTTCAATGCATTTAAATGGACCTTAATTCGAGAAAGGATCAGCTCACGTTGCTGGTCATCACAAGTCTCTAATACTTTCTGTACAACATAATTTGCAAACTGATCCTTCATCATTGCCTGAAACAGACAAATGGAAGTCAGTAAAAATGACATGGAAATCTAAAGGGTAATAAAAGAAGCTAAATCTTGAAGACCATGCAATCAATGTTAAAAGGTCCGTTCCGATCACAGTTGTTTCATGACATATTGCATCTCGAGATATCAGTAAGATAAGTAAGTTATAAAAGTTAAGCACAAAATGAACCACACCTGAAGAGGTTCATTCTCATCAGTAGAACCAAGCATTTCATTCACCAATAACTGACGCTCAGAAGGACCGCCAAAAGTTAAGCACTTCTCAACAACATTAGAGGCAAACTTCTGTTGACTCATCTGGACGATCTTTCCAGCTAACTCCTTAATTATAATTGAGCGCTCATGAGGCTTTCCATGCTCCAGTACATGCTGTTACGTAAATAAAAAAGGTTGGTTCAAGCAGCGAGCAGTTTAAGTGATACTATAGACGGCATAAACAAAGTGAAAGATACACCACAAAAATAAACAACAAAAAGCGTATTTAGACATAAAGGCAACAAGGGTGAAGACACTCGAGAAGGTTTCATTGGTTGATTACTTTTCAACCAACAAATCCTATAATATGCCAAATATAAGTATTCAGAAAAAAATCACAACCTGGACAACATAATTGCCATACTGGTCTTGGGCCAACATGCTAACAGATCCTAGAATCTCGTCCATAACTTTGCTCTGTGTTTTTGGGTCCTTGCAGTGCTCCAGTATTCTCTGTAGTGTTAACCGAAAAAAATAATACAGAATTGGTCTTTCTACAAGGTAGTTCTAAAGGCCAAAACAAAATCAGAAAAAGGAAAAAGAAAAAAAGGCTCTGGACCTGTATCACTCGGCACCCATATGGATGAGCAGAAAGGGTCACAACTTGATCAAAAAATGTCGTAACTATAAATTGAATGTTTTCCTCAGGAACACATTCGATGCATTTTTGGATAACATGGTTGCCATTCTGATCACGTACGCAACGCATCACACTACCATCAAGCTCTTGAACCATTTTAATCTTCTGATCCAGATCAACAACTTCTATGGCCTTGAATGTCAAACAAATCATACATAATTGTGAGAATGCAAGGCAGTATTCTTGGTGTGACCATCCAGAATAATATCAATTAGTATGAACACTAAGAAATCTATAAAACAAAACAAGCTAAGGCGATGACAGAGTAAAGCTCTATTATTAAAGCACATATATATTAGCACATATTTACAAACTAAACATAAAGAAATAAGTTCTGCATGAAAAGAGATGTCCAATAAATGATAAGAATCAACAAGCAACTAGATGATTATAAACAAACCAAATGGACAAAAAATATTGTACAAAATGAAGTCCAATAAATAGCAATAATCTTTACTAATACCTTCTGGATCACCCGACATCCATACATTTGCAGACCAAGAGTTAAAACATGACCAAAAAGCTTGCCAGCAAGTTCCCTTCTCTGACTTGGAAGTCCATGCTCAAAAAACTGTACAAATTTAAGATATCATTTGGTAAAGACAATAAGCCATAAAATTGTAAGACTAAGCAGATAAGGAACAGATTAAGAAGCAGATACCTTTTGAATAACATAATTACCAAACACATCAGTCATCAAAGCAAGAGCTTGAGGCATGATTTCCTCATAAACCATAGTTTTCTCTTCAGTTGTGGCTGTTTCAAGTTTTTGCTGAATAAACCTGCTGCCATATTGATCCGCACTGCTCATCAAAAGCATAAAAATGTCAGGATATGACAGTATGACAACATGAAACATGATTAGGATATGAGAATACCTGAACTCAACAACATGACCAGCAATTTCTGAAAGTTCAAAACACTTTGTTTTATTGCTCTTAAACTCTTCAAGTAGGGAGGAGGAAAAGCTTTCATCAATATTACATCCTGGATCCAAATGCCAGGGTCCCATTACACTCCCAGCTAGATTCCTCATCCCGGAAGGAAAACGCATATTCAGGTCGGTGTGTCTGATAGGACTACCGGGTCCAACTGGAGAATTTGGAAGAACAGCATTTGCTAAGGGGCTTCCAGGATAAGACATGCCAACTCCAAAGGTGTTATTTCCATAAAAGCCATGGAGATTTGAACTACCAGATTTAGCACCCAATGGAACACCATATTGGGATTTTTGAGGTGATAGCAGAGCTCCGAGATAAGCTTTTTGAAGCTCAAGCAAGTTCATGTATGAATTACCAAGGAAATTTCTATCCATAGTGGGGTCATTAAGAGCTGCCTGCTGTTCTGCAGCATAATCAGAAGTCCTTAAATACTGAAGATACAAAGGATCAATGAAAGGTGCATTCAGAGCATTTCCAGCTATTTGGCTTCCAACTCTACCAAGATTATGGGACTCAGATGCAGCATTTGAAATATTCTGACCAGAACCAAAAGCTCCCCCAAGCACTCTGGAGTCCATTCCAGGGACTGCCATAGCTGATGCAGCAGCAACATTTTCAAACAACGGTGGCAAATTCCCAGATCCAAGTTGGCTAGGAACCATATTGGCCAAAGCAGGATTTAAAGAGTAACCACTTAACCCATAGTTTGGAAATGATGCATTTGCGCCATCACCATACTGATATTGAGCAGGTAAGTTGCCACTGCCATTAAGTGTGGAAGCGGGTGATCCTTTCAAGTAAGAATTGTTTGAAGGAACAGCAGATTTCTGGAGCACAGCTTGCCTATCAGAAAGCAAGGAAGGGCTTTTCAGGTCCGATCTAATCCCATTACTCTTAACTGAAGGCATATGTAAATGGCCAGATTCTGGTTTCTTCAAGTATGCCTGCTGTTTGATATGATCCTGACCATCTTGCAAACCAAACAGATAATTCTGGTGATTCTCAACATCTTGTTCAATCTGTGATGCTAACTGATTATCTTCATCTATCCCATGATTTGATGACAAGTTCATGCCTGATAAAGCAGCAACGAGATCATCAGATCCGTTGACACCAGAAGTGACGCCACTAAATGTGCTCGGACTATTGATGTTTCTTTTCTCTGATATGCCAACTCTGCCTCCACCAATTGGTGTCAGGCAAGGACTAGAAGCCCTAGCTACGAGTTGGGGATCAGGAGTGGTACTCCTAGACATTGAAGCACCTACAACAGCAGCATATGTATATGAAGAAGGTGGCCCGATGTTATGGACAGCAGACGATCCCTGACCACTTGCACTTGACCTTAAAGGATCTGCAGAAGTAAGTTGTCGCCGCAAATGAGCGAGCTCAGATTCAGCAGAACCTACATTCTCAAAGTTCTCATCAAAAGCATTACGACTCGCAGGACGTGATGGTATCCTAGCGACTGGAGCAGTGTGTCCCAAATCATCCTGCAAGGATTCTAGATATTAGATCACTGCACAAAAGAAAGAAGGTAAAATTCCAGAAGATTCTGAAATATTAACAGAAAGAACTTAGCTTGATAGTTACATAGAAAGTTAAGGAACAAGGAACAAGTCGAAAACTTAAACCAGCAAGATTTTACGTAGCATTTTTTTAACCTTGGATATACTTTAAAACTTAAAAAACCTAGCGACGTGCGAACCATGACAGAAGATTGATCACAAATACACCTACTAAGTATGCACATAGTACTATCACAACCTTGGGAACCACAAAATTGGGAAATAATTATATCAGTCATAGATATGATTTAAAACATACATCACTGAGTATTCTTCAATGGAAGACGGCGTGTTCCATAAAGATATTCAGCGCATGTCAAGAACGTAAAAATCAAGTGGAAAGATCACTACAAATAACTCGTAAATGGAGAATCCTCAAATAAGCAAATTATTATCAGCAACAAAAAAAGGCAGACTGTCTAAAATCAACAAGGTGTTATCACCTGAAAAATTTCGGCAAAGCTTTTCTGTTTGCTTCCAAGTCCTATACCAGACAAACCAATCAGTCCATCACCACCCCAGTCTGCAGAGCTATGCACTTTCTCTGCCTCTACTTCGTTCTCTTGTTTCCTGGTATCAAACCCCGGCGGCATCGAGAACAACGACCTATTGCTACCATTATCAGCCCTATTCAATTTCCTCCTATCTCCAATCCCACCTATAGCTAAACTCTCTCCCTTTAACCTATGTGCAAACTTCCAATCCTCCTTTGAAAGCAAAGGAGGTGGGAGCCTCGGGTTGAGATTCACATTCGAGTAATAGTATGAATGATAAGCTGGATCAGACCTAAGTTCTTCCTCAGATGCAAATCCATTTCCATTTTTAGCTCCAGCAAAAGCCGAAAAGGCAGTGGCAGCGAAACCACCACCAGTACCAGCGGAGGAGGTGGCACCCCCAAACAAACCGCCAACCGCACTCAGTGAACCCTCCACGGTAGGAGGAGCAGAGCCACTTCTATACAAGTTTAGCTCGCGTTCAAGATCATCAGCATCTTGCCTGCTATGCTGTTCACGTAGCAATAACCCTATCTCTTTCTCTAAGTCATCCCCAAATGATCCTTCACTACTTCCTATCATTGGTCTTCTATCTAACTCAGATAACATTCTTCAAAAACCCTAATTGATCATTAACCTCTATCAGAACTCTCAAAACAATCACTACCCAAAACCGATAAGCAGCCTCTAAATCCAAAAGAAACTAAACTTTTCTACACTGATACACCTAAACCCCATATTTACAAACTAAAGATTCTCACTTTAAGCTACCAAATGTGTTAAAGATCAAAACTTTAATTTCCCTAAACTCATAAACAGCAAAAAAGTCCACCTGCCCAAGAATCAAACCAAGAAAAACAAAAACAAAAGAGTGCCCAAATTTTAAATATTCTTCAAATTTGGAAACGATAAATCAACCAACAAAAACCATGTAAGAAAGCCATGATTTTCAAGTAAAAAACAGCAACAAAAATTAAAAATAGAGCTAAAAATAAAGCAGAATAGCTTAAGGAGAAAAAAAAGCTTTATTTTTGAAGCTGAGAGATCAAAAAAAGAGTGAAAGAAGTTCAATGATATATAGAGAAAGAGTAGACGGCTGAGATCAAATCAAGCGGCGATTGTTTCTTACAAGAACCCCTTTTAGGGTTTTGTTACAATTTAGAAAAGCTTGGATTAAATACAGCGATGGTAAAAAAAGTTTTTTTTTTTTTTTTTTTTTACTTTGTCTTGCTTTGGGATATTTTATTCATTTTACATATTTATTATTTCTTTTTATTTAACATTGATTTACGGAGTATTTCCTAAAAGTCAGGGCTGACTGACCAAGTGATGACTGACTGATGTAGGGAAAACATAAATTAACGGTTCATTGAAATTTAAGAAAATCTAGTTTATTGTTTTTTCAATTTAATATTTTTTATTTAAAAAATCCATTCATTTCCTATAATAACCATGTTTATTTATTTGATCTCATGTCACCTTCAGCAATGGCAACTCTTGGTTCCATAGATTTTGATCAACTTTTGAACTGATATCTTATTTTTATTATTTTATGTCTATGAGTTATGATTTTTTAACAATAATATTTTTAATATTATTCACCATTCTTAAATAAATTTTCACATTTATGAATCAAAATTTTATTTTTTAAAATATTTTTGTATTTGTGATTATACATGATTAAAATATATTTTATTCGGTGTTTATTTTTTAAAAAATATATGAATAAAAGAAGGCAGGTAAAAAGTTAAATGTAGTTAAATATCTGAATTACCTGTTTTGGTACTAATAATTTATTAATTATTTATTACATTAAAACTCGTATTGCCTGGATCTTTGTTTTGTTTGTTTGTTCTTTTATAACATTTTTGGATAATGGCAAACACAGTTAAAACTCCGTTAGTTAAGGAAACTGTTTGCAGTCCAAAGCCAGGCACTTCAGAATTCAGTGCACTTTGTGCCCTTTTCAAGTACATTTCAATCAAATCGCTTTTTTCTTCAATTTTTTAATCCCAAAACTATTTTTCCTTTTACCAAAAAAAAAAAAAAACTCTTAAATAGTTTTTCTATTTTTTATTACAACTGCATATATTTAATGGTTTGATGACATTTTAGTCCTTATATCATTTTTCTCACGTTAATTTTTATTTTTATTTTACTATTTTAATCCCTCACATTATCGAAAGTTCCCCAATTTAATCATTTAGACATTAAAAAAATCAGTTAAATAAATAACGTACTATAAAATATTATATCAATATAAATCAATCTAAGTCAAATCGAAACGAATTAAATAAAAACTGAAACTGTGAAATTTTAAACTCCAGTTATATCTAACCTCAAATTAAGACAACCCAAACCCTTTTTATCCATTATTAGCAAGATTTTATTATGTTTAGGGGTAATTTACTCAAATGAATCAAAAATTTTATTTTTTATAAAAATATACACCAAAATAGCCTAAAATAAACAGTAAAGATTCTAAATGGTCATCCAATGTCCGACACCTACTTAGATTTCACCCCAATGATTGGTGTCAGACAATAAAAATGGTATTTTTTTATCTCGATCATGCAATGGCCGACACTTATGTATTTTTTTAATCCGGTATTATATTGATATACGAAAATACGAGATTTTGAGGAAAAAAATTTGGTGTCGACACCACCTTTTTTGTCAGACAAATTTTTTTTTTTGTGTTGGCCATGCATTGGCCGACACCAGTATTTTTTATCAAAAAGAATTTGGTGTTGGCCATGCATTGACCGACATCACCTTTTTTATCTGATAAAAAAATATTTTTTTTGTGTTGGTCATGCATTAGTCAACACCACCTTTGTATCAGATAAAAAAAATTTTGGTGTTGATCATTACTTGGCCGACACCACCTTTTTTATCTGATAAAAAATTCAAATTTTTTTGGACACCAGTATTTTTTATCAGATAAAATAATTTTGGTGTTGGTCATTGCTTGGCCAACACAAAAAAAAATATTTTTTTATCAAATAGAAAAGGTGATGTCGGCCAATGCATAGCCAACACCAAAAAAAAATTATCTGACAAAAAAGATGGTGTCGATCATGTATTGGCCAACATCAAAAATTTTTTCTTAAAATCTCGTATTTTCGTATATCAATATGATACAGGATTAAATAAAAATACATAGGTGTCGGCTATTGCATGGCCGAGACCAAAAAATATCATTTTTATTATCTGACACCAATTATTGGAGTGGAATTTGAGTAGGTGCCGGCCATTGGATGACCATTTAGAATCTTTACTGTTCATTTTAGATAATTTTAGTGTATATTTTTTAACTTGGGTTATTTTTGTAAACAATAAAAATTTTTGAGTCATTTGGATAAATTACCCTATGTTTAGACTCTATCGCATTTAGGGCAGTTGGGGCGGCTTTACCTAATTCCCTGCCCCGTTCAATTTGCTACACCACTGCTACCAATAAGTAGAATTTTACAAAGATATAATATTATTTAAAATTTTAAATAATTTGGATTGATTTAACTTATTATTATTTAAATTTAATTATAAAATATTTAAAATCAATAAATATTTTGCTTAAATGAAGTTTGACAAAAAAATAAATCGTAATTTTCTTCTTATTAATAGTAACACCATTAAACATTATCGTTCAAACAAATGCAAAAAAAAAAAAAAAAAAGATTTAAATTTATAAAATATTTAACATTACATTAAAACTTGTCATACAAATAAAAATATCAGATATATAATAATAAAAAGTTTAAAGATGTGGATAGATTAATTAATTTTTTTTTTTAACAATTTCATTGTAATTTTTGCTCATATACGAGAGGATAATACATTTCAATTAAAATTTAATCGACAGACTACTTAAATTTTTATTTGTTAATTTAAAATTATTTTTTAAACCTAATTATAAAAATGCATAAATAAATAAGATTATGTTATTGGAAACTCGAACATTCAAATCATAAAAACTTGATTTACTTAGAATTTTTCAAATGATTTCAACTCCATAAACTAAAATCATTTACTAAATTAATACGCATTGACGACAGAAAGTGACCTAAATGCTTTGTTTCCATCTCCAGTCGGAAATTTCCATGGAACAAATGGGATATCCAGCCAGACCTAAAACTACAACCTAATTTTCCTGCCTTATAGGACAAGGCAACTCAAATTCCTACTTATAATTTCTTATATCAACATATCATATCCCATTTTTCTCACCAACTAGAACTTCAATTTGCTTAAAAATTCAATGGGATAATATAATTTTGGTCCCTAAACTTGATAATTAGGTTTATTTTGATATTTGTACTTTTTTCATTTCGGTACTTAAACTTGATAATCAAATTCATTTTGGTCATTGAACTTGGATTTCATCCAAATTAGATCAAACAAATGTTCTTGGAATAGGAATAGGTTGATCGGTCGAACCGATTGGATCGAGAATTGATTGGTATACTGGTCCAAACAAAGAGATTGAATCAAAAACTACTCGAAACTAGTAAAAATTGGAATCTAGAATAAAAACCAATAGTTGAACTGATTTAATATTTTTAATTTTTTAATTTTTCATGAAATTTTAATTTTTACTTATTTATTGTTGGTTTAGCAGTTTAACCGATCACAACGATTGAATCAAGAATTAGTAGTTTGACCAGTTTAACCACTTGTCTAATTTTTAGAATGCCGTATGTAACACTTTAAGATTGTATAGCGTTATCACCTGAAATTTTATATGCATCTTTTAATTTTCAAGTGATGATGTGGCACCATATTAAAATACCACGTCATCAAACTTTTATATTTTTCAATATCAAAGACTAAAATGAATTAATAAAAAAATATAATTACCAAAATAGACCTGATTTTTTTTTTTGAATATATTGGTATGATTACATGGTAGTATCTGTTTATACTTTTTAAACCCTTTGACAACGCACACACACAGGTGCTCGAACCCGAGCCTCCTAAGATGAATATCATCCTCTTTTCCACTGGAACCACTCGTTGGATTCATATAGACCTGATTTTCAAATTCAAGACAAAAATTATATTATCTCTAAATAAAATAATACTAATAATAATAAAAGAAAATGGTCGGGAAAGTGTCATTTTCATTCACTTGGTAAGCAACAACTACTGGGGTTAAGGCTATAAATATAGACGATGTTACTTAAGTAGACTGGCCACAATTATGGAACAAAATTACCTATTTTCTAATCTCTATATTTGTACATATCCAGTCCCTGTAAATTTTTTCTTCTGAAAGGGCCTGTATATTATTGTTTGTGCTTTCTGGGGATGAATACTAGAACTCAAGTTTTGATCGGGCTTTTTATGATATCAGTTTTGATTAGATTTATTTACGAGTTGGATTATTCGTTTTTGAGTCCGTATGAATTTTAAAATGACTGAGGAAAATATGTTCAGTTTGAAAAATATGTTTGAGCAAAAAAATCAGACCCATTTAAAATATGAATCAAGTTCAAGCTCGAACATTCAAGACTTGAATCTAACTCGTTTTTATATGTATATATTATATAATTTATAACACGTAGAAACTAAACTTACACCTCACTTGAGGAGCTGGCTTGGACTACGAGAGTGTATAGGGATTGGTTCATTCTCGTTTTCCTAATAATTTTTTTATTTTTTTAATAATATAAAAATTAAATTCATCCATTTAATTATAAAAGGATTACTTTAATTTAATTTTGCAAAGATTTTTCAAAAACTTTTTATTTCGTATTTACCATAAGTAAAAATTAATAGGAATCTCGATTCCTTCTAAAATTACAATTTAATTTCAACCTTTTAAAATAAATTTCAGACTTCCCCTCTCCAATCTATAATCATGAACTACCATAACAATAATCATTATAAAATAAAAATTACTTAAATTTAATATTGTGAGTTTCATGAATTCATTCAATTATATTAAATTTAAAACTTAATGTTTATATTTTGTTATAGCAGAAAACATTTTTTAACTTCAAAATTTATGTCAGCAATAATTTTAATTTGTTTGAGCTTAAAAAAATTTAGTTTAGTCGTAAATGCAAAGTGCTGAACAAAGCCCATACATAGAGGAAAAGATCAGAGATATTTTTCATGTGCCTATCCCCCCCACTTATTTGCTGCTTTTAATGCTTATGGTTTAGCCACGTGAAAGGTACAATTTAATTTTACTTATATATACAATCATAATTATAATTACAAGAGATAAATGTTAAATTTATATATAATTTAGATTCAATGTGTAATATTGTACCTAAACTTTAATTTTGTTTAATTTTATACATAAAATTATAATTTGATTCAATTTTCACAAATTACTAATAACATTATTGAATTAGTGTTATTTTACGTTTATATATTACGTGCACAAACAATTATATTAATCTTATATGAAAATAAATGTATGTATTAATTTCCTTAGATGCATACAATTGAATTAAAATCAAAATTTCATGTATATATATATGAACCACAATTCAAGTTTCATATATACAATTACACTAAACCAAAATTTATATATCAAGTTACACATTAAATCAAAATTTATGTATAAATTTAATATTTATCCTTAATTATAAATTATACACATTTAAATAACTATGATAAAAATTTATCATTATAAAGCGAAAAAAAAAAAAAAAAACTTATAATTGAAATAATATCTCGACAGGATCCACTCATGGAGTAAAAGTGGATATTTAACTAATTTAATTAAAACTTATAAATATTTTGAAAGTTTAATGAGATTCCACACAAAATTTTGACCCCTTTTAAGGGGGTATAAAGCTTAATGAGAAATTTCGAAAGGTTTCGATTAAACTAAAACCTCGCATCTCTAATCTTATTTAACAAAACATTATAATAATAATTATAATGGTATTTCCTTAAAAAAAATTATTATAATAGTAAAAGTGTTTTGGAAGTCTTATACTAATAGTTATATTGTAATATGTCCTTTTACTAAAAAAAATCCTTATATATTGTATTAAAGAGTAAATTGATCATTTATGTTAAAAAAATCATCCATTTACGGGTACATCATGCTGATGCATAAGAATTAGATTTTAATAATAAAAATTGATGAAATTTTTAACAGATGACCAATTTGTTCTTTGATTAAATGTGCAATGATTAATTTACTTATTTTTTAATAGAAAGAATAAAATATAATTTGATTTCTAATACTAAATCCTCTATAACACTTTCACCCACTTCCAACACATTTACGAGTTTTATTAGACTAATCATGTATACTTTACGACTAAACCAAATGGTGTTTAGAGAATTAATGTGATCTTGCTTTGAATTAAACAATAATAGTTCATTAATTGTATTTATTGTTTTTTAAATATAAACTTTAGTGCTAACATGCATATCACTCATAAAAGTATCATGAAAGCTTCTCTATTAAGAGTTCAATTATATTTTATTTCTTTTATTCAAAAAGTGAAGTTAGATTAAAGAACAATTTGGTATTTTTTATTAAAATTTTCCTTTATTTCTATTATTAAAAGCTGACATAGTGGATAAAATAATTAAATAATTGCGCATAGTATGTCATATGTACCTAAGTTAACATTCAACTATCATTTTTTTTAATAACATACAACCATCAGTTTTTAACGGTAAAATCTGAAGAAATTTTTAACGAAATGATGAATTTACTCTTTGATCTGATGTGTAAAAATTAATTTATTCATTTTCAATTAAAATTAAAATGCAATATAATTCTTAATTTCTTAGTAGTTTATGGTAATTTTACCCTTTATTTATTTAAAAGTGATTAGCTGAAACTTTTGAGTCTTCACATCACGCCTTGCTTTTTTCAAAACAATGACCCCACTTTGTTTTTCATCATCTTTTTGACTAAATCTTTGGATTTGATTTTTCATGATTTTTATCTATGCATAAATTGCGGCCCTTAAAATTAAATAATTACCACTCTAAAAAATTAATTTCTACTACGTTTATATCTCTCAATAAGTTTCAAATCTTGAAATTTAAAAAAAAAAACACTTTAAATACATTTAAATTCATATTTTTATGTTAAAATAGTAACGGGGAAATTTGAATTAAAGCTTGCTCAATGGATATTAATTTTTTTTTTCTAAAGTGTTGGGGAAACCCAAAGTTTAATTATAATAATATTTTGTATTAAATAAATAAAAATAAATTTATAGTTCATTTTTAAAATACATTATATCATTATATATAATAATTAAAAATTACATTAAGAAATTCGTTAGAAAATACCATAAACAATAATTTCATATATATAGGCAAGTCAATATATTTAAGTATAAATTATGTTGGATTTTTACTTTATAATAGTAAATTTAGATACATTATCTTTATAATTAGCAATTAATATAATTATACTAACACATTTTTTTATTGAAATGATTGTACTTATCCTCATCTTAGAAAATCATTCATGAAAGTAGATATATAATTTCTAAACCGAATTAAAGTATTTTTGGTGAATTATAAGAGAAAGACAAAGTCTTAACAATAAAATAATAAGCACGATTCGAACTCAAATCACATTTGGGATAGTGAACGTCCTGACTATCAAACCATAAGCCGAATTAAATTTTTAAAATACATCAACGTGTATAAAAACCAAATTGAACATTGGTTAAAAAAACCTAATCTTCCCGATCATCAAGGCTGTTGATATATTTTCAATATATATATATATATTATTTCAATAATTATAAGTGAAAATTTATAAGTAATAAAATATTATAACATTTGGTTATTAAATAAAAATTGTCACGGTTTATAATGATAATTATTAATAAATAATTATAATTATTCAAGTAGATCATATCTATTGAATAATTATTATGAGAGAAATTTCATTTGTATGATACATCCAAAAACAAAAAAATTTATTCCTATAATATTGTTTTATAAAGAATTGTTACAGAAATTCTTTATGTAAATTAATATCTTTACTATGCTCCGCTCGGTGTTCAGGGAATATTTCCGTTAGTGCAAAATATAGATAATTATTGGGTTTCATTGTCTTTTTGAGATTCTTTTGCACACCATAATATAAATGAATATGAATCGAACTTTAAAAAAAATGACATTAATACACATATTGAAATTTTCATTAATATATGATAAAATTATTTTATCCTCACACACCAACAAAAACAAGACAAACATGACAACAAATATTTTCTTACTTCACTCCTCTTGCATCTAAGATCGTCAAATTTTGAAGGTCTTTTTTCTATCGCTTTTTTTAGGGTATGTTAACTAAATATCTTTTAGATGGGCGGTGATTATGATGTGATGAAATTTTTTTTATTTTACATCTATAATAATTAATTTTATCTTATTTATAATCTTATCGAAAGTAAATGAAAAAGAAACATCCTTACTAAAAAGAACAAAAGTGATGCACATTATTTGTTTTCGTGGTACTTGTCTTGGGGTATTTAATATTTCGGACATTAACGTGCTATATTTGGTTGCCACGTTAGGACACACTATTTGTTTCATGCACACACATATTAGGTAGTGGATTCGACTGTCACCTAAGCTTTCAAAAATTTCCCCACTTTTTATTTCTTAAAAAGAAAAGGAAATACTTTAGGAAATGGACCTATTCTTTGGGCTTCCATCCTTCATAATTGGACTTTATTTGATAGTTATTTATCGGATTATTCGTAAAAATACATATTTATAATAATATAATTTACAATTTTTATTTTTTATTTTTTTAAAATAGAGTTGACATTCGATTAATTTGTTACATTAATTCGTCTAGTTCAAATTTTATGTGTGACTTTTTATTTATTTTATATAAATATATAAGAAAGGGTAAAAATATTTTCATAATAATATAACATATTTTTGTATAAAAAATAATATTTTAATCATTTTTCAATTGAACTTATATTTGATTGATTAGCAATTCAATTAAGAATTTAAATATATAAAAAAATCAATGTAACAAAAAATCTCATCAAATACGTATTTTTCTAAAATTTGATATGTAAAGATAAAAACAATAATATATAAAACTTATTTTGTAAAAGATTTTGAAAATTTTAAATTTATAGATTTTTTATTCAATTGGGTAAGTTTTTACTAATTTACAAAATATGAAAAAGATAATAATATATATAACTTATTTTGTAAATGATTTTTATAGATAAGTAGAGGAAAATTTAATGTCAAATAATATTTTTGAACGGAAATCTTAAAAAGGGTCGTCATTGGTGACTATATTACTATTCATTAACACGTATCGCCATGAACGCATCTTCCGTTTATGACGGATCAAAGGAAAGCAAGTAACGTGTCGTATTTTGATTGGACCATGTCATCTCCGTACTTACGGCATACGGAAGTCCGTTCCTTCTCCAGAAACCGCTCCTTTTAATCATCTCTTTCGCTCCTTATTTAAATCCCTTCCTTTCTTCATCTTCACTCTTTCTCTCCCTTTTCCCCCTCTTTCCTTTGGTCTTTCATTAAAGAAAAAAAAAAAAAGTTTTTTACCCCTTACATTGTTTGATCACTTTGGGTCTGGTAATGTTCGATTCTTTACTTGTTCTGTTCTTCATTTCTTGTCTTTTTTCTTTTTAAAGTTTTTATTATTATTTCATGTCGATTATGGGTTTTCTTTTATCTGCGTTTATTTTTACATAAAATGCGTAATGTGTTAATGTCTCTGGATATTTAAAGACAATAATGACAATGAAATCTTTGTCTGTCTCTAATAATCCTTTGGGTAACACTTTTTGAAGATTAAAAAAAAAAAATGGAGGATGAAGATCAGATCAATCGGGGCATTGATTCAAAATATGAATGTCTTTTATTTGGTAAATATTTCAACTTTCTTTAATCAACATTCATCTTTTAATTGTATCAAATGTAAAATTTTTAAAAGCTAACCTTTGTATTAAATGAAAAAATAAATACAGATGTAGATGACACCCTTTACTCTCTGACTTCTGGATTATCCAGGGAAGTTACCAAGAACATTCAAGGTATTGTTTTTTTTTTTTTTAATATTTCATTGAGAAATTGTTAGCTTAATCTTGAAATTCATAACTTTTTTTTTTTTTTTTTGTGGATGCCATTTTATAGAATATATGATTCAAAAGCTTGAAATGGAGGAGGAAAAAGTTCCTGAATTATGTGTTTCTTTATACAAGCAATATGGCACAACAATGGCTGGTTTAAAGGTAAAGGCTGTCATCACATTCTTTTGTGAATCTCGAATTCATTTAAGGGGTGACATTGTTTGTCCTTTTTCTCCAGGCTATTGGCTACAACTTCGATTACAATGAATTTCATGAGTACTTATCTTTCTTCCCATTCATGTTTTTGTTTTGATGATATGATTCTGTGTATGGTATAAGTTTCTAACGTATTCCCTTTCTTACAGCTTTGTTCATGGGAGATTGCCTTATGAATTGCTAAAACCAGACCCTCTTTTGAAGACTCTCTTGCATAGCCTGCCTATTCGGAAAGTTGTAAGAATCCGAATTCTTCTTTATGAATCGCATTGTGATGATCATCTAGAGGAGATCCCTTGTGACTATTAATGTTATGGTGTTGGTATAATACAGATTTTCACGAATGCGGATAAGAACCATGCTGACATAGTGCTTAACAGGTTGGGATTGGAGGATTGTTTTGAAGGGATTATATGCTTTGAGACCCTGAATCCCACAAACGAAGATGATTCTTCGGCTGATGATTCTAACACCGAAATTTTCGACTACTATACATACATTACTTGTCCTGATTCCGAGCTTGAACTTCCAAGTCCTAAAGTTGTGTGCAAACCACTTGAAAAAGCATATGAACAAGTTTTTGAGATGGCCAACATCGACCCCCAGAAAACGGTAAATCGATGATACCTATAAACTTTTGAAGTGATCTGAATTTGAATAACTTCTATCAAATGTTACAATGTCTTGTATTGCAGTTGTTTTTTGATGACAGCATCCGAAATATTCAGACCGGTAAAAGTATGGGCCTTCATACCGTATGGGTAAGCCACTGAATATCTAACTATGTCCTTATCCTACACTCGCACCCATGTCCAAGCATTATAGGTTTTACTCACTGGTTTCCAACGGTACCGATATAGGTGGGAACTTCTCAACGAACTGACAGTGCGGATTACGCATTAGAGAGCATTCACAATATCAGGGAAGCATTGCCAGAGCTTTGGGAAGCAGCAGATGAGAAGATTGACAACATTCTGCATTCTGGGGAGGTACCTGTCGAGACAACAGTTATAGCATAGCTTTAGCTCTTATATTATAAATCTATATTTGGTGTGTTTTCATCACTCTTTTGTAACATGTAGAGTGGGGTCGTAACAGTTACTTTATTTAAACTTTTTATTAAAACACTTATCTTTCGATATATTCCGACACTGAAACAAGATTTGATCGTTTAATATATGATTACATTGTTCTAGGAAATGAATATCTGTTAGATCCTAGTTAGTTCTTGACAGGTTTCCAACATGAAAGTGCATAAATAATTCTCCCTTTCCATCCCTGTAACATCCAACGGCCATCAACATCCACAACAAAATCCCTATGGTAACTAGATTGGACCATGTCCATTACTTTCTTCACAAGCTCTTGATTCAATGAAACCTGCTTGAACCCTGTCCTCAGGGTCCGAACCTGCCATTGCTTGTACGTTTCTGGTCTTTCAACTCTTTCAGTACCCTCGCATGCAACGAGGTTCATAATGTCCCTCCCATGTATTTCCTTCTCAAACATCATCCTTTGTGGATCGTCCCGGGCAACAGTAGCATCAAATATATCAAATTGAGCAGAGAAATGGAACAGTGCCTTTCGGAACCTTGAGACGAAGAACGGAGCGTTGTATGTCCCATTTGTGACCCCATGGATGAATAATTCGGGATTGATGCTTCTGATCAGTTTCAAAACGGTGTCTCTCGCACTGGTTGGTGCTACTGTGTCATCTGGGAGGTTCTTTAGCCTATACATGCAGTTAACAACCACCACTTCATCTTTTGTAATCTTCAGTTCCTCAAGTTGGATGGTTTCCCATTTCTTTGCTATTACATTGCACTCAAACAGGACATTGAACCTCTCGCAATACCTTTTCAATCGACACCCTGTCTCTTCCACCCTTTCTGCAGGTCGGAAACCTGGTTGCGGGAACTCGATACCTGTAATACGAAGTTTGGAAGGTCCACCAGCCTGTGCCGAGAGGAGATGGATGAGACAAGGCCATTGAAACCCGTAGCAAATGCCGAAATCAATGATGTGGAGTGTGGTTGCCTTTTTGGCCAATTCCATTATGCTTTTATTTGCATAGAAATTAGACATCTTCTTAAAGGGGCAAGCTAAAACATACACTCCATAAGCTTTTAAGACATCAGCAGCTGATGTCCTGTTGCTTAGCAGATGTGCATACAATGGTGCCCCCATGCCAGCCAAACGTGTCATAAGGGCATTAGCGAAGTAATGTGCCAATCTTTGGGTTCCATCTCCGGACTCAGACGAGTGTTGCCTTATCAGTTTTAGCTTCTCATTAGCAGTCCTTTGGTCATTGACTGCTACTGATTGTGCACATTGAGTAAGTAGACTCCATAAATCCACTGCTTCATTTTCCTTTTTGTTTTTCTTCCTCCGGCCATTAGACTGTTCTATCTGCCTGTGCCGCAGCGAGTTGCCATTAGGAGAACACTTTAGAGAGTCCTCGTTTTCACCTTTACAAAGCAAGATGTTGTCGAACATCTCTGTCTGCTCTGAATCATCAAGAGAAAGAGCAGATTGCTTATTGATCCTACCTTCTTCCACATCCTCACGCTGATAATTTTTCCTTCCCCTCACCTTATCTACATCAATAGTTGGCGATTTACTACCTTCACCAAGCCATTCAACGGTTCCTCTTCGTAAATCCGGAAACAAAGAGGTTCTTTCAAGAGAATCAATAAGAGAAGTTTGAGTACAAAAGGAGTTGAATTCACCTTTACTGCTACTACAATCATCTCGGTAATAATGATTTAGACCAGCCGGAATCGGAAAATCGGGGCAGAGGACTTCATAGAAGGATCTTTCAGCAGCTTGTAGAGCTAAGCAATCCTGCAACATGCAGGTCTTTTCTTCAAGGTCTTCCTCCATTAACATCTGGTTTATGTATTTAAGCATTTCATTAGGGAAAGGACTATCTGAACTCGTGCCTGATGATGATGATGATGAAGATGAATAAATGGGACTCTCTTTAGACCCATCAAGGTTGTGATTTGCATACACTGGCACTGATACTGAGCCGTGATCAAATTTGAACCCATACATGGAACCAGGACTATCTGAACTCATGCCTGATGATGATGATGATGAAGATGAATCAATGGGACTCTCTTTAGACCCATTATCAAGGTTGTGATTTGCACACACTGGCATTGGCACTGAGCCGTGATCAAATTTGGACCCAAACATGGAACCAGGTAAATCTCGGAAAAGGGTATCCACACAAACTTCAAAAAAAAAAAAAAAAAAAAAAGAGTAGAAATTCAAAGAGCTAATGAGAGAACCTGGATGACTCCATAGTTTCAAGGAGCCAAAAATGAAGATGAACTTATAAAGTTCAAAGCCGTGACTTTTCCGGAGAGGCAAGCTTTTGGCATATGAGCAAAAAAAGTTGCTTGATGCACAAGATATTTGACTCAGCTTTCAGTTACGTAGGGACGGGGGGAATCCATGAAAATGATGATGACCACAATTTGGTTTTGAAACTTGATAAAATGTACAAGTCACTTTACGAAAATCTCCCGTGATTATTACCAAATATCCTATGATATTTGTACCTAAAACTGTCCTGATCTTATCAGCTGCAGCCGCCGGTTCCTTTTTCTTTCATTTGGTCGTCGATAATGTTTCCAACAATGGAAAAAAAGAAACAGCTCAAATAATGCTCTGCATTTTGACTGTTCGGGTGCCGAGAAAATCAACAAGAATCAATCTACATCTAACCAAATATCATCTAGAAAAAGCAGAGACCTTTCCTTATTATTATAATATTAATCTTGATCCCCCATAATTCAAGTGAGTGGAATATTTATATGCCTTAACCTTATATTTAATTAAGTCCAGTTGAAAACTGAATCATTATGAACCTGTAACCTTCAAATATGTATCATCAACTTGAATGTTACTTGACATATGGTGATGGAGGAGGAGGCTCGCTCCATGAAAGATGCTTTTGAGGTCTAGGTGCTGGGCCGGATTCCTGGTGAAACAGGCCCGACACTCAATGTTCTTTACCACACCCGCGCCATAAGCATTTGCTTGGTTATTTTAGGCTAATTTACTTTCGTCCTACGGAGATGCCTTTACAACATGTGCATTTCTAGTACCAAGATAATGAATTTCTTTTGGCATGATTAAAGTATTTTTTATGTATTCTTTGAGATTAATCATTTTAGAAAATTTCTCTTTACGAGTCAACACTTACCAATTAAAAAGATGATCATTAACATGTTAGGACTGTGCTCAATATTAATAGCAAAAAATAAATAAATAAATGAATCCAATGTTTTTTTTTCTCTCTTTAAGGGGTTTAAATTTGATGATCATTAATGAAAGTAATAATAATCCAATGGTTTTTTCCCTATTCGGAATTTAAAAAGATTTAGGTAAAAATATTAGATCTGAAAAATGAGTATGGACAAAAAGAAAATTAGGTCAATCTAAAATATGAGTCAAATTCAAGCCCCGACTTTTAAGTTTGTAATTTTTATATTATGTAATTTATAATACATGAAAATTAAATAATAAGTTAAAATAATATAAATACATTTTTAAATTTTGTTTTTAAAAAATAATATGGACAAATCTAAAATGAGTTTGGATTAACCATTTACAAATATAGGTGAGCTTGAACAAAATTTCAAGCGAATAATCCGGGCTAGGTCAAGATTGAGTAAGTATAAAATGTGTTAATATCATGATTAGACTTGACTCAACCCAGTCTCAAAACACCTCTAGCCAGCCTCGTGCCTACCTCTCCCTATGTCGCCTTGGTCTACACCATATTTCGGTGTTTGATTAAGCTTGGTCTCATGAATTACTCAAATATCTTTGAATTTTGTTTAACTTCTACTTATCGAAAGGTAGTAATCTATCGTATTAATTATCGTTAACCATAGTTTAGCTAATTATAGTGAGTAGTTTACCCTATAATTTAAAATCCTTGTGTGTTATAAAAGCGGCAGCAGGCAACCTATTATTCCACAACCTAGTAAAGCATTAGCAAGAGGAGGGGTAATAGGGCAGCTCTCTCGACGGGGTGGGGAGCATGTCGGGTGTGTGGATATTTGACAAAAAAGGCGTGGCTCGCTTAATACCCAATCCCACTCGAGAATCCTTCGAGCATAAACACCCCATTTATCCCGGCACCTCCACCGCACCCGGGGCTCGACCACGGGTCCTCGTCTACCTCCCTACCAACCAAGTCATCAACTCCTATTCCGAGCTCGAGCACCGCCTGACCGAACTCGGTTGGACCCGTTACCACAACTTCACCCAACCTCACCTCCTTCAGTTCCACAAATCAGAAAACTCGGCTCACCTCATTTCACTGCCGAGAAATTTCGCCCACTTCAGGGCTTTGCACATGTACGACATTGTCGTCAAGAACCGGTCTTTCTTTCAAGTGCGTGAAGCTGCAGCCACTCAGTGACGATGCTTTGTGTGGCTGTACAATGATGGACACGTTTGGTTTTCAACTCACTCCATAGCCAGTACAAAGAGGGTTCCTTAACTTGCTATTGCGAAATATATATGGCTCACTGGGATCTATGATCTATCCTTGTCTTTCTTTTGAACAGAATGTTTTCATCTCTTGTTTTGACGACTGATACCTGCATCTAGTTTTGTTTTTTTAAATGGGTTAATGCCACACTTGACCGCTTAACTTTCATCTAATGTGTAATGTGGTACTTGTACAAAGAAAATGTTTAATTTAGTACTTGTACTATTCTGTTGTATATTAACATCTTTTAATTTACACAAATAAATGAATTCAATTTTAATTGGATGAGTTTTACTTTTTTTTTTAAAAAATTTTGTTTATTGCTTTCAAATATAAACGAAAGGAAAATATCAAATAATTTAATTAGCATGCAAAAATAATATTCAAAACTCAAAACCAATCATATACCAACATGTGACATTAAATTATTCATAATTGTCAAATTAGGGAGTGTTAAAGCTTTGGGTACATTAATACATGTGAGAGAATAGATCAAGTAAAACTGATCATAGATCGAATCGAATTTCAACAAAACTTAAGAACCATTTTCTTAGGAAAATATAAGATTTAGTCACCATGTAGTTACAACCAATCAAAGATGTTTATAGTTACCTAGTGAAGCACATTCTAAGGAATCTATACCAAACTCTAAACCCCTCCCTTGTTTGTCGACACCGAAACGGAGGAGTGGCTGTTGACATTATTGTGTGAACTACCTAAAGTCACTATCACTGCCAAACATTTATCAGCGATTTGGGCACTCAAAACATAATAGAAAAAGCTTACACCCAATCCCAGAAAAATGCTCAAAATCATTGGACAATTGCTCTCAAAAAAACCCCATGCTCGTACACTCTCTTTGTGCTTTTCATGACCTATAACAAACCCTATTTATAGTGTTCTTGATGGCCTCAAAAAAAAGCCAGTAGACAATTTCAAGAGCAAAATCTAGTTGCAGCTTTCGGTGCACCAATTTGGTGACTACAAATCTTGACAATTTTGGTTCATGGTTTATGAATTCAATCCACTTCTGAAAAAAAAAAAACAAATGTGAGTTCCTAATAATTCATTATTGGCAAGCTAGTAAGTAGAGACATAAGCTTCCACTGCAGAGACTGTTCCTGTTATATATATAGCCATAGTATAGTATATAGCATTTTACAGTATATATGCATATGATATGATGTAGTTGCTAGTACCCCCCGGAGGCTGGCTGGCCTTATTGGAGTATAGGTTCCAGACAGGCGGCAAAGGGATAAAAGTTCCTTTCTGGGCATAAGCCTTAGCCTAAGGCTAGTATTTTATGCTCTAGATACCTATACTTTTAATACATTTGAAATTTAGTTCACCTCTACTTGTATTTTTAAGAAATTTTATCTAACTATTTCTTTATTTAAAAATATAAGTTCAATTGTTAATTAATAAAAATTATTTGGTTGTAATCTGGTTCATTATGTAATTATTTTTATTGTTATATGAGGACCAAATGACTTGGAGCAAACTTATACCTATTTTATACTTCCCACATGTTTTTACCCTATGGGACTCAATCATATATGTTGATGGATGATTAAGTCTCTGCACTCGGTGATAAGCAGAAGAGGTAAAACTAGTATAGAGCATTTGATTTCCTCTATTTAAAAACGGATAAATTAGATCTGTGAGTTTTTGTATTAATTTCTATTGTAAGTCGACATGAGGTATGTATAACACATCACGTGTAACTGTCTAATCATTCCATCAATTATGCCAATTTTTAGTATAACATATTACAAGAGTTTCCATGCGTGTCTGAATTGATGTGTAACTGTCTAATTATTTCATCAGTTATGTCAATTTGTTATTTGATCTAATGTATAAAATTAATTTATTCATTTTTTAAGTAAAGTGAGTAAAATGAGTCATGTTACAAGGGTTTCCATAGATAACTTTGAAATCACCATGACATGCATGCCTATCAGCTACCTTCCAAGGCGTTTCCATATAATCGATCAAGGGGGAGAATGATTTGAATAGGTCACGTTTCACACCACTGTTTGATTTGACATAACAAATGGGTCATGGAGTTTTCATAGGCACTGTCGCAGCTGCTTCAACGTCCTACCTACAGACTATAAGTTGATGAAATCGTGGTTCATTTGATTCAGTCAACCTAGACCTAGGATGCTAAGCTTCCATAGACGTGCTTCAGAGCTGAACTGCTCATGCATGCATGCATGCTGCATCCTATTCCACTTCTGTTTGATACTCCTTGTCCTTTTTTCAGTTTCGAAATTCGGGTCATCTTTTTTTTTATAATGCCTTTGTTCCACACCATTACGATTTAGTTCGAATAATTAGTCTCAGGCTTGTCTTACATGGATCATGTTGGTAGGTAGCTTGGGTTTTGGTTGAAACTTCCTCAGGGTTAGGCTCCATTTGAACCAACAAGAAACTGAGACATTGTTGTGTTCATGATTTTTTTCCTACAAAACCATCCATATCGACCCTCTCAAACCTCTTATTGGTTAGCTTTTAAGATAATATAGAATCCGGCTTATGTTACTTTCCTTATCCCAAATATTTGTTTATGGGTGGAGTCTGGTTTGAAAGATATGGTCCAAATATATCATTTGATGTTCAATTTAGTATTAAAATCAATATTGATTACATGCGGTCCAATGGATGTTTACATGCGCGCTCGAGTAATAAAAACAGATACTTAATTGGGACAAAATAAAAGTTCAAGTGTCAAATTGAACATGAAAGTCAACTCAAGTACCTAAATTGAAAAAAAAAATCATGTGCTAAGTGAACACTGAGATCAAGCTCAAGTATTAAATTATAACAAAAAAAAATTAGATACCAATTTAAACATTGAAGCCAAACTCATATACCAAATAGGATATTAACACCAAACAATAAAGCAAATTTTCCCTTTGGAATAGAGTATTAACAATTAAATCCCAATTAGGACCAAAATCATATTGTGACAATTTTTTTTGGCTTAATGATAAATTTGGTCACTAATGTTTGCATGTTTTGTCAAAATAATCCTAATTGTATTTTTTAACCTTTTTTGGCTATCAACCTTTGTTCTTTTTTTCAATCTGCTTTCTCTAATAGATTTAGTCAATAAATTCAAGGTTTCAATCTTTCTTTTCTTTCAAAACATTTCAATTATTTATACGTTTGTTTACTGATAAGTTTTTCTACTGAGTTAATTTTTTTTTACATAATTACATTTATTTTCTTTAAATTTAGAGTTATTTTTTCAATTTAATGTATTATTTATTTATTTTATTATTTTCCACATGTAATTATCTTATAGAGTAACCTAAGCAATAAATTGCATCTCATTAAAAATATTTCACATACTCCACATCATTTCCATTAACTTTCTTAGCAGTGCTTCTATTAAATCTGTTAAAAAAAATCAAATTGAAAAAAAAAAAAACAAAAATATAATTAGGATCATTTTATCAAAACATGCAAATGATTATTATTTTTTCTTTAAAAGATTCAATCTTGAATTAGGAGAGTACAAAACAAATCAAACAGTGGGTTTTCTTTTAACACAAACTAAAAAGAAAAAGTAAAGAAAAAACTAGACTTAATGAATTGGTATTTGAGTTATATATATATTTTTTCCTAATCTCATACTTATATTATTTTTTTATTGAATGGTCATCGTATTTGGTATATTTTAATATCTTAATTTTCTACTATTTAACTTGAATTAAATAGTTAATTAATAATATTAACAATTAAATTTCATCAAATGAATCTTAAAAGAAAAAAATCACAATCGCCGGATTGTATTTAACGAATTAAACTCAGCACCAACTTTATTCTATCAACAAAATAGTGGGAATTCAAACCTAGTAATATTAACAAATAACTTTCATCAAATCAACCCTAAAGTCTTAATCAAACATTAAAAAATCAAAAATTTTACTTTTGACTATCAAAATATATAACTTTTACCAAATGGAAGTACCACATTGAACTAAAAAATAATACAGGTACCAATTACCAAATAATGTAATAAGCCAAAAAATTAGCAGGTTTGCCCACAATTAAGCCCATTTCGAATTAGGCCCAAGGGGCTTGGCTTACATAAATGCCGAGATAAGATCAATAGGACGAAAGCGATCCACTCAAATTATTCCGAGTTTCAAAGCTATGTTTTTTGTGTGTGTTTTAAGCTGTGATTCCTTGATTTGTACTTCAATTCTTTTTCACAGTGATGATATGGACGTACTCGGGCTGATTCAGGAAACAGCGGAGGACAAGGTTAAGCGAGGCATTAAACCAGTGGAACAAAGAAAGAAAGAACATCGCTAACCGTGAGAGAAGCTCCACCAACCAAGAAGCCATCCACATCCGGTTGTGCAGCCAATTCGTTGCAGTTTGCTCCATTAACAGAACCTTCATTTATGGTGCAATGGATGCATAAACAACCTCGGTTGTAACATCAATAAGCAATCGAGAAAAATACCTCCGTATATGATTCTAGTAGATGCAGCAACTTCGGAATTAACATTGTCATTAAGCCATTTCCTTAGTTCACAATGAACCTGGAACATACATGATTCTGAAATCCGTATGCCACGACCGGTTTAGTTATATAATAGCAATCAGCATTCATCATTTATTTGAAAAGTGAAGACTCATCTAAAAGGATATATTCCTCGAGTACTTACTTCTTGAGCCTGAGCATGGGTCGCCACCTTGCCGGTACCAATGGCCCAAACAGGTTCATAAGCCAGAACAACGTTTTCCCAGTTTCTTACTTTCTCTGCAAACGAGCGTTAGCGGTTAAAACATATACATGAAACGAAACAAATGATCGGCTTTGCTTCTTTTACATTTGGAAAGAAAGTACCGAGCGATTGCTTTAGTTTGTGCAGCAACAACAGCCATGGTCGAGCCCGATTCTCGCTGTTCAAGAGTCTCACCGATGCAAGCAATCACTTTCACGCCTTGAGAAACTGCATAAGCTACTTTGTCTCCGACAAACTACAGAGACAAGGGTTGGTCGTATCACTCGAAACTACGAAATAATAGGAACCTAGTCGTATCGGTTACCTCATTGGATTCATTCAAGAGAGCCCTTCTCTCAGAGTGACCAATAATAACCCATGGAAGGCCCAAATTAACAAGCATTTCAGCACTGTGTTCAAAGTGTAGCAGCTAAGTTGATCGCTAATATACCACAAACATCGACAATTGCCGGAATCTAACAAGTAACCCAACATCAAATCATACCTAATTTCCCCAGTAAAAGCACCAGCTCTGCCAAACCCAACAGTTTTGAGCAGCAACATGGAAATCAGACCGCAATAGGCTTTCACAAGTCTAAGAAACACAAATGGAGGGCTCAAAAAAACCTCTGCCACAACAAGATGTTTGTTTAAGTAATCAAATGAAAGTAAATTTCAGACAACAAAGAAAAACCAACCCACAACATCCTCGGAAGGAACTTCAGCTTCATTCAATGTGGTAACAATCTTCTTTACTTCCTCAGTTGTTCCATTCTGCAACAAAATTAAATATTGATTTCTGCTACAATTTAAGCAATCAGATATCCAATACTAGCTGAAAAAACATTGGTTAATTGAGTTTTGGACTGAAAAAAGAGGAAGAAACATACGCATTTCCAGTTGCCTCCAACAAAGAATTTGCGAGCCATGAAAGTGTTTTAGTGTTTGGTCGTTTATGGCGATGGGGACGAGAATCTAGGACAGAAACAGGAAAACCCAAAGCTTCTGCTGTAATAACGTTGGATGATAATAACTGTGGGATGTCGCCCTGGTTTTTAAGCACAAGTTGCTCTGTAATTACGATAACGTCATTTTCGTTCATTTTTACTAATTTAAGTAATTTAATTCTTAATTTTCTTTTTTCTATTTATATTAATTAATATGTTTATAACAACTATAATGAAAAACAATCATTTTACAACTGCCGCCAATATTTTAAAAAAATTAAAATTATACAAATTAAGTTTTGATTGTGATTTAAATGTATCAATTTATGTAATATATTTTTTTATTACACTAGTGCGATTATATGGTAGTATCTGTTCATACGCAAATACATTTTGCACACACAGGTACTCGAATCCGAGACTCCTGAGATGAACAATTCATATGTATATAATATATAAACATAAAATAATATTATATCAATCATTATGTTAATAATTTATGAGAGTTGAATCAAATCAAATTTTCATGTCTAAAATTACACAAAATTAAAGTACATATATAAAATTATACATTAACCTAAAATTCACTTATAATTTTAAGATTTATCCTTTTTTTTTTAAGTAAAAAGTTAATGTTATCCAAATTAAATGAAATTCTGTTTTTTTACTTTATTTAAAATTTTCCTATAATGTAAAAATGATTTTTTATATATTGAAACAATAACAATAACTTTAAAATGTTAAATAAAAATTATTCATATCTATTAAATAATTTGTTTTTTTATGACACATTTTCCACCTTGTTTAAACTAACATAAATACTCTCTCAACTATTAAAGACATCAGTTTATTTTGTATTAAATAAATACAATTATTTATATATACAATATGTTAATGTAAAATAATGTTATACAGATAATTGTGTTAACAATTTGTGAAAATTGATATTTTATGATATTATACATTAGATTAAAAATAATATGACATTTATCAAATTTATTTTGGATTGGATAAATTTAAGTTTTTAAAATTTTGAATCAATTTTGAGTTTAGATTATTTTAAGTTTAAATCATTTGAATTGAGATATATTATTTCATGGTCAGAATATTACAAGAGCTAATCTAACTGTGTTTTCAAGTTTGGATGTTTTAGATTCAAGTTATTAAATTTTTTTCATCGCCAAATTAAATTGAATCGAGTTTTTGAATTAATTGAACGAAAATTTTTAGTTGAAATTGAACCCCTAATCTTCAGCTCGTCAGCAAAAAACTGTTAAAAGCCAATTCCTATGCCTTTACTAAACTTCAAAATAATATCATAGCCATTAACCATTGCCATTAGGGTACAACATAGACTATTTGTAAATTCAAATGAAAATGAACATGTTAAGGTAAAAGAAAAATGATCATTTAAGATTAAAAGGCTAAGAGGAGACAAGAATAACTCTGAATTCAATCATTTTCATTTACCCTTATGGCAGTTCTTGAATGGAAAATTCATTCAACAACACTTATATAAAAACGAGAGAAACTTCAACTCTATCGTCATCTCCGCCGTTCTTGGTTCATTGTTTTCCACAATATGAACATTAAAAGAAAAAATAAATAAAAGAATAAAGAGAAATGGCATGGATTTTAAAAAGAAAAAATAACTTGCGAGCTGCAATTGTTTTGCCAAATAATAAAACAAGACATTACTTTTGCGCCTCTTGCACTCTTTGAAGAATTAGAAGCACTTCCTGTGCACAATAGAGGGGCCGGATTCATCGTACTCCGCCTTAGCAATCCACATCTGTATTCCGATCACAATGAGTAAATGTTTTCAGTACGAATATGACTAAAACCGAATCAAGATCAAAAAATATATGAATGTTGTTCTATTCATATGTGTAATTAACCTAATAGTTTCCGGAAAATTGAATTTCTTGAAGTACAAGAAACTAAAAATCCCTCACAAACCGACTCATTTATAACCAGGGGCGAAGGGAGGGGGGCTGGCAGGGACCTGATCCCCTAAAATGGGAAATTGCTTCTAGACCCCTCAAAGTTCATAACATTTTAAATTAATATATGGTAAAATTATATTTTTGCCCCTTGAAAATGCTAGAATTTTTTAGTGAGCCTCTGTTTATAAGAGTTAAAGCATTGTTTGTTAAGTGAATAATACCTGCTGGAAAGTACTGAGAGATGCTAAGATGGAGCCTCCAATCCAGACACTGTATTTCCTTTCAGGTGGAGCCACCACCTTAATTTTCATGCTGCTTGGGGCTAAGGCAGTGATTTCCTTGCTCATTCTATCAGCAATTCCAGGGAACATAGTAGTTCCACCACTGAGAACAATGTTTCCATACAAATCCTTCCTAATGTCGACATCGCACTTCATGATAGAGTTGTACGTGGTTTCATGAATGCCAGCAGCTTCCATTCCAATCATTGAAGGTTGGAAAAGCACTTCTGGGCATCGGAAACGCTCAGCGCCGATGGTGATCACTTGACCATCAGGCAACTCGTAGCTCTTCTCAATGGAAGAACTAGTTTTGGAAGTTTCTAGCTCTTGTTCATAGTCGAGTGCAATATATGCCAGCTTCTCTTTCACATCCCTCACAATTTCACGCTCAGCTGTAGTGGTGAATGAATAACCACGTTCAGTCAAGATTTTCATAAGGGCATCAGTAAGATCACGACCGGCTAAGTCAAGACGGAGGATGGCATGAGGGAGGGCATATCCTTCATAAATGGGGACAGTATGACTCACACCATCTCCAGAGTCCAAAACAATACCTACATCAAGTGTTGTAGAGAACGGTTAATAGATGAAAAAGAGCAAAGTATTAATTATAGGTAGAAATGGGAATCAACATCAGAGTACTTCAAATTCTTCCATAATTAACTCAAGTTTTATCCAAGATACAAAGAGCTATATTGCTCTGCATCTTCATTTTTCCATAAATACATGTATCCAGCACATATCTAGATAAAGGATATGAAGATCGAACTCCAAGTCCATCCCTATAAATGTATGGAAAACATAGAAACGATTGATTTTACCCTTATCAAACACTTACCCCAAAATCAGAGCAACATAGATGGATT
Source organism: Kokia cookei (assembly GCA_039519145.1). Lineage (NCBI taxonomy): Eukaryota > Viridiplantae > Streptophyta > Magnoliopsida > Malvales > Malvaceae > Kokia > Kokia cookei. The sequence continues at coordinate 239,855 of CM076905.1, read as the reverse complement.
GCAGTAAAAAATTGCTTACCAGTTGTACGACCACTGGCATATAAGGAGAGAACTGCCTGGATAGCAACATACATAGCCGGAGCATTGAAGGTCTCAAACATGATTTGGGTCATTTTCTCACGATTGGCTTTAGGGTTAAGAGGCGCCTCAGTAAGAAGAACCGGATGTTCTTCTGGAGCCACACGAAGTTCATTGTAAAAGGTATGATGCCAAATCTTTTCCATATCATCCCAGTTGTTAACAATACCGTGTTCAATCGGATACTTCAGAGTTAAAATACCTCGTTTGGACTGAGCCTCATCCCCAACATATGCATCTTTTTGACCCATACCAACCATCACACCAGTGTGACGTGGACGCCCCACGATGCTAGGGAACACAGCCCTTGGAGCATCATCACCAGCAAATCCAGCCTAAAAAGAGAGAAACACATCATTAGAAAATATCACATATATATATATATATATGATAGAGTACCCTAAACTGTTACCTTGACCATTCCAGTTCCATTGTCGCAGACAAGTGGTTGAATATCCTCACCATCAGCCATCTTGTATTAACTAAAACGTTGAAAATAAGAACAACATCACAACAATACAGAGAAACAATCCACATTTTAACAAGCATGCTTTGAATTAGTTATGAACCAAGACCAAATCATCCTCGTTCAACGATAATATAAAGTTATATACAAAATAAAGTTTGTGACAAAATTCCTAATCCGAACCATAAATAATCCATCACAAGCATTTTGTTCAAGAAAAACTATGCCTAGTCATAGAACAGAAACCCTTCATATGATCTTACATTCTCATTTTTTAAAATCAATTTTATCGATACGATAACAAGATTCAAAACATCAATGTATGCCATCATTAGAAGCCAGAGAACAATAAATTACCGAAGATCGAAACTAGAGCCATTAAATCAAATTAGAAAATAACGGATAAATACAATTTCCGCTAGCTTATCGGACTGTTAATTGTATACAGATCGAAAATCAATAAAGAAAACGGGAATCTGAAATATCAGTTTCTTGTATTTTCTCTTTTTCCTATATTTCTCAGGAAACAAAGAGAAACTAAAGAGAAAATCATCACCTGCGAAAAACAAAAACAATGAGGAAACCGGAGAAAGACGATCTCAGCTACCCGCCTTTGAGCTCCAAAAGAATAAGAAAATGGTAACTTAAAAATGATGACCTTTTTTGAAATTTAAAAACATCTAATGAAAAACTTTTTAGTAACCGTTTTACCGGATCCTTCGGTCGTATTCTCCGTTTTAGGTTATGGAGCGATTCAGCATGGCTCGAAACCTGAAAACCCGGTATCCCTTCCACTTTGGTCAGAGAATTTTAAGTTCTTATAATTGATATTAAAAAAAAAAACACTTAATTCTTCAAATGTGTTGAAAAATAACATAAATTATACTCACTATGATTAAACTATTAATAAATTTACGTAGTATTTATTTAAATATTTGAAAGTTTTAATTTTAGTCACTAAATTATTTAAATGTTTTTATTTATGTCATTGAATTATTAAGTTTTTTTAGAAAAAAATCGGTTAGTGAATTTCAAGCGATGATTTGACAATCAATATGATTGATTAGTACTCATCGACGAGTAGAGGATCATACCTTAATTCAAATCGATTTGATGGTCAATGTCGGAAATTGAATAAGAAAATTGTTTTAATTTTGATTCAGAAATTGGTGACTTCAAAGCTATTTCATAAAAAAAAAAATTAATTATACAAGTGAAGAAGAAGAAAAGCTTTTTATTGGTATAGACGATGCAAATAGAGAAGAACATATTGCAGCGATTTTAATAACTTGTAACTTAAAAAAAAAATTATTTTGTAAGTTCTTAAAGTTAAGTGATTAAAATATAAATTTACTAATAATTTAATAACTTTGATTGTAATTTACCAAAACTAATTGATATTAAATGTCAACCATTTAAATTATTAGGCTTTTTTAATATATAAAAAATAGTGCTTAAAGTCTCATCCTATATTTTCGAAGGTTAAATGAAAATATTAAGTTAAAAAAATAGACTTGAAAAAGAAAAATTTATTTAAAATAAAGAAAAATATGACAAAATTTTGATATAATAGGTAATGTTATACGAAGAGGGATGTAGCTATTGCCTCCATTATTAAATGGTATAACTCTCCTTTTAGTCCCTTTTAAAAAATTAGAAGTCAATTTTAATCTTTTTTATCTTCGGCCAAATACAAAAATTACATATTTGATCCTATAAAACAATGTTTATTCAATTAAAGACCATTTTAGTTCAAAATTTTTAATTTTATCTCTGCACATAATATAAATTAAATTTTTATTTCTCCCGCCACCACCAAATAAAAACCGTATCTCTCTTTTTTTTCTTCTCAGTTTCTTGCCCTTTTTATAATTTCCGTTTACCCCACAATTTCGTCATCACAGGATTTTACTTTTCATTACAAACTGTTTCTTCTAAAGTTCTATGACCAACTCACTATCAAACATCTTTCTTTATGTTCGGATCCTACCATTTTTTTTTTTTTTGTATTTTTATCGTGATTAAGATGATATTTATAAAAATATATAATTAATGTACTATTTTTTTAAAATTAATAAAAAAAAAAGCATTAATTTAACATTACCAAGCATTTGTTGAATAAAATTTATTTTTAGTATAAATCTTAATGTCATTTCAAATTAATGTTCCAAAACTATCATAATAATTACTTTATTCGTTTCAGAAAAAAGAAGAAGCAAACATCCCTTTGATTCCCTCTTTCTTTCTTTCTTTCTTTTTTTTTTTTTGTTTAAGACAAAATATTATTTTCAAATAATTAGTGGAAATATATTGCACCTTTAATTAATTATTTTTAATTAAATTCTGATATCAGATTTTAAGGTTATCACACTGAAAATATAAATAAAGAGAAAAAACTAAACAGTCATGTTCAAAAGGTTGCACTTCTTTTGACCATGCATAGTTAATAAAAAAAATATTATTTTATTATTTCAATAAGAAAAAACCTATAAATTCTAGAATACTTGGGTTCAACATAGAATTGCATGGCTTTGAGTGGTATTTTTGGCGTTTTCTGGTTTTTTAACTTAAAAAACTTTAATATTAGAAAAAAAAATTGAAAAGTTTAACTCCCACGATAATTACAAAAGCCATATATTTAGGATAGGTCAAAATTCTTTTTAGTAGATTTCGTCTATTTTTTTCTATTAATTCCATCAAATAATAATTTAATATTTATTTAAAAATGTGATGACATGGTATACCACCACATGTTTAAAAATATAAGTTACAATCAAATTATTTGATGAAATTTATGAAAAATTTGATCTTAAGAATGTAAATAATATATATATATATGTGTGTGTGTTTATGTATATATCTCACAATGATGCTTAATTATAAATATGAAATTTCCACTAACTAGGATGAAGTAAAATCTTGTGAAAACTACTATCTAGAACTAATTATCATTGATAAAAGCTCATCTAAATCTTAACTTCTCTGCATAAAAGAATAGAAATGGATATTATATAGTGAGAGAGAGAGCTAAAGACATGATATATCAACAAATATAAATAGTGTATATCAGACAAACAACAAGTGTAAGTGCAACATGAAGCAATGAACATCGTTAAAGACACCATGGAATTGATGCTTATGGTGAACTGTGCATATACGGTAAAATAAAACTTGTAGTAGTTATAATTTCAAAATAATGGTCAGTATATAAAATTTCATCCATGAAGAGGAAGATAATCTATGTATATGTGAGTGTGTGTGTGTGTGTGTGTTATAGGGGTTTAGAAGTGCAGGTAGCCATTTGTTGTTCAGCTAGAATTCCAAGAAAATGCATATATAGAGGAACCCAAAATTTAGCATGATTTTATGCAACTTACACAACAGTGTCAACCATGGAATCGGTAGAATATTTAATGAAAGATCTATCGAAATGCCGGCAATATGATGATTTGCAGACATAAGAAAGGCTATATATATATATATATATATCACAGAGGAAATTAGTTTATAATGTCAGATAAAAGATCCCATAACTTCACACATAAACATAGAACACATCAGTAAACAAGCCCATGCAAACAAAATAACAAAAAAAAAACCCAATATATATACTATGAAACATGCAACATCAGTTCTGCAAATCTTTGTTTTTCTTCGATAGATGATGATGATGAGATAAGTTCTTCACTTAACCTTGCAAATTTTCACCACCCATTAGTTACTTTTTTTGATGTTGATGGAAGCTTGTGTGCCAGTCAAGGAGGTCAAACTATAAATATATATTTCTCTGTCATTAAAGCTAGCTGTTATGATAACTGGACAGCTTGAAGATCAGGTTTGAAAGCTATAAGAGATGATTAGTATTAGAAGCGTTGAGACCTGATAAATCTGTCCAATTATTTCCTCCCCAGTACTGATTATTCTCTGAAGCATTATTCATCATGGATCTTGATAGGTTTAGCCCTTGGTTGTTGTTGTTTTCCATTTTCACTGGAGCTAGCTGAGAAACCCTAGAGCTTGAAGTTATGGAACGAAGAAGCTGGCTTTCACCCACCATTGAAGATGATCCTTCCATGCCTTCACTTTGAAGTGAATATAAACCATTTGTCGGCTCAAAGAAAGGGAACTGCTGATGACCTGCTGATGATAAAATAGGGCAACTCATGCCTGAGTTGGTTCCTATATGGAACCCCATCTCAGCTTGTCCTCCATTAGCACTACCACCAAAGTTTAACCCAATATTTCCCATTCCAAAATGAGAGAAACTTTGCAACGAAGCCATGAAAGGCAAATGAGGGGTTTGCTGTGGCAAATGGCCTGTGATTTCAGAAGGAATATTATTATTAACAGCATTTGTTGAATTAGAACCACCTTGTTTCTCAGCTGAACCTGTGGATTTTGAGCTGCTGCTTTTGTTTTTCTTGTTTCTCCGGCATCCTCCGCCGACCGGAACATTTCTAAGGGCACCCCCTCTAGTCCAATATCGCCGACACGTCTTACAAAAGTGGCGTGGCTGTGAAAGACTGTAGTTATTGAAGTAACAAAACTTGGTATTAGTAGACTCACACCTTGGACATTTCAGAGTTGCTTCAGGCTGTGAAATCTTGGCTAACCTGGCTCGATCAGCCATTGAACCAGGCCTAATAGAACCAGCCGCACCAACTCCAACATGAGAAGGTGGAGGAAGAGGTGGAAGCTGAGGGTTTTCAGTACTACCAGTACCAACTCCACCTTGTTGATGATGATTATGCTGCTACAAAAAAAAATGGAGAAAATTTAAACTAAAACCCCCCAAAAAAACAAAAGTAAATCTTTACTAAAGAAGAAAAATAATTGGTATATTCAGTAAAAAAAAAGATCACGAAGGAATAGGAATATTTATCTTTTGAATTTGCTTTATTTTACTTTGGGAAACACAAACTATGGATAGAAATTGATGAAAAAAAAGATTTAAATCAAAAACAAAAAAGGAAAACCCTTACCTGCTGCCAGTTGGGAGGATCTAAATAGATTGGAACAGATGAGAAAACCATGGTAATTTTTTTTTTTTTCTTTTTATAAAGTATGATGGGTTCTTTAATAAGGTGGAGAATCCATAGACACTAGGAGGAGAATACTGAAGGCTAAGAAAGCAAAAGAAAGAAGAGAATTAAAGGAGAAGAGAGGCAGAAGGAAAGAAAGATAGGAAGGTGGGGGGGATAGAGGGCTTTTTGTTTTGTTTATTTTTTTATTTATTTCTTCTTTTTTTTTTTTTTGCTCTTATTATAATTATTATTCTTATTCCTTCATTCCCTCATCTTTGCTTTTTGTTTTTATTATATTGTATATTTATTTTTATATATATTTTAGGGTTTGAGTGGAGGGAGTTTTTCTTCATCTATAAGCTTTCTTTGATCTTTTCATGCAGTGGACTGTATTTGTTTTAGTGCTCAAAAAGTGAGTTCATGCATGATGCATGGGAGATATAAAGATAATAGCAAGCAAATGAATCACCCTTTTGCCACTGTGGTGGTACATTAATCAAATGTTAAAGTTTTTTTTTTTTTTCTTCAAATGTTAATGTTATTATGTATGTATCTACATTAATCTTATATCTCTAATTAAATTGTTGATATCAATTTATCAAAGAAACTATTCAAAATAAATCTTAGATTGTAAAATAATTAGTAAATGTTATTATGGGATGTTTTTATATTTTATATTTTTTATAATTCTAAAAAAATAGATATATATTTAAAAACCCACACAGGTGATTTTTAAATTTTTTTACTTTGTAATTTCAACTAAAATTGTATTATTGTTCTTTGTAATATATTATTGTTGTTTGAATGAGTTGTAATTTAAAATAGGTAGAAGAATGGAATTCGTGCAGAACCACTTAACAGGTCCGGCTGTGCTGAAAAAAAGTGCTGGAGCAAAAAATGTTAGCTAGTGTTTGCATGGATCGCTTCAAATTAGAGCATTTTATCGAGCTTCTACCGTGAGTTGAAGCATTTTTGCCTGGTATGCAGGGGGGATTGTGAGGGGAAAAAGATGAAATTTTCAGGTTTTGACTATTTGGATGCTCGAGAGGATTTTTTTTTTTTTTTTTATCTTGCATAGGTTTTGTATGACAATAAAAGCATACCGGAATTTTATTCAAAAAAATTTGCGACTACAAACAGGGGCGAAGCCCAGAAAAAATTAGAGAGAATAGGATTAAATTGTAATTTTTACGATAATAAAAACGTAATTTCATTATTTTAATAATCTATATCTTTATAGCTTAAAAATATTAAATCAACTTCTTCTTCTTTTATCATTTTTAAGGAGAGTGCTTTTATTAATTCAAAATTTTAAAAATTTTAAATGAAAAATTTTCAATTTTAGAGAAATCGATTATAAACTAACAAAAATATGATTGAGGATGCTGAAATAGCATTTTTATTCAAACTACAAACACTTTTATCACTGCCTCGAGTTCCCCCATTTAACTTTCCCTTTTCCTTGAAAACATGATAAAAAAGGCCTCAATATATTAATACATATTGGGTTTGTTTTTTCCTTTTTGACCGGAGCTTATACTTAAACTTTGAGCATATGCCCACTGCAACGAATTCAAACTCTAAAAAGAGTACGAGAAAGAATGAGCTACAAATATGGAAACTCAAATTCCAGAATACTCCTTAGGTATTACTTTTTAAAATTGATGGCATAAATTAAATATTAAATTTGCATCTGTTTACATATTATTTTAAAAAATAACATCTTTGAGTACCAAATTCCGAGCCATTCGGCCTATTTTTCTCGGCTCATAAATATAATGGTATTTTTATATAAATTTTGATGAAAATTCCTTCACAATAAAATTTAATTTTAAGACATTATAAGTTTTAAATATTTAATTTTAATCAAAATTTCATTAATTTTTTATATGAATTTTAATAAATATGTTATTTACTTAGAATTTTTTCCACATTAGTGTGCCCTAATATGGTATGAATAAAGTGATGAAAGTAGGATTTCCCTCATATTATACACTTGTTTTAGGATTAATTATTATATTTATTAGAACAATTGAAGGATGTCGCGTGTGTTTGGTTTCATGTTCATTCCACGAACTTTTGCATTATTTCTTTTCTAAAAGAGGTATGAGTAGAATTATAACCATTTTTAATATTATATAACATTGAATCATTCCAAGTAGAATTAACAATTTTAAAACATAAATCTTATATAATAATTTTGCATTAGGGTTCATGAACAGTGGGGAGCCAAGGGAGAAGGTGAGGGATCCCGCCCCCTAAAATAAAAACTTTTTTATTTAAATTATTTATAATTTATAAAATTTTAAATTTAATTATAATAAAATTACACTTTGGTCCCTCTAAAAATAATAAAAATTAATTTAATTTTTTAAAAATTATAAAAATATAGATTATTAAAATGATGAAATTACATCATTATTATCGTAAAAATATACAATTTAATTCCGACTCCCTCCAAAATTTCTGGTTCCGCCACTTTTCATGTCATCTCTAAGGAGGGGTGAAGGGAGAGGAGTAGGTGGGCCCAAGCCCTGGCAGCTTAAATGAAAAATGGATGCTTTAGACTCTACAAAATTCAAAAACTCCCGAGTTAATATACGGTAAATTTATAGTTTGACTCTAAAAAAAATACTAAAAATTGATTTAGGTCATTCTGAAACCCATAAAAATAGAAATCGAAACAACGATAAAATTATACATTTCAACTCTCATAAAAAATATATAATTTAATCTCGACTTCAAAACATTTAATTTCACCCATCTCCAACATTCGAATTCTTTTCGTAAAAGTATAATGGAGAGAGAAAAACAAATGCAGCCATAAACTTGGACCGACATTTTTATTTTTTTGGTTAGAAGGACTGAAATCTGAAATGTGTAATAAATCCAATAACTTGGCATTGTTTCAAAGATAAGCTCCATTGCTGGGTGACGTACCTTTACTCTAGTGATAACCATGCATATGTACCTATACATAAAAAGATTGTCATAATTTCAATACGTAACCATATAATTTTCGGCTGATGGATCAACCATGATCAATCATTATCTGTGTTTTGCCTTTCTTTTTATTTTACCATAATTTCTGATACGGCAAGCCATTACCAACTCTATCATATTGCCCTTTATTCATTATCTATTCATTTATTGTTTTTTTAAAATAAAATTAACTTTTTGAAGCCCAAAAATCATTCTTGAACAACGTACGTTCCAATTTCCAAGTGTAGAAAAATAGCTAGCTTTTTCTTTTTTTAAAAAAAAAATTAATAACGTGGCGACAAAAGGGGAAAATCAAAATCAATCTTTTTTTTTTCTTCTTTTCCTTTTCTAATGAGATGCTAATGGTCGGGATTCCAAAGCCACAAATGGCCAAGGTTGTAGGTCCCAATTGCGTAATATATTTACAAGTTTGATTTGGACAGTGGAGAAAATGCTTAATACCAACAACACCCCCATTATCTTCACCTTAATGCACTTTTTTTAGTGTTTAATTAGCTTCTTCTTCTTCTTTTTTTAATCTAATCCAACCAATGTATATAATAAGCTCTCTTTTTAATTTTTACAAAAGCTAGCTGTAATATATATGCACATTCACATCTATTCTATTTCTTATATCTCCACCCACGTGCATGTAGTTGTTTCTATAGGCATTATTCATTTTCTTTATCCCTTTGCTTTGCATGCATGACATTGTTAGGGATAGCAATTGAATGAAGCGGAGTAGTTGTTGTTAAATTTATTACCATTTTATAATTGCTACATTTTGTTTCATTGTAGTTTTTTAAATCGGATCAATGATTGAACCAATCAGACCATGATTCTTAGTCTGATCGATTTGTCCGGTTCAATTGAATAAATTATTTAAAAATAATAATAATATAGATAAAAACGGTCCATGTTGAAAAATATAGACGCCGCATATATAATAAAGGTAATTACATGTTGTTATTTACAATCATAATATGTTAGCCCATATTAAAGTGATCTAAGTTAAAGTTTATTATTATTAAATATAGTATGGGATAAATATGTGTAGATACTCTAGTAACTAAATTCTAATTGAAGACTAATTCTAATTGATGGTGGACTAATTAGGAATTAGGGCTAATGTGCCAAAATTATATATATTAGGGTTATGGTCCCCAAATTACACACAAAAAAACTTTTTTATCTAATTCTGGACCAATACCCCGATCAAATCTAATTCTAAAAACAATATAGAAAATCATTATCACTTCTATGGATATTGGATATCTTTGCCTGCCCCCATTATTTATAACATTTTAAATCTTTTTAAAAGAAAATAAATATTTAAATATAATTCCTAAAAAAGTTTGGGAAAATTAGATTAAGGAAAAGGTAAAAGGATTTAATATTTTTTTCTAAAACATTGGTTTACATTTTAGTTACTTTAATGGTTATATATAAGAGGATAAAATGATAATTTGATATAGCAAGTTGGTTGAGGTAAAATAACCAATTATCATAATCGTTTTATATTTATTATCCAAAAAATAAATTTATCCCACATTAACTGTTTTTTTTTTAAATTCCACTTTATTTGAAGCGAATGGATTAGGAATCCATAGAGTGGTTTGAGTTTTGTCAGATTTTCATCCAAAAAGACATTGCATTGTATAATTAAAACATCTCTACCATATTAAAACTCTTAGTTGGTGTCATCTATCAATTGAGTCTCAATTCAATTGAAAAATTATAAAAAAACAAACTTTTTTTACCAAGCAGGTTATATTATTATTATTAGAGTGTTTTTGCCCTTATATTTATATATATATATATATATACAATGAGATTTGAACAAATAATATTGTGCATATCAAACCGTTAACTTATCATTACAACCAAGGACGACACCAAAATGGTAAATTATTATTTTAGTTGCTTGAAGTTTTTAAAATTATAAGTTAGTCTAATAGTAACTACACTTTATCCCCCTAGGAAGTTGAAAATTTTTCAATTTAATCTCTTTAAAATTCTAAAATAACAAGTATATACAAAGATAAAATTGTAGTTTACTCCTTTTAAAATTTTATAATTTAATTTCAGCCCTCCAAAGATAAACTTCTAGCATCGTCCTTGATTTCAACCAAAACATCATTTAGTTTTGATAAATATATCTGTTACATAAAATTTAAAACTAATATCGTGAGTATGTCATAAATATTATATCTAAGGTTTTGATACATTTTTAAAAAATATTATTATGCATCCATTATATAAAGACATGGATTACTATTTGGTATATTGGTAGTATATTTTTTTATTCCACAAGCAGCCTTAAAAAGTTGTCATGTATCTCTTTTATTTTTAAATATATATTTTTAATATTTCACTATCCCTATAGAATGTTTGTCAACCATTAATATTGCTTGTGAAATCTAAAAATTTAGTGTACTAAATATGATTTCGAAAAGTCGATTGAGTCTTACCTCGATTGGCATGGACATTGTTGCCACTGCAGGAGGACGTTGGTTCGAGTGTGCTGAAGCGCATTATCTTCCTATTTATGGGTTGGGGGGGGGGATTGAAATTAAATTGTATATGTTTATGATAGTGCAATTACATCATTTTAATAGTTTAAATCTTTATAATTTTTAAAGGATTACATCAAATTCTTATCATTTTGAGAGGGTCGAAGTGCAATTTTATCATTACTAATTTAAAATTTTATAAATTATAAAGAACCTAAATAAAAAGAATTATTTTAGGGCCCCTTGACTCCGTCACTAGAAAGGAATATAAATAATTTTAAGTATTGTGTCAAAAAGATAACAAATTGACAACCTATAATGAAATTATTAAAAAATATTATTCCTAAAAGGATTATGGAATATAAAAAGGATGTGGGATTGAGATTTGAAATGCATTAAAAAAAGAGAGTATCGGTGGCGCTGGAATCTAATTCCCTACCAAGTTCAGGACAGATAAGGGGGCTTTAGCTGGTTTTGATGCACAAAAGTTACACCTCCAGATTTTTCATTTTTAGTTGGAAAGGAAGCAATTTGGCAGCCTTAACACATTCGTCTGTCCCCTCCCCTATTTGCACTACATCTTCCTTAAAGTTAAAGTGCAATACCGCGTATATGCACATTTTGACATCTACATAATAATATAACATCACTTCACATCTTATCTCCCTCTCAATCCAAAATATCTATTACTTTACACCATTTTTTTAATATTTATACAGACATGGGTGGGGTGGTGCTCACTCACTTCCAATCTATTTCACTGCCCCTTTTGCCCTATCAACCATTTCTTTATTTTATTTACAATCCAAGTTTAATCTCATTCTTACATCTCTTTTTCCCTATTTCCAACCCACTTCTCTGTTATATCAAACTAACTAGGGTTTTGCACAAGAGTTAATTGTAGTTAACAAACGGGCGAGAGGTGGTATGCCACCAGATGATGCAAGAATAAGATCTCAACATTCCCCACTTTTATTATATATTTAATTATTTATTATTACAGCCACTGGCTTGTAGTTTGTAGGGATGTTGCTAATGGTATTACAACATGAGAGCGTCGAGAGTAGATGAAGACAGACATGGTTGCCCACTCTGCAAAGCCACACTGTAGCCTACCTTTGTCTGCTGTCATACAAAACACTGAATTACATGCGGCTGCGCGTTTTTAAACCTAAAAACACAACCACTGGGTTTCGAGCTTCGAACCGCTCTTCCCCCTCCACCAAAACTTTACTGGTCATAATTGCACATGCAAAGTCTGACACCAATAAGATGCTACGCTCTCACTTTTTTATATTTATATATCACCTTCCCTGCTGCACCCAACACCATTTGCATATGCTTTCAGCCAGCAGGAGTTCTTGGATTTCAACACCCAAACAGAAGCTCTTATGTTCTGTCTCAATCTGACCATGTTCCAGATCGACGTCATTCTGAAAGATAGGTTATGTTCTTTCAAGGGTTTTGGACATACATAATACAGTAATAACAGATTATCAGTGCCATGTAATCTAGTTCAGCTTCAATCTAAAATGTATGCTAATCAGTTGAGTCAGTCAACCTGCTCTAAGCTTGGAGGCGTTACCTATATTTCATCGAAAAAAATTTCCAACTATCATCTGTCTGAACTCTTCATCGGATCCAACTGTACGTTGTGCATTACAACCAAAGAATTAATATAAATATTTGTATTTGAATTGACTTTCAACCATACCCTTATATGCTATTGTTGGGCATCAATGCTACCACTTAATCTAAGTAGTATTAATAATATATATAGCCAATCATCTTTATGTTAATTATTCTCTATAACAACATTTTATTTGGCTTAACGATAAATTTGGTAACGCTTACATGTTTTGTCACAATTATTCTAATTGTATTTTTTTAGTCTTTTTTTGTCATCAATCTTTGTTTTTTTTTTTTTTTTTCAAATTGTTTTTCCTAACAGATTTGATGAAAGTACTGTTAAAAAAATTAATAGAAATGATGTGTTAATGAGATGTAATTTATTACTTAGATAACCCAATAAGATAATTACATGTGAAAAATAATAAAACAAATAAATCATACATGAAATTAAAAAACAACTCTTATTTAAAGAAAATGAACATAATTATCTAAAAAAAAGTTTCAAAATGAATGCATATATTTGTTTACTGATATGTTTCAAAAAGATAATTAATAAATCAAACCAAAAGTACTAAATGTGTGTATTTATTTTGAAACATTTTTTTTTAGATAATTACATTTATTTTCTGTAAATTAAAATTTATTTTTTTAACTTCATGAATTATTTATTCATTTATTATTTTCCACGTATAATTACTTTGTTGGGTTATCGAAGTAATAAATTACATCTCATTAAAAATATTCCACATATGAAATTCCACGTAATCCCGTCAACTTTTTCAACAGTGCTTCCATCAAATCTGTTAAAAAAAGCAATGTGAAAAAAAGAATAAAAGGTTGATGGCAAAAAGAGACTCAAAAATACAATTAGGGCCATTACGATAAAACATGTAAATGTTAGTGACCAAATTATAATAGTTAAGCTTGTTGCAGAACTGATTTTTATATTTTATTTTTACCCTTTATAATAACTTTTCATCTATAAAACAGTTTTATCCATAAAATTTAAATGTTATTATAGATACACAACAATCATCTCTATTACACTTTGATAAATGAATTGAGGATTATAGAGAAATTGAATATATACACCAACCCATGATTGCCCATAAAGCTGTAATTTTTGAATAATTAAATTTGGCTGAAGCTATTTGTTGATAGTATCGATACACGGCATCACGAAGATAAAGATCGGAGGTCAAAATGAAGGGGTAATTGTGTTTTTCTTAAAAAACAAGGTCTCAGCCTCCCCCAAAATTATTTAAATCGTGGGTATTTTAAGTTAGGATTATTATAATTTTTTTTATAGTTGTATAACACTGTTAGTGTTGTTGAGTGAAATTAACTTGATAGGGGGAGGTTGAGGATGCGCCTGTTCAAAGCTCAAACTTGAGTTTGTTCGGAAAAAGAAAAGGGGGAGATGGGGGATGCTTTTCCCTACATCCAAACAGGAAAAGAAAAAAAGAAGCCTCAGCTTTTACTTTATGCTTTTAACATTAATGCTATCATCAATTCAATTATAATAGTGTGTAGTAGATGACGCTACTGCTTTGTTTACCTCTTACTTTTCCACAAGAATATGTCTCCCTTTTCTTCCTTCAATCATGTACTTTACTCACAATTCACCTATTTCAACTCAACCTTCCATCCAATTTTGTTATACAAATAATCCAATCTTCGAATTTCTTTTTTATATGTAATGATCTACAAATTTAGATTGAGTTTTAATTATTTAGATGCGTTTAAACTTCTTTAATCATATTGTCTTTTAATCTCATAAATCATAAAATTATGTATAAACTTTGATTCAATGTGTAATTTTGATATAAAATGATGTTATTTCAATCATTATTTTAATCATTTGTGAGAACTGTATTAAATGGTTTAAGTGCTTAACCGGAAAAGATGTCAAAAAGACGAAAACAAGTCACTTTACGAGATTTAGAGTCACAATTAGGCATCGGCCACCAAAATGGATTTCACAAACTGTTGTTTTTAACCACCATCAACGATTTTATTTATCCTGAAAATCTTTTCAAGTCACAAAAAAACATTAAATGCATCGAATCGGATGTACACGCGAAGTCAAAAATTTTAGTCAACATGAACTCAAAAAAATATGAATCATAATGAATTTGAGAAAACATGAATCCGAAACCTCCCTCACAGCAGAATCCGGAGGTAATACACTAGGCCAAAAATTATTATTCCGAAAACTCCTCTTATTGGGAAAATAAAAAAGGTGACCGATGAAGATAACAATGATGATGGATGTGGTGAGGAAGAAGGAAGAGGGCTGGGGTGGAACAAGAAAAATTTGGCGAGAGAAAATAGAAGGGGGGAGCAGATGACGGAAGGAAGAGGGGGAGCATAGGCAACGTCGATTACTGCGCGGCTGACCTTGCAACAATAGAGGGACTAATTTGTTTACAAAAAACACGTATTTACATGAAAGTTAAAAAAAACCTTAAACCTCAAAACAAGTCCTTGTTTTATTATATTTATTCTACCTAATCCCATAACTCAATCAACTCTGTTATTTTAAATTCTAATTTCTTTTCAACTTGATTCTAGTTGGATTGAATATTTCTCATCCTCATCCAATATGTCATAAATCCTTATATTTTTTTTTAATTTAAAATTCGGTCTCTATACTTTTATTTTCAAAAATTCAATCTCTCTAGTTTTTAGATTTCAAAATTTAGGTCTGATTGTTAAAAATTATTTTGTTAAGTTTGTTGGTTGGATATGTTGAAATAAAAAAAAAATATTCACTTAGTATTCATGTAACTAAAAAAAATAAAGATTGCAATGAACAATAATTTAACGAAAAAAAATATAACAGTGAAACACAACAATTGAATCAGAATTTTAAAATCTAAAAAGTATAGGATTAAATTCTTAAAAATAAAAGTACATGGACCAAATTCTTAATTTTGGAAGAGTAGAGGGACTGATGGGCTAGAGTGGCCTAGATCAGTAGTAAAATGGATTGGGCTCTTGGAACAAAAACCTTGTGTAAAAGACCCACCATGGCATCCTTAAACCCTAAAGGGCCACGACCCATTGATCTAAATTAAATAAATTAGAGTTAATATTTTTCTTATTCTCCACGTAACTCATATATATATATATATACCCAAATTCTGACAACATTTATGGCTGTGTAATAATTAGCTTAATATCGATATAATTACATTCTCTCAAGAACCAAAGTGAAAACCCCTGCAAGCAGAGAGTGACGTGTGAGCATGGCACAAATGGCATTGTCAAAAGTCGGCTGCTCATTGGAAATTTATGAAGCAAAGGCAAACTATCTAACTCCCATTGCCGCTGTCACCGCCGCCGGTAATGCTGTTATTCAATTACGAATCAATTTAAGGTATCAGCTTTTCGTCGAAGTCTATGGCACTGTGTTTTTGGTACAAGAAATCATTACCTCAAAAATTGTGACTTGTTCGGGTTCAGCGTGATGATCGTCTCCGACGTACTAGTGAACCTTGAGGTGGACGTCGAAGTGATTGATTACTCGAGTTCGAGGATCGTTAATTTTGAATGGATAATCCATTTATTGTTATGCAAGATGTGAAACCAGAGGATCAAAGTTCTTGATAAAATAGTCAAATTCTCTTCGAGAAAGAAAGGTCTTTTTTTAGGAGGGTGTTTTCAATTTTCATTGTGATAACATTTAGTTTTCTGGAATACAAGTTATGAGCATAAACATTGAAGTAGTTGTTGGGTGCATCCCTCATTGGAAATAAGGGAAATGAGTCTTAATGCAAATGTATCACACATTGTCTAGAAGTTATGAATACTGATGTTAAAATTAAAGTTTTTATTGTGTTGATGGAGTTTATCTTTTATCATTTACGATAAATATTTGTTTTTTTTTTCTCTTGAATTGTATGATTTCATTCATCGAATGAATTAATAAATTTACCTTTCAAAAAAATATAATTAAAGGAAAAAAAAAAGGAAAGTTAAAAGAAAGGAAAATATATATTTATTTTTTCTTTGAATAGTTGAAATTTATAATAGAAAGTAAAAGGAAAAGAATTGCAATATTTCCTTGTTTGATTAAACCGTGAAAAGGAAAGGAAATGAATTATTTTACATATATTTTCTAATTTAATATTTACATAACTAATATATAATATCAAAATTAAATTAAAAACTATAGAAATATCAATATTTTGCATAAAATTATAATTAAAGTGTTAACCGATAATATAGTGATATATTTTTGTTTAAAACAAGTTTATTTGATCAAATAAAAAAATTAAAGACTCCTAGTAATTTAACAAAATAAAAAATAAATTAAGATTGTTAAAAATTTTAAAAAATAAAGAGATAATGATCTAAGAATAAAATCTAATGATATGGTAAAAATATATTGAACTCTAATAATTCTAAAAGTATAAAAAAAATTAAAATTAAATACTCTTACCAGTCTAAAAAATAGAAAATATATGCATTTTAATGTATAAATTTTAATTTAGAGTAATATATTTATAAATATAAAATGATATTATACGAACTATTGTTTTAATAATTCGTGAGAATTGTATTAAATGGTTTGAGTGTATAACGAAAAAAATATTAAAATAAGTGTAAATTTAATGAATACAAATCATTTTACACCGTTGACCTTAGAACAATAGAGGGAGAACGAGCTGCCACCCAATAGGCAACATGACCTTGGAACAATAAAGGAATTAATTTGTTTATGTTCAAAATCATAAAAGTTAAAAACAAAACAAAAAAAAACCTTTAAACCTCAAAACAAGTCATTGTGTTGTCCAAATTTAAACTATTTATTCTAACTAATCTAATAACTCAATCAATTTGAATATCAATTTTTCTCAACTTGATTCTAGCTGAATAGAATATTTCTCACCTTTATCCAAAGGTGGAAATATATCTTAAATTTTTATGCCTTTCTCAATTTTAAAATTTAAACATTGTACTTTTATTTTTAAAAATTTAATCTCTTTATTTTTTAGATTTTATAATTCAAGTTCAATTGTTAAGTTTATTGGTTAGATATTTTGAAATAAAAAAAAAATACTCACTTAGTATATATGTAACTAAAAAAATAACTTTACAATAAATCATAATCTAACGAAAAAATTCAGCAGTATAATATAATGATTGGATCAGAATTTTAAAATCTAAAATTATAGAATTAAATTCTTGAAAATAAAAGTACATGGGCCAAGTTTCAAATTTTGGAAAAATAGAGGGACTGATGGGCTAAGCTAGGCTACATCAGTAGTGAAATGGATTGGGCTCGTGGAAAAAAAAGCTTATATAAAGACCCACCATGGCATCCCAAACCACCTTCTAAAGGCCCATGACCCATTGATCTAAATTAATTAAATTAGAGTTAATACTTTTCTTATTCTTCACGTAACTCAAACATAAATACCCAAATTCAAACACAGGGTGAGACTAAGAATTGATTTAAACAAGAAAGAGATCAAAAACCAGAAACATGCAGAAGGTATGCTATGCCAAACACAGGCCTTTCTTCTTTTTTGCGGCCTTTCAAACAGACACTGCCTTTTAGCTACAAATTTCTAATTCAAGAATTTTTCTTGTTCTTATCAATATCTCATCTATATCAGAGTTTCATTTCTGATGTACAAGATCCATACAAATATGACAAGTACAGAGCATACTTATGAAAACTCATTGTAGAACCATTACTACCTTAATTGATCAAGAAGAAAACCTAGAAAGAAGAAGGAAAATTTAGAAAGCCATGAGTAAACAAACTAGACAACCATAAGCTAACTCTCTTTTTATAGCTAAAGAGAGGTACAAACAAACAAACTTCAAACAGTATTTTACAAAGCAGATTTGATATAAAGAAAATCACTCAGTTAAAGTAAACAGTAAAGATTCTTACTTTTAGTCATAGTCGGTAGACTCATCAGAGGTAAGGTTAAGCTCAATGATTTTGTCTTGCTTTTCTTGCTTTTTCTGATAGATCGTGAGATGTAAAGCATCTTTATCAAAATCTTCATCCATGTGATCATCATCCTTATCATCATACTGTTGGCTTTGGATTCTCATTTTTTCAGCATTTGTTTGGCTACAGCACCGAGGATAATCTTAGGACCATTCTGTTGGATCTGGTATATTATCATGATATTTTTTGATTTCTTGTAAAATTTGATCATGATAAGGCCAGTATTCAACTTGATCTGGCTAAGTGTCCCATAGAGCAGTTACCTTTGGAGGAAGCCATATTTCAAATGGAATAACTCTGTTTAGCTGACAAAGGAACTTTTGAAGGTCTCTGTAATGAAAGGATAAGTTCCTTATGTCATCAGGATAAGTTTGATAAATCCAAGCTGTAGGAAATGATCCTAACTGAGATGTTCTGCACTTTGAACAAAATATTGGGGTTTGTACAAGATTATGATCATATGGCTTTCAGATCCTTTATGATTGTTAACCATATCCAGCCATTGAGTTAATGGGAAAAATCAATTGAGAAAGGTAAAAAAGTTTTGATGTTCAGGTTGGACATTTCCTCTAACTGCGTTCAACAGGTGGTATTTGAGATTAACAATGAGAAACTGCATGGGTATATGGTAAAGATGAGTAAGGTACCATAAAAACCATTTCAATTCTTCTGGTTGCTCAAGAAATTCAAAGTCAATTGGGTGGATAAATGGGTATTCAGGATGAACACCCCATGGTTTAAGGATTAATCTTCCAAAATTTCTAAAAACTTGTGCTTGATATTCAAACATCATTTTCTGGGTGTTTTGGTGGAAGGTTTTCTAGTGAACAAGGTTCATGACTTCTGAAGGAAATTTTGGATTGAGGTTTGGAGAAACTGGAAAGGCATTGTATGAAGATAAGGAGGTAGAAGATGGTATGTATATCATTATGGGCTTAGGCCAATAAGTTCTTCTCAATGTGAGGATTCCATCTTTGGGCCTTGAGAGAAAATATGTTAGAACATTAGTTTGGCCTTTAATATGTTTGGATTCAAAGAAAAACTTTGAAACCCATTCAACCCATCTGAATAGCTGTGGGTAAGGGACTTTCTTTTGTTTGAATTTGAGCATTTATGAGGAAGAAGACATATCAATTTCGACAAGAAAATGATATTCAATAAAATGGAATTCAAACTTGGATATACCTTTCTTGACTGCAAAGATTTCTTTGAAAGTAAAATGGTAATGTTTTTCTGCATCTTAGAATCTTCTACTCTTAAATCCACAAAGAGATCTCTTTTCTTATTTTTCTTTAAAAAGAACAGCACTCCAGTATTTATCACTTTCATCAGTTTGAAGAATTCATTTTCCATCATAGGGAATCTAGAGTGAAGGTAGATTCTGTAAATCTTTCTTCAACCGTTGGACTGCTTCTGTTCGGGATGAGGACCATTCTGAAGGATTTTTCTTAGGAGATTAATATACTCAGAGATTTGAGGAACAAAATCTCTTAAATAGTTTACAATTCCTAAGAGCTGCTGCACCTGTTTTCTAGACAGGTTTTCATCTGGAAACTTAAGGAGTTCTTGTGCAATATAAGGTTCTAGAACATATTGTCCATCTTTGAGATTCATTCCCAAGAACTCAATTTTTGATTTATTGATTTGCATCTTCCTTTCTGATAGCATAATCTCATACTGTTCAATAAGAGATTAGAAGTCTTGCAAAAGCTGTGTATGAGCTTGTTCATCAAGACTGTAAAGGAGAATGTCATCAATATAGACCAGAGCACTCTTCATTTTTTAGAGGTTGAAAAATTCTAAACATCGCCTTCTGGAATAAAGATAGTGCAGTCTTTAAGCCAAATGGCATCACTTTCCAATGGAAATGTTTATTGGGGATGCAAAATCCTATCTTTACTCTATCTGTAAGATAGATTCCCAGTTGCTAAAAACCTGCTTTTAGGTAAAACTTTGAAAAAACTTTTGCTTTCGTCAGGCTTGAAAACATAAAATTTCTGTTTGGCAATGGGAACTTGTCATCTTGGAGAAAATTGTTGAGGGGTTGGTAATTAATTACCAATCTGAGCTTTCCTCTAACTTGTTCAGATCTTTTGTTGACATAGAAAGCTTCACAAACCCATTGAGAATAAGAGGGCTCTATAAGATCGTGTTTTTTAAGATCTTCACGTTCCTGTTCTGCTAGTAAAAGGTGATCAGAGTTCATACCAATATGACTAGCTTTTGTGGGGTTTATGTCCTCATTTTTCTTAAAAGGAAGAGAAATAAAAAATTCAAAATTTTTTCACAAAGGGTTTGGACATTTTGACAGGAATTCTAAATGAGAATTAGCACAAAATTTATCTTTCAAGTTTTGAATGATTTGAAAGATTTTATCTGTTTGAATAGAAAAAAGTTTAGGAATAGAAACAAAATTGCTCATTGAAATTCTATGAAGCAAATGCAAACTATATTTCTCCCGCTGCCGCTGTGGTCGCCGTCGACAGTGCTGTTATTCAAATACGTATCAATTTAAGGTATCAGCTTTTCTTCAAAGCTTACGACATTGAGTTTTTGGTCGATATGGCCAAACATTGAGGCGTAGTGATTTCAGATTTTGTTTCGGTGGCCGAAGTTTTGACCAATAAAATCGATTATATTCGTGAGGAGGAGTTCGATAGGATATCAAGGACATTGACCTTAGAATACGTTCAGAGTTCAATAGATAATTTATTGCTCGTGATGCAGAATCTGAAATCAGAGGGCCAAAGTTGTTGATAAAATAGTCAAATTCTCCTTGAAAATAGAGTTTCTTGTAGGAGGATGATTTTAATTTTCAATGTGATAACATTTAGAATCTTGGAATGCAAGTTAATAGCATAAACATAAGTTGGTTAAAATATAACTTTTTTTAAGTTGAAAAAGGATTTTTCAGTCTATCAGTTGAAATAGAACTCTTCTTTAACAGTTTTCAGTTATAAAATAATTTCTTCAATATTCCAAGTCTATGTATGGATAAATATAATTAAAGGAAATGAAAAGAATGTAAGGGGAAAGTTAAAGAATGGAAAATATTTATTTATTGTTTGTTTGGATAGTTCAAATTTATAAATGAAAGGAAAAGGAATTGTCTGGTAAAATTGTGAAAAGGAAATTGAACTTAGTTCAGGTTTTGGATCTTGTGTTTTCCGATTTGCCCATCGAGAATCAAACAAAGTTGTCCATATTCTAGGTACAGAAGGAATAAAAAACTGAGAGTCAACTTATTTGATGAACTTAGTTCCTCCTTTCGCGGTGGAGGCTGATCGGAAATGGTGGGAATCCCTGAAGGATCAAAGGCGCCATAAAACCCCAAAGAGAAACAGATGCGGGAATAGAAAGGAGTAGATGAGAAACTGAGATGGATGGATGAACATGACAGAGCTCCTTGTTTCTGCTGGAATGCTATTGTGATGACAGAATGCTTTTGCGGTTTCCCAAAACCTTTTGTGGGTGATTAGTTGAAAACAGTTGGGATAGGATCCTCTTTTCTCAATCTGGATCCAGACTTTATTTGCTTTTTATGTCGGGCTGTTTTTAACATTTTTGTTTGTCTTTGGACCTCTTTTATTTTATCTCTATGTCTTTTGGGCCTGTTTATTATTGAGTAAAGGATCCAGGTATTACTCTACAAAAAATTGTGAAAAGGAAATGAAATGAATTATTTTACATATATTTTCCAATTTTAACATTTACATAAATAATAGAATCCGACTAATAATTCCAGTGAAAAAGATGATGTTGTTCATCCTAAGACATCCGGGCTCGAGCACCTGTGTGTGCCTTATCAAAGGGTTAATAAAGTATGAACACATACTACCATGTAATCACCTTAATATATTCAATAAATTTTTTTTTACATAAATAATATACAACAATAAAATTCAATTAAAGATTATAAAAAAATATCAATATTCTGCATAAGATCATAATTAAAGTGTTGACCAATAATATATTGACATAATCTTATTTAAACCAAGTTTATTTGAAAAATTAAAAAAATAAAAATTAACGACTCGTTGTAATCTAACAAATTTAAAAATAAAATAAGTTTGTTAAAAATTTTAAAGATAAAGAGATAATGATCTAAAAATAAAATCAAATGATACAGTAAAAATATTTTAAATTTTTTAAATTAATCTTTTTAGTTCAAAGTTTTTAAAAATAAAGAGATAATAATATAAAATAGAATGATACAATAAAAAATAAAGATTCATAATTTTTTTTAAGTTCAAAGTTTAAATATTTAAATTGTAAAATACTTGCAGGATATATAAATAGTATTTTAAATATTGTAAAGTTGTATACATTTTCTTTCTTCTCATTTTTCGCGAAATTGAGTTATTAAAAAATCGAGTAAAATTAAGGGAAGTAAGGAATTCTCAATTTCCGTTGTTTTCCTCTTTTTATAAAAATAATTTATCCACACAAAAGAAAAGAATCTCTTTCCATTACTTGACTTGGCTTTCCTTTTCTTTTACCAATCCAAGAATGCTGGAGTCTATTTTTTTTTTTTAGAAACTTAGTAGCTGTGGAATTATATATTTGATTTAGGATTTTTTAAAATATTGATTGGTTCCAATAAGTTTCAATTGGAGCTCTTTATTTCACAAAGTTTTAGTAGATCTAGAATTCTATTTGAATTAAGGTTGTCATAAATTTTGGTTGGTCTAACAATATGCAAGCTTAAATAAAAGTCAAATTTTATAAAATTTGAATTTCATCGAAAAATTATGATTTGATTCAATTAATGTTTAAATTGAATTTTAAAGAGTTTTTATTTGGTCAGGACTCGTGTTTCAGTCACTTAGGGCAATAACAAGGTTAGAATTTTTTGGTGTAAAATTAAATTAAATATTTTTATGTATTTTTATCATTTTAATAGCTTATAATTTTATAATTTTTAAAGCATTAAATCAAACTCTTTATTATTTTTGGAGAGTTAAAGTACAATTTTACCGTTACTAATTTTAAATTTTATATACTATAAAAAGGAAACTATGACCATAGCTCTGGCCCCTAAACTATTGTTATTATATCGATCAAGTCCTGTCATAATTAAAATCATTAATTTAACCATAAAATGACACGTCAAATATTACGTGGCATTGTAACAATCTATTTTTTCACCGGTGTAGAAAAATTCGACTTTAAGATCAAATTGCCTAAACTGAACATTTTCGAAAAATTAAATCTGAAAATTTTCTAAAGCGAGAATGAGAAATTTTTTTTTTTTGGGTGAAAAGAATGAGAATTATTAAGTACAGTATAAAGACTAAATTGAAGGAGTGGTAAGGATTAGGTGAGGTATTAATCAAAGCTCTTAAATGTTAGTTATTAAACCAATTAGTGGGAGGCAATAAAAGCATAAGTTCGTGGATGGTATTGATTTTAGCCATTGAAGTCCACCAACATATTTACGAATCAATAATGGCCATTAGATTTATTGTTAGAAATGGATTTATATTATTATAATGAGAAAATAAAGGGAAGATGGAAGAACAAATTTGGTCATTCTCATCTCTCCCAGGCGGCAAAGAAAGGAAGAAGAACAAAGAAATTCTCTCCATGCTGTGACTTCAATCCAAGAGGTTAGAGTTTCCTCCTTTGAATTTTGATTGAATTATAGCTTTAGATGTTACTTGAGAACAAAACTGAATGTAGAAATTTATAAGAAAATGCTTAGAAAACCTGGAAATACCATAAATGCCCAAGTTCTGACATATTTATGGCGGTTTCTGTATGTTTCGTACTGTGATGATAGCTTAATATCAATATAATCTCCCAAAGAACCAAAGCGAAACCGGGCAAGCAAAGAGCGACGAGAGAGCACGGCACAAATGGCGTCGTCGATATGGCCAGACATCAGGGCGAAGCCGTTTCGAATTTTATGACGATGGTTGAGGTTTCGATCAATAAAATCGAATATATTCGTAAGAATGAATTTGATAGGATATCAATGACATTGAATTCAAAAGCTAAATCATCGTTTACGATGCAAAATCTGAAATCAGAGAATCGTAATACTTGATGAATTTGTCAATTTCTATTTGGGAAGGTTTTTTTTTTCTTTTTTTTTTTGAGGATTTTAATTTTAAATGTGATAACATTATTTTCGTGGAATGCATGTAACATCCTAAAAGTTTGGTGTTAGAAATAGTTGTATTTGATTGAAAATAAGTGATTAATTCTCAAGAAAATGAGGATTTTAAGCAAAAAAAAATGTAAAAGTATAAGGGTAAAGTGAAATTTTATCATACAAGAAAAACAATGGGAATTAATTTATTATTCCATGTAAAAATAATATTCAAAATACATTGATAAAATCTGGGGTATAAATTAAATTGTGAGATAATAAAAGGACATGGATTAAAAGTGAAAAAAATGGAAGTAAATTACAATAATATGATTAGATAATATCTAAATGGCCAAATTATCTTTATAATTAAAATAAAAAAAACAAAGGGTGTTTTTGTCATTTCCATATTAAAGATTATTTAGAATCTATATTATAAAAAGTGTGATTTTTTTTATAGGAGGAAATATAATCATTAGGACCATTAATACATAAAAAGTAATTAAATAATTAAGAAAATTAAAGGAAATATGGATAAAACAAGGCATATATGTTGTTTTTTTTAACTTGGGTTTTGTGCTTTTCTTTTTTAATATTTAGAGAAATAAGTTGATTTCGTAAAAATTCATTCAGTTGAACGTGTTTTTTAAATTTTTCTCTATTTTTTATTTCATGTTGTTTTAAGTTTCTTTTTTATTGAAACAATCATTTAAAAAAACATTTAAATATAATTGATTGGATTTACTGTTTTTATGGTAAATATTTTTTTCCTTAAATGGATGAATGAATAAAAAAAACTTAAAACAACATGTAAAAAATTAATTGTATTAAAAAAAGTAAAAAAATTTCAACTTAAAAAAAAAAACACGTTCAACTAAACGAGTGTTTCTGACATGTGTAAGAAAAACTCATCCAACTAAATATACTTTCTAAAAAAAGTAAGTGAACTTTTATTTTTAAAAACTACGTAAAATTTTATTTTTTTAAAGTGACGTATATGTTTTATTATACCGAAAAAGTGAAAAGTCTAGAAAAAATAAGAAAAGTATTATTCCTTGATAAATAACCCACTAACCGTGGGGTTTCTTGGTTGGTTTTTCCATAATTATCATCAAATGTTTACCTTAAAAAATTGTAGTGTTTTCCTTTCATATTCAAGACCAATTTGAGAGTGATTAGTCATTGGAATTTAATCAAGGATGCTTAGAAATAAAAGATTGAAATGGAAGAAAACATCGATATCTAAAGAAATTAGTTGAAGAATTAAGATAATTAGTAGATTGAATTATTATATAAAGGATAATTGATTTTTGCTAATTTTATGATTTTTATATATTTATATAAAGGGTAATTGATTTTATGAGATTTAAATAGATAATGATGGATTGAAGTTAATTTAGTAAAGTAGGATTCGTGCTTCTGAATATGATTTTTTTTTTTCAATTTTAATAGAGTTTTTATTACTTAGATAGTTATGAGAGAAGTACTTAAAATAGTGCTCGATGTAGTTTGGTATTGCTCGGCTTCATATTGTATAAACGTGTGATCTTAATTTATTATTTAGATTCGTGCAAACTTCATCTATGATATCAAATTAGTTATAGACTTGTAGGTTTTACATTGGAACAAGGAAATCAAATTTTTTTATTTTGAAGAGATTAGATTGAATCAAGTGTATCGAATTTCTTTAGAGTGTATCGAATGTAAAATCAAGTGTGATTATCTTAAGTTTCCGAAAAAAAATCTTAGAGAATAGTGATTTAGAACTTAAGTGAAAAGTGAAGTTTTATAATTACTTTCTACATTTCATCCGTACCCGAAGCAATTGACAGTATTATTAGCACTACTCAAATTTTTCTTACAAAAATAGTTCCAAATCTTTCAATACTTTATTCTTAATTTATCAAAATGATATTCAAATAACTACCGATAGTTTTTTTTAAATATTAATAAATTTAAAAATTTATAAAATTTATTAAATATATCAAAATTTAAAATTAATAATAGTATACATATTACAAAACAAATTTGATGTTAATAATATCTTCCGCAACTTGGTGAGCACTAATTAAAATAAAATTTTGTTTTTTAGCAAATAGAGGTTTGCAAATTATAATCACAATAGAGAAGCGTATAATCTAATCAGCACTGGTTAAAATATAAAATCCTAAATCTCTTTTTATTTTTTGAAAAATTTAAAATCAAATGTACTGCTGCTGGAATTCGAGGCCATGTCCCCTCGGCCACAACGTGGAATTCTTACCACTAAACTACGGCCACAGGATAGGTCATTTCTGAACAATAAATTATGTAATCGCTTAACAAAGTAGGTCAATTGGTCAAGGCAAGCCAGCCTTTAAAGCGAGTAAAATGTAATGTTCCTTTTAGACAAAAGTGAGAGAGAAAATCGTTATGAATACATTAATGGGAATGTTCATAATTCCTTAAATCTTCTTTAATTTACGAGATAAATTCCTTTTCGAATAAGGAATCAATGTATCGTTAAAGTTGTTTAATGTATGTTTTATTGAATCAATTAATGGGAATGTCCATAATTCCTTGAACCTTCTTTAATTTACGAGATAAATTCCTTTTCGAATAAGGACTCAATGTATCGTTAAAGTTGTTTAATGTATGTTTTATTGAATCAATTAAATTTTATTTATTTATATTTCATTGAATGCAATAAGACTTATAAATAAAATTATTTGTGAGTGAAAATAATACATCGCTTCTTTCTCTATATATTTACTTATTATAATTTTTTATTTAATTATTTTATAATATATTAGCAATAGGATTCTCAATGTTTTTTTGCTCGATACTGTACAAATTTTAACAATATAAAAAGTTAAATGATAAAATTTAAGTCTCTGCACAGTTATCAATCAGTTGAAAATCTACTTGTGTAACTATTAACGCATATAAATTATATGTGAGAATAATATAAATCTAACTCATGTGACTGTCATATGATTAATAGTATTTATTGTCTCAACCTTTAAGAGTGGGCTAAATTTAAATTATATTAATCACGTTTATTGTTCGAATTTTACCATATTATTGTAATTAAAAAAAACAATAAAAAAATATAAACTTAATCTGCGTGATACATTTACAAATTAAATTTCTAAAATATTTCAAATCAATTGTAATATAATTTTATTGATCTTAAAAGAGTTACTAAGATGAAAAAGCTCCAATTTGTATTTATATCATTGTAGGACCATTTTTTAGTACAAATGAAAGTAACTCTCGATTAAAGTACAGTTGATTAATCTATTTTAAAAAATGTAAAAAAAAAAAAGGATTAATGCTCTAGATGGTTATATTATGGAGGTAAGTGCTCAATAAAAGGTCAAAGGCGTAACTAATTAAAAAACTCCATAAAATGTTCGAGTAGTACTTGAAAATAATGGTATTGAAGAAAATTTGATAGGTCATATCATCAAAGAAAAAATATGAAATCGAAAAAGAAGAGTTGGAACAACATTTTGCTTATAATATCGATGCTAAAATAACAATAAAAAACGATGATGTCAAGCCTATACATCTGTCGAGGAATGTAGAAATAAAGAATATTGACCAAATCGGAACACAATTCAAGTAGTTTTGAATTCCCTTGCTAAATATGTGGTTCTTAGACCTTTAGTCTAAACACCTAAGGTGTCAAAGTTGTATGGTTTAAATAAGTATTTGTGTGAAAGCAAAATGAGAAAAATAAGTCGGAAGATATAAAGTACGACGTGTAGCGTAAGGATTTTCACAATGAGCTAATATTGATTATGAAGTGACATATTCTTTTGTAGTTGATTCAATCATATATAGATATCTTACCAAATTGATAATACGTGAATAACTTAACGTGTCTAATGAATGTTGTTACAATATATTTGTGCAGATCACTTGAAATTGATAATTATATGAAATTTTATATGAATTTTGATTCAATATGCATACAGAATAATTATATTAATTTGATATGAAAATAAATGTATTCACTTTTAAAATACAAACATTTGAATCAAAATCAAAGTTTTATATACACATATGAATCACAATTCAAATTTCTTGAGTATATTTACAACAAATCAAGGTGCATTTATCAAATTGCCCATTAAACAAAAACTTATGTATAAATTTAATATTTATCTTTTAAATAATAAAACAGAGATGACGATTGTTTTCACAAAAATATATTTTAAATAATTAAAATTACAATTTGGAAATTGACACGGGCTAACATTCTTATAACACCTCATAATAAAAATACGGCAAATAAAATAAAACATTTCTTTACTTTTATGAGATCCATTAAAGATATAAGATTTTATATCTAAAAACTGTTTAAAAAAAAATACATTTATTTGAATTCCAATAGGTTAATTCATAAATTAAAATTTAAGCTAAAAAACTTTGTTTCAAATATTTTAAAATTTGTAAAACATTTTATAATTTTTCTACTTTGTAATCTTCATTTTTTTTTAATTTGTATTTTTTTTCAGCAATTATTATTATTTCTATATTTTGAATCTAATAACACGTTAAAAAAACATTTTTTAAACTTTAGATATTTAAACACGTGCAAACAAGAAACGGAAGCATTCCTTTTCAATTTGCGTTTTCCCGCTATCCGCCAAAACGAAATCAAAATCAACTCTAAAACATTTCTAGCCCGTCTAATTTAAATTCCCCAAAACATTCAAAATACAATCCGCGTCACATTCCATGTAAACAATATCATCCGTCGATCACAATCCTATCTACGGTTCCATACATAACCCTTCCTTTTACATGCGAATCGAAAGTTCCAGCCTTCGATAGAAACTAGAAACTTTAATCGCACATTCACTCCTTTAAGTATCCCAGAATTCCGATCGTCAAGCATTCACAACCGTTTTCCCTTTACTCGTAAATTTGTTTCCGTAGTAATTACTAAATCATTCTAAGATGTCAGGCAGAGGCAAGGGAGGCAAGGGGCTCGGCAAAGGAGGTGCCAAGAGGCATAGGAAGGTTTTAAGAGACAACATCCAGGGCATTACTAAGCCTGCCATTCGCCGTTTGGCTCGACGAGGAGGTGTCAAGAGGATCAGTGGCTTGATCTATGAGGAAATCCGGGGAGTGTTGAAGATTTTCTTGGAGAGCGTGATTCGTGATGCTGTGACTTACACCGAGCACGCCAGGAGGAAGACCGTTACCGCTATGGATGTTGTTTATGCCTTGAAAAGGCAGGGCAGGACTCTCTATGGTTTTGGAGGTTAAGTTTAGGCTCATTGTTAGGTTCGTAGCTGTAATGCCTTTAGATCTTGACTCTAGATCTACATCGTTATGTACTTGTTTGTGTACCCGATTGATGTTATTATGATTTGTAATCTTAAGATTGATCGTATAATGTTCATTTGCAAAGCTTTCTTCGGGCATTCCTTTGCTTCTTGCGAAACATTGAAGCCATGGTTTTATTTTAGTATGCATTTATACCTGCAAATGAACTTGTTGAATGGTTTGTTGTTGGCTGTAGCAAATTCATTTGTTTTAGCAGCGAGTTGCTTTTTTTATGTATCGGTTGAAGTCGGAAGATTAGTGAAAGTTGCTTAGCTATCGATTTTCCAGGGTAATAACTAAGACGTATTTTTACTATGAAATAAAGTTGGGTGATTTAAATGTTTCTTCTTGTTTAAGAAGTAAATAAATATCTATGATAAAGCATGGTAACTTTTATTGTATGGTAAATTTGATGTGATTATTTGGGTATTTGTTACTTTTTAATAATATATTGGGTTCATTTAAAAAAATACGGTAATTTAGTTTTTATATCATTTTAAGGAAATAAATTGATAGAGTTTTAATTTAATTTGTATGAATGTTGTTAATGTAGATAGTTGTGAATTTATGGGTGTTGAAATGCAATATTCTTCTAATTATGGATTAGGAGTAGTGGTGAGTATTCAATTGAATCAAATAAAAAAAATTTGAATTAATTGAGTGGATGAATTATATTTTATCATTTTAATTCTATTTGAAATTTGTTTAAATCGAGTTGATTGAAATGAAATTCGAATTGAATATATTTGTTCGAGTTAAATTTTAAAAAATAACTATGGGTCCTTATAATTATAGTTACAAAATGTAAAATTTAATTTAGTAATATAAATAGTAGATATAAATAAATTTATTATTATTTAGGTTTAGAGATTTTTTTGGATGATTTTGATTTTTAATTTGAGGTAAAGGGTGAGAAGTAAAAGTTTAAGAGTAAAATAAAAAATTTTGGAGGTTTTTAGAAGTAAAATTTTAGATGGAAAATATTAAAAAAATAAATTGAGGGATGGAATGGGTTTGGGGTAGAAGGAGGTGGAATGACAGGAGAATAAAAGTTTTGAAAGAAAAAAAAAGTTTTGAAGGTTTTTGGGAGTAAAATTTTAAGGGAATGTAAATAGGAAGAGTAAAATTTTGAAGGGGAAATATAAAAAAAAAATTGGAGAAAAATGAGTTTGGGTGGATGAGAATGGGATGGGAGGGGAGTAAAAGTTTTGGAGGAAAGTGGGAAGGAATACAAATTTTGGGAGAAAAATAAAAAAGTTTGGGGGTTTGGGATAAAAACGTAAAATGTTATAGTTTAAATTTGGTTTATTCGATTAACTCAAATAACTTGATTTGTTTAACTTTAAATTTGATTTTTTTTTTTCAATTTTTTCAAGTCAAATCGAGTTTTTCTCATCCCTAATTAGGAGATTATGGACAAAAAGAGTTAGAAATGATCAGAAATAAAGGTGTTTATGAGTCGGATCGAGTTTAAGTATAATATTAACATATGTTATGTTTGTCTAAGCTCAACCCGGAATATGGACTTAAAATTTTACCTAAACTTATTTTAGGCTTGCTCATATTATTTTTTAAATTTTAAAAAAAATATTTATATTATATTATTTTAATATTAATAATTTCATACATTTTTTGTTTATTGAAATTTTTTATATAATTATCTTAACATTATTTTAATGTTTACATTAGAGTTGTATTATATATTTAGTGTATGTTTATTTTTTAATGTATTTTAAATTATATAATATAAAATATTATAAATTTAAAAACGGGTCAGGCTTGGTTGGGCTCGAGCCTTGAATGTTCACGCTCGTACTCGAATCATATATTAAATGAGGCTAATTTTTTTTGCACAAGTCATTTTTCAAGCCTAATATTTTTACTCAAACCCTTTCAAATTTTGATCTAACCTTCGAGCCTGAACGGATAATTCAACCTATGAATAGGTCTAATAAAATCTTATAATGAAAATTTAAAAAAAAATAAAAAAATATTTAAAACTTTTCTAAATTATTGTATTTTTGGAATTTAGTTGTATTTTAATTTCAAAAAGTTGCATTATTAAATTATAGATTTAAAAATGCAACTTCTTCTAACTTTTTGTTCCATTAAAAAACTTTTTCTTATAGAGGTATCAAAATAAGATTAAAATTGTATATGTGCTATTCAAAGTTATGATTTAAAAGAAAAGGTGTGGATATGTTTGCTTTTTGCAATCAGATGGCAAAATTATGCATAAGTTTTGTAACTTTGTGCCCAACTTGGATTTGAATAAGAATGGCATTTGTTGGTTTCTTCGGGCAATGTAGTTGACAATAATTGTAAAACTATGGTCTTTAGTAAATGGGGTGTACATGGTAGAGGGCAAGTAGCCCATCATCGTGTCCTTTGAAAACATCCTCAAACATAGTTGCCCCAACTCTCTGATTCTTTTCTGCTCTTCAATTTAACTCATTCAATCACACTTCACATTTTAGGTCAACTCCACTCAAACAACTCAACTTCCTAAACTTTACAAAATATCACTGAATTGTTTTTCATTACGTAAAAAGGAAAATGGACGGTGATTGCACAAATTCTTTTTAAAAAAAAAATCTCATATTAATCAAAGGGGAAGCCGAAAATGGTAAGCAGGTCCCACATTGGATGATCAAAGGGCCCTTGCAGTTTAAATCAATCCGTGCCATTACGACTTACTTGATGTTGATGTTTGCACAACTAATTCTGAATTTCAGTCAAGGACAATTTATGAGAGATTTTTTTATTTCAAGGAAGGATTCAGACATTGTTGAAGAGATCAGTAATAATTTCATTTTAATTGATACTATCATCAACGGTTATACAGTGAGTTTATCTTTTAAAATTGATTCTTCTATTCTGATAAGTTAGATTACGATATATTTTAAGGAAACAAATTAAGATAGAGAATTATTTGGTGAAGATAGTTATTGGATATTTAAACTTGATCTGCACTTTTACAGAGCTTCCAACGAGTGTTCGAGAGTTGTTGTTGATTGATCTTCAGCAAGTCGAAACATTAAAGGTTAATGACTTGCGACTCGAGCTTGGATCCTACAAAGTAGATACATTAAGGGCTCGCGAGGAGGGCTCACAAGCCAAGATTTGCATGTTTCTGGGTGTTCGTAGGTAAAGGGTACGAAGTCAAGCTAGTGGATCGGTGAATACGTGTTAAGTCTAAGACAACATACGTGTTGGCATGCACAAAGCCTATCTAAAACGTCATTTCGATGAACGATAACCATGTATTATAAATACCCGATTCCCCTCACGAAAAAGACACAGCACAAAATACTCAACAAATCTCTTTCCATGATCAAAGTCATGGTAAATAAAAAATAGGTCTCATTTGAGTTGAAATCAACGTATGCAATTACAAAATTAATCAAATTTAATGTATAACTGTAGAATTTAACCCCTTTTTTGTTTTTATCTTCTACATTATTATACATACAATTTAAGAACTACTGTATTTTTCTTTTTTGTGATATACTGTAATTTTTTGTTATCTGGCACGTGAAGTGCTGATGCCTAAATAAACCTTTATTAAACATTTTTTGACAGTGTACAGAAGAAAACATTTTTCGATAAAATATAATCTTTTATTTTAATCATTTTAAAAGATTATCAACAAGACTTCAATTATTCAACATTTGGGCTAATAATTTCTCCTGATCTTGTTCGCCATTCCCATGCATATCAGTTTACAGCGCTGAGTTCCGCAATAGCGTGCAATTAATTGAAAAAAATGAAGGTAAAGATGATACGCAATGTCACATTCTTGGTTTGGCAACGTAGTCAATGATAAAATTTGTTCCAATGAGCAAATCCAAGAGTTAGGCAAACCAAAAATTTGACATTATCTTTTTTAAAAAAATTGAGCAATTATTTTTTTAACAATTTCTTTAATAGGTCATGATTGTATTTTTTTTTATATAATATCCGTAATAATCTCTTATTAATCCATAAATAAAAAGATTATATGTTTTAGTGTACTTAAACCTATGTCTTCTCGTATTAGTAAGAATGCTCGTGTCAATCGAGTTAAAATTCAATCGACAAAATTAAGCTACTATTTACTTAAATTAAAATGTTAGTATA
The DNA here is from genome assembly GCA_039519145.1 of Kokia cookei. Lineage (NCBI taxonomy): Eukaryota > Viridiplantae > Streptophyta > Magnoliopsida > Malvales > Malvaceae > Kokia > Kokia cookei. Next base: position 205,651 of record CM076905.1, on the reverse strand, counting down.
TTATTATGAGTTAATCAAGCATCATTTAATTTCAAAAGTTAACAAAATACCCCTAATAAAATTATAATTGCTTTAGCTATGAACCAACTTAATTAGAAAAATTATCAAAACACCCCTAATAAAATATAGAATATTTTTTTCTAAAAATTAACATCTACAATTTACAGAACAAAACATGTTCTGAAAAATCACCCGGCAATAAATAAGTACAATTGAAAAGCATTGTTAACTTAGAAACTACTTCTTAAAAAAACAATTTATTTTACCAAAAAAAATCAGAATGTAATTATTTTCAACAAAAATAAAGAAGGTTGAACATTGCAAATATGAGCTAAGTCTAAAGTCTAAACACTTAATTTAATGAGAGTAGTTATGCTTTGAAAGATTTTAATTTACCCTCTCCTACCGAATCGAAGAAGCCTTGATTCAACGCCAAGTTCAAAGGCATCGAGAGATGGCGTTAAGTCTAAAACACTATTCTTCATTCAATCACTCGTGTTGACTGTTATTTAACTCTGCCCCATAATAAATAAATTGTCGTAAAAGTAACACTGAGGTCTTTCTATTAAGTTTCAAATTGTATTTTGTTGTTTCTATTAAAAATGAGTAAATTATTCTCTGTATGTTAAAAATTGATCATTTTTGTTAAAATTTTTATCCATTTGTACTCATAAAAACCAACGTGACTAATAAAACAATCAGATAGTGACATATGACATGTTATATGTATCTCATGTTGATGTATATGAAACTTAACAGTAAAAATTGGATGAAATTTTTAATAGAATGACTAATTTACTCTTTGATCAAACGTATAAAAATTAATTTGTATATTTTTTAGGGTAAACTATAAAAATAATCACTTTTATTTGACTCAAGTTACATTTTAATCACTTATATTTAAAATGTTACGTTTCAATCACTTATATTAATATTTTGTTACGAAGTGATCACTGTGCCGTTAAATTTCGTTATCTCCCTAACAGTAATCTTACGTGACAGTCCAACTAAATTTTAAGTGTCAACTTAAATTTTCAAATGAAATGAAAATAAATTTTTAATTAAATAAATTTAAATAATTAAAATTTTTAAATCCTAAATTTTAATTGAAAAAACCATAAATTCTTTTCCACGTGACTCTCTGCTTCTTCTTTTTTATTTTTTTTACTTTTGATTCTAATATTTTTAGTTACAAATCTATCTCAAAACTTAAATTTTTAAAATCTATTAATTCAAGAAAAAACCAAAAAACGCAGCGCATCGTGACGCCAAAATCCTTGTAACCACTGTCCTTTTTTGCTTCTTTTCAGTTCAGCTCAACTCGCCTCCACGATCTCTTTGCCTCTCCCCCACGCCAAATCCACTTTCGCTTGCAGTTCCCTTCATTATTAAACTATTAATATTATTGTATATGTATATTTTTTATCTAAATCCACTGCTTTTTGTACTTTCTGTTTGTCGGTAAAGAGTTGAAACAGCTACTGCAATTCATTTAACGAAGAGAAGCTTTTGTTTAGTTGAGAAATAAGCCAAACTCTTTTTCTCTGAGTTCGTTGGTTTCTTTTTTGTTTGGATTAAACTCAAAATTCAAAATTCTTCGCTCTCAAATTCATTGATCTTTTCTTTTCTTTTCTTTATCACTTTTAAGATCTTAACGTAGAAATGCAGCATCAACAAGGAGAAGCTTCTCCTAGGCGTCGAAGTTCCGCTTATCTCAACGCGCTGTCACTAGAAATCGAGAAAAGGCTTCAGCGCGTGAGTTTTTTTTTTCTCACCTCTTCTTTTCGTTTTTCTGTTTGTTTCTCGGGATAACGTAAGGAACGACGAAATGATTTTTATCCTTTTTAGATTTTCTTTTCATTTTTTTTTTCCAAAGGAATCTTATATTCTTTTCTTTTCCTTTTTCTAAAACCGGGAAATGTATGCGTGTGCGTTTAACTTTTTTAAGTAATCATTTAATGTTTGACTAGCGCCAGAAAAGTACTTATGAAATGTAATAAAAGTAATTTTCTCTTATTTTTTAAATTAAAATTTTCTACTGCTTAGAGCCTTATGATCGATAAATATATTCAATTTTTTTTACCGGCATTAGCATCTTCATCTCAGAGACGCAACTCATTACAAGAATTATTTGCGGATATAGCTTTGGAAATCGATGATCGAGCCAAAGGTTAGCTTAGACGCGGTCAACTTTCTCTCTTTTTCTCTCTCGTTTTTTTTTTTGTTCGTTTAATTTGTTCTTACTAAAGTTTACATCAAATTAAACTTAAACTAGTTAGTGATCCAATTCTTGTGCCTTTTAATTGATCAAGGGATGAATATATGAATACTATTTACTCGGGCTTGAGGATTTGATGGATTTCTCTTATTGTTTTTGCATTGAAATTGAAAAACAGATATAATTCTAAGTAGAGAAGATCTAGAATCGTCTGCGGAGTACAGTGTTAATGATCGGTTATGCTTTTATGATGTCCTTGCTAATTACTATGTTCTACTGCCGCTTCGTGGAAAACCTATCCTTGATTTGATTGTGCAAGTATGGAGCCAATCATTTGCATCTCACACTTTCGCCCTTTTATTCCATAAGTGGGTAAGCAAAACTCATGATTACTTCATAGTTCTTTTGCCATTTCAAATGAATCGTTTGTGAATACAATTGTGTGGGTGTTTACTGAAATAGTTGGTGGCTTTGCTATGTGCTAATTTGGAGTGTTCCAAACTGGTTTAAAGTAACAAAGTGAAAACTGTTTTGACTAATTGGAAACACCTTTTGGTTTTGAAAACAATCTACATTAAATTATCATTACATTGTACTTATTGTTTTCTTGGCTTTATTCCCTGTTTAAGCACATTTTTGGGTTAGTAGTGATATAGAAGTGCAGATATCGTGAGTTGTCTGGATGAAAATGGCCATAAAAAGACTGGTCATGGCATTTTATTATATTTTCATATCAAACAGTGCTCGGTAGGTATAATAATTGCTTCTACTATATGTTCTAATTCAGATATCTTTGCATTCGGAATTCACCAATGTTGTTTTCATCAGTGGATGATTTGGAATTTTTTTTCCTTCTGCAGTTGTTTGAAGTTGAACTGGATCATGCAGATGTACTACTTCGTTATTCCTCTGCACTTGTTCAGGGCGCAACAAATGTTCTCTGGTAGGAATACAAATTCCGATTCTTTCTACTTTCACTAAGAATTCTCGTCTGCTGCATATTCTAACATGGATACAGGGATATAATTCTTCAAAGATCTTCCAAAAACTTTTAAAAAACTGAATATACTTGTATATGATTGTATGCAGGATTGATATCCAATCAAATGCCAGGCGTTTCCAGTCTCTCTTTAAGGTAACTAAAAAGACTACATATCACCATTCCAAATGAATGCTTTCTTTTATGGGTTAAATCAATTATTTGGACCTGAACTCGGCAATTTGTTTCACATTGGGGCTTAAACTTATTGTTTCCATATTAAGGCCTGAACTTTTTTTTTGGTTCCAAGTTAGTCCTTAATATTTCCTTGAAAACCTTAAAGTTCAGGCCCCAATGTGGGAACAATTACCAAGTTCAAGGACTAATTTGGACAAAAAAAAAGTTTAGGCCCCAATTGAGAACAATTGCCTAGTTCAAACTACAATATAGGAACAATTACCAAGTTCAGGCCCCAAATAGTGATTCAACGTTTCTTTTATTATTCTTTTTGAGAGAAACTATTTGTTGAACTTTTATCCTTCTATGGGACTCAGTACCTTCTCGATGAAGTTGCATCGGAGCCTGCACGGTTAAATAAAATTCCAGTACAGGTCAGTTATTTTTACTTTTATGTGAAGTTTTGCATGCTGACATATAACTGTCATGTTTTACCCTCAAGACCTTTAATGTTTTGTTACCATTTACCATCAATAATTTGTACCTTTCAGGCCCAAAGGGATCTTTACCTTCTACTTTCGAGGTTCATATTCTTTTATAACGCAGGTTGGGTTGCCTTTTCTTCCCTTTGAAACCTTGATTTTGAACAATAATGTACATAAATGGAATGTCCATTTATAATGTTGGACTCTGTGTGCAGTCGAAAAACTTGAAAGCTTCTTGAAGCTATGTCCCACATTTCCAAATGCTGTATTGGTTGGTGGACCAGCAGATATATTTGTGACTGAAGTATCTGACCAGGTGAACTTACATTTTCATATCAAATAGGGCTGAATCTCAAAATTACACATTAACTTTCATTGTGGTTCAAATATATGTATAGAAGTTTAAGTTTGATTCAATTGTACATATTTAAATAAATACATCAATTTATTTTTATATTCTATAAATATAATTATTTTTTCATGCAATATTACGTAAGTATAGAATTGCTTAAAATCAAAGTCTATGATATGTGTGGTTTTAATGTTTATCCGTACTAAATACTATACAGTTTAATGATCTTGTTATATGGCTAACATTATTGAAAAAAATTTATTAGCCAGCTTCAAAAATTAAAAGTGGAGCCAGTCCTGCTGCATTATCTTGTTCAGATTAAAGTCCTTGGGGGTATTTTACTACCAACTTGTTCTAGGTTTTTGGGATGGCTATTCAACTGCTTGATTATGAGCTTATTGTCATTTTGTTTTTTATTCTATTGGCAGGAATGCAACTGAGAATTGCAACAAGTACGAGGTTGAAGACTTGTTTGTATAACTTTACCTCACCCGGTGGCCCAATGTATCCTACAAGGGCCGTACGTCATGCAGCTTGGGATGCCTTGGATTTGCTTTTTCCTGTGAGTATACCCTTTTTTTTTTTTTTTTTATAGAAATTAAGGCTGGCTTTTATTAAATATAATGTCCAAAACCGAAAACAACAATCCAATAACCAAAAACAAAAGCAAACAAGCCCACTTATCAAAAGATATAAACAGCCAACCAAAATTAAATGAACCATCAGACCATTATCATTGAAACTCGTTGTCTAACGCAGTACCTCGATTACTCTTGATACGCGAAGACAGTGGGTGATTTGAATCCAGCGTGACACTAACTATTTTGATTAAAATATTAACTTTAGTTTTAAAGAAAAACGCTTCTTTTAATAAAAAAAATTGAAAAAAAGTTCAAAAGTCAATATTTTAATTGAAATCCATGATCCTTAAATTATTTTTTAGTTCTCATTTAAGCTTCTAAATTTTTTTAAAAATTCTGAGTACACTTAACCTTTCTTAGAAAATATTTTGTCACAACCCTTAAACCAAATTAGAGCATGTATAGTGGAGAGACTAAAAATATTATTTGACTTTTATTTATCAAGTCTGATCGGATATAAAACTCCTTTCAAATTTATATAGAAACATTCTTTTGTTTAAATGAGTGGAAATGACAGCTGATTGGTTGTAGCTTATGATTCATGATTGAAATCTGCAGGTTGGACGTTACCCTAGACATCTTATAAGTATGTTCTTTAGATTATTATATCCGTGGTATTGGCCATCTTCATGTTGGAACTTTATAGTGCGTCACATTAAGGCCGTGTTTTATTGCTTGTTAAGGTTGATATTTTCTAGTCGGGAGAAGCTTAGAGAACCTAAAAGTGACTAACCAAAATATGAGGATTAGAGCTAATAAGTTACTTCCCAACTTCAAATCCATTACTTTTTAATCTGCTAATTCATTCTTGTGTAATAGAACCAAAATATGAATTATGTTGTATTCTATAATAATGGATAAAAAAAGAGTAATTGAGGAAAGCTTAACCTAATTTTTATATTTCTATTGAAATATTATTGATCAAAACTAATGTAGTACAGTTCATTTTTAGTAGATTTGTATATGAACTATAAGTTTTAAATATTTAAAATAAAACAATTTATTATAACACACTAATAATATTTTGATATATTAAATATGCATTTTAAATATTTTTAAGCAATTAAAATGGTTCGTTTCTCATATTTAAATTTGAATTTATAATTAAAATTTAAATATTAATAAAATATAACCATCACAATTCGAAATGTATAATATTATATATTTGAAATATTTATATTATAAATATAAATCCCAATATAAATATTACTTAAATGCATTCAAATAAAAATTAATATTCACCCGACTCCAAAAAATGTTTTTCTTTTCAAATGCAAAAGCCAAAAATTATAGCTTTCGTGCTTAAGACTCAAAAATGTTTTTCAACCCCAAAAACCCTTGAAAAAGCAATATGAAACCCAAGCCTAAATCAATCAGCAAAATTTGATAACACAAAACGATCCTACCTTTTTTTATTCGATTCCAACAAACTCAAAGTTTCTATTTTCTAACTACTGGTAAAGAACAAAGATAATGATAAATTAAAATGGACACTTTCAAGTTTCATGAATGGCGAATTGTTTTCAACTTATGTTTCCCAAAACGATAACGAACTTTATAAGAAAAAAGAACATACATGGCATAAAAAAATAAGTATACTGCTCAAAATTAACACATAATTTATGAGTGACCTGGATCTTACATGGATGAGATGCATTTTTAATTTCGTAAAAGAGAAAATCCATATGCACTAAAATCTATGATTAGCATTCAATAACATAAATGCTGGAAGTCGATTAAGAGCAGCACTAGGTCAAAACTTGTATATCAATAAAGAAAAGATAAGGGACCGGCAACTCACCAACCTGATGGTCCAGCTAACTCGTAAGGAAATGGCAACCATAAGAACTGATGCAATCGCAAATAAGCATCTTCTCTTTACCATAGCGCAGAGCTAAAGCCATTTGCTCCTAGAAATAGCATAGCAAGCTCACGGAACGAAATTAAACATTATGTAAATTGAAACATTTTTCGATCTTAGCACTTGACCCAGTATAAAAGAGGTTAAGAGCAAGGGTACACGTTCCAGCTGACCCCAAATAAAAAAGCAGTCATATGCTGAGACTTTGAGACTTCAGTCACCTTTTTTTGCCGTTGAGAAGCCAACTGGATGAACTGAACCAGAGAGATTCTACAACAATTACTACAATAAGCCACATCAGCAGCCACAATAGATAAAGGAGAAAGCATATTCCATTCGCAAACAATATAACAAAGTGAAGTAACTTTTAATACCCTAAGTGCCTAAACAGGGAAAGGAATTGCATCACTGACAACACAAAGGATGAAATCCAGAACAGCTAATAAAGAATCCATAAGAGAAAGAACATAAAGAAATCTACCTCACTTACGATCTCCCTGGTTTCGCAATGCAGGAGCAACCAAAAGGCAATGCAGCTCGGGGCAACAGCAAGATTAATTCTCCCACAGCATGCAGCCAAAGTCCCCTTAACATATGGAAAACCAAGAGAAAAAGTTTCCTTTTGATCCCAACTTGTGGGGTGAGGCAGTTTCAATGAAACCAAAATCACAATGGCAGACTACAAAGAGCTTTCCACCGACCACATCCTTTATACCCATGTCAAAGAAACAACTAACAGTAAAAGGCCAAACTCCATAAATTAAGAAACTAATAGTTCTCTTCATCAATAGTTCCTCTAAATAGTATGGTTTTGGTAGAGATACACAATACAGTCGGGTATCAAGCACATAAAGTCCACAGAAGAAAAGACTGAAAACCGACCAATAGAACTAGAGAAATGGTTCAATTAGTCTGCATTGCTTCAGAATGATACTTCTCTAAATCAGCATCAAGATCTTCTGTAGAAACCTTTTCTCCGCGGCCACTTCCTCGTCCATGGCCTCTTCCAGAGCCACGGCCTCCAATACCACCACGTTGCCTGCCAAATCCAACACCCCTGCCTTGGCCACTGTAAAAAGAACAATTGCAAGATTAGTAAGTCAAGTTTATCAGTAACCAAAAGTTGCTGACAAATAAGAGAAACAAATGATATTAAACACATTCCGCACAGAACCACTAACATGAATATTGGTGTGATACCATTATGATAGACAGGAAAGGTAACAAGCACATAAAAATATGAATTCTTGCATGTCCCATTAAGTAAAACACAAAATACACGCAGCATAACCACCGAAGATGCTTGTCTGAACATATATAGCCGAGCAATTTGATTACTTTCTCAGACATTTGTAAACCATAAACTAAAATTTCAAATAAGTTGGTAATTACGGGGAAATTTCAACCAATACTTATTGTTAAGATTAACATCTTAAGGAGATTCCATGCAACTTAAGAAAATTTCAGCACGCAACATGAAACAATAACAGAAGCACTCTGCAAGTAAGATCTCAATTAAGGTAACCAGAAACGGAATCTATTGTTTCAAGGAAAACAAGGTGTTATCTAAATATATAATTAGGCGTACCCTCTAAGGGCTCCATTTGAATTTCCAAAGGTGCCATTAGCAGCTGAAGGTGCAGCAGGAGTAGAAATGTTTGCTCCAACAATCTCAATTTTCATTGGCTTCCCATCGAGCTGAACATTGTTGTATCTCTTGACTGCAGCCAGAGCATCTGTTCGGCGAGAGAAGACAACTTCTGCTGTTCCCTAAGAAAAAGAGCTTTTTGGTTCTAAACTACTGCATGATACAAAGAATTTCATCGGAAGGACCAGTTTATGCCAATCTCAATTAGATACCTTCGATCTTCCACTCCTATCGTAATGGATTGTAAATCGTTTTAGATCACCAACCTCAGAAAACAATTCCTGTATGCAAACACATAATAATTTAAAATATATAACAATATAATATTAATATTTAAATGGAAATTTATGTAAGTACAGCTATTCATCGCTAATCTTTTCGATTATAATGAAACTTTAACAAATTTCCAAACAGCTAAGCCCGAGGAATCACCAGGAACGTAAGTTTATCGTGAACAAAAATACAAATCAATAACACCAATAAAAATAACAACAGATCGAAGCAGAGCAATATATCTCATAATAAAATCTCAATAAGAAAATAGCAGGAAACTTTATGAAAAAAAAAAGAAGAAAAATACCTTGACATCGTCGTTGGAAACACCATAATCTAAATTAGAGATGTAAAGTTTCGTTCCAGTTTCGATTGCGGAGGCCCGACCTGCTTGTCCTCGGAACGCCGCACCCTTATCCGAATACATATCGTGCTGCCACGACGACTCCGGCGCCTGAACCAAAAAAAGAAGACTTGCTTAATTGATAAAAGATCCAATCAAAAACCAAAAAGTTATAATCAGATCTATACTCTTATTTATTTACCTTAGCTGTCGTATACGGTGTCGAGCGATTTGCACGGCGGTTAGGAAAGCGGCGGGCAGGTCCCGGTCCGGATCCACGACCACGACCGCGGGAGCTTCCGGATCCGGATTTACGGCTGCGCTTGATGAGGTCGTCAAGCGACATCTCTAAAGCACTTGACATTTTCTTTTTTAAATCTTTAGTTGGAAATAAGAGAAAACCCTAGACAGAGAAATTGAGAGGAAAAAGAGAAAAGATCGAAGGAGGGAGATAAGATTTCCGCCAAAAGGAAGAACTAAGATTTTATTTATTTTTTGGGGAATAAACTAATAAAAGATTTTATTTAAATATAAAAAGCCATCAGATTGAGTCGATAACTAACCTAACACGAACGTTTCAAGCCGTAGGGTTATTTTAGTCTTTGTATAATTACTATCTCAATGCTATTAATATCGTGCTTATCTTGGGGAGGGATGTCAAAAGAAAAGGTTAAATTACTTTTTTAGACCTGAACTTAGTAATTTTTTTCACATTGGGACCTGAACTCTTTTTTTTGTCCAAGTTAGGCCTTTACCTTGGTTGTTGTTCCCACATTAGGGTTTGACCTCTTTTTGTCCAAATTAGTCCCTAAAAACACTAAAGTTTAGATAAAATATGAGAACATTTGTCTAGTTCAAGCCTCAATATGAGAATTGTTGCTAAGTTTAGTCTCCAAATAGTGATCTAACCTAAAAATAAATAAATCAATTAAGGTATGTTTGGCAAACTGAAAAATCAATTGAACTTAAGTTATAAAATATGTTTTGTATCTTACTTAAAATTAAATCATAAATATAATTAGATTGTTTGATAAAGGATGGTGTAATTATAAAATAAATAAAATAAAAATAATTGAATTCATTCTCTATTAAGTGATAATTAAACTTGTTCATAGGTCGTGTCATTCACCCAAATCTCGTCCAAAAAATGAGAGAGTTTTAACAAAATATGAAGCCCCAAAAATAGGCTTAGGTAAAATTTAAGGCCAATTTTCTTTATGGGTCGAGCTTTGGGCAATATTTTTTGCTCGAGCTGGCTTGCCTGAATATATTATGCTATAAAAGAAAATGAACAATAACAATGTATTATTATATATTTTATACTTATTTTAACTAAAAGACAAAAATATAAAATTCAGTTAATTCAATTAATAGACTGAATTAATCAAAATATTTTGGTTCGGTTTAGGTATTTCAAAAAAATTCAATTCGATTAACGGTTAAAATTTTTTATATTTTTGGTAATTCGATTAATAGTAATTTGGTTCGGTTAATAATTGAACCGACCATTTGAGCATCCCCTAGGATTTAGTACCAATGGTTTTTTGCTTCATCTCATTGCGCTAGAGTTCTTAGTGTTAGATCTAGTACCAATGGAACTTCTAGAGGAATTTTTGAATATATAGGTTGAATAAAATCTCACAACTTATGTTATTATATTTTGTATCTGTCCTTAATGGTTTTTGCATAAAAAGTGAAATGTATAAGTAAATAGTGAAATGTATCAAATTGTATCATTGTTTACCTAATAAGATGAGAATACAATTTATATTAGTAAGTAATCTAAAAGGTTTATCAAACCCCAAAATCGAACCTAAAAGTTTCAATGGTAAAATAGGAATTTTAGCCTAAAAGTGACCGAAATTTCATAAGTTTAGTAATCGATAATATTTTCGACAATGGCTATTAGGATATTAAATCAATTTTTGAAAATAAATTTTATATTATTTTAATTTTGAAACAAGATTGATTTGCAAAAGGGTCAAAATTAAGAATTTTATAATATTTTTTTTGACCAAAAATCTAAATCAACTGAAAAACCCCTTTATTTCTCCATATTAATCACGTAAAAACACATTGTACATCTCTAGTCGATTCTTGCTCTTCCAATCATTCTCAAACTCTTTTTAAACACCAACTTCTAATTTCATTTGATTTCTAATAACCCTAAAAGCTCAAATACTCATTAAAACCAAGAGAAATACAAATAAACTTTCATCTTCTTCATCATCTTTTTCAAACATGGATTTTTCAGGATTAGCATTAAATTTCGTTTTTCTTCAAGCAAAGGTAATTAATTGACTTTTTATTAGTTGTAAACGATATTTGGTCCCTTAAATTAAGTTTTTAGCCATTAAAATGAAAGCTTTGAATAAAAGTTTAAAATAGGGTCCTTAATGGTGAAATTCGAGTTTGTATATGAAAACTTGATTTTAAAATGTTTTTCAACTAGTTTTAACGTGATTAGAAAGTTTCTAAACATATTTTAAAGTTTCGTTGAAGATTTATAACGTTTTAATGAATTTTCATCGTAAATAGCCATTGTATATCGAAAATATTCAGTATCTTAAAACGTGTAGTTTTATGTATTTTAAAAGTTGGGAATCGATCATGGATAAATAAGTGGATGAACGTAATTCATTTCATGCAAAAAGATTAAGTGTAGACAGATATTAGAGTTTAAAGTTTACTAGGTTAAAGGTTTCGGTTTAAGAGAACATAGCTTAGCTGTTGTTTGTGACTGTATGAGATGTGTAGATGACTGATTTTTGCTTGTGTATTTGTGTGATATGTGTGGTTGAAGCGTCGGAGTCGATAGAACCTGCAACAAGTAGAGATAAAGTCAAAGGAAAGCTTATCTAGGCTTTTAGGTTTTCAGCAAATACGTATATTTGGTGAGTGTTTTGGAAACGTTGCTCGTAAATGATTCATTATATATTTGAAATTTTAGAGATAGCCTAAACCCCTTCTCTAAATCCCAAGTGTAAGTGTTCTGTCACATATGATTAAATGTGAAATATGATGCTTGTGAAACTATGATATTATATATGAGATGTTGTGACATATGTTTTAAGCTTTTGATTACTGTTGTGAAAGTGAATATGTAGGTATGTTATTAATGTCATGTGACAGTAAAATGTAGGTATGTTTCCATACCATGTGATTGAAAATATTGTGCTAATAAGTGACTATGTGCAGAAAAATCAGTAACAAAATATGTAATAATAATAATGTGGATATTTTAGCTTTGTAACCTTATGACCGTTGGATATAGTTGGCATGTCATAGGATTATGAGTACTCAACTTTGTGTTGTGATATATGTGGGGTGCTGAGGCCTAGAGACAATATTTGGAGAGATAAGGGAATGCGAGTTACACTCCATTCAACGGGATATGTATGTGTGGTGTGTTTGGAGAGTGTTAGTTATATGCTTCACTTATGGGATATGTTTCGACTTTATGAGTTATGTGTTTGGTGTGTTCGAGATCCGCATATCCAATGTGTGATGATAGAGCTCATTATATGTTTCATAATTTTAATAGTCAAATTATCATAAATTGTATTTATACGTGATTAAATATATATATATGACTGAACATGCTTGTTTGTGAATAAAGTGTGCTGAAAATTATGTAATTAATGTGTAAATAAGTCCAAGAGAGATGATATGAATATGTTGTATGATTTTTGGGTTGATTCATGATGATTGTTTATGTAATGGTTATTCTGGGCACTCACTGAACTTGTTAAGCTCACCCACTCTTTTTTAACCATTGTAGATACTTAGTGTCGGTGTGAGTGGTGTAGTCTCGAGGGTGATCCAAGCCAAAGACGACAGTTTAACTTTTGTTAGTATGTTTTATAAGTTATTTATATTTGGGGACCCAAGGCAATATGCTAGGTTTTACGATGGATTTTTATTGGTTTTTGATATGTTCCTTTTAGTCATTTGCATGCCATTAAGCTTGATAAATTATGAACTTTAAAATACGATATTTGAGATGTCTTGATATTTATTTTATGAGGTAAAAGTTGCATGTTGATTAGGGATTTATTAGAATGATTTACTGATATGTAATGTATTTTTCAAGTTTGGAGTAGAGGTATCGATAATCGGGTTTTAAAAATGATACCTCTGAAATTTTCAAAGTAAAGAAGTCAGTTATGTTTGTCGGTATCGATACCTTGATACGATTATCTATACTTGAGGGGAAATTATCGATACCTATATTGAAGTACTGATATTTTCTGATAGTTGGGGTTTTAATTTGAAAACAATAAGCTATTTTGGTATCGATTTTCCAAATAGTATTGATGTCCCTTATGAAACTATCGATATCTACGTAACAGTTTTGAGAAAATTTGTTGAATGGTCTTAATGTACGATTAATGAATGTTTGATGATTATTCAATGTATGATAGCATGTTATATCGTAAATTTGATTATGAACGACACATAATATGTATGAATTTTGTGTAAATATGAACACTATAGTAAGATAACAAAGGTGTAACACCCCTATACCCGATTCACACGTATAAACCCGGTATAGAAGTATTACATACAGTATCGAAGATTTTAACACAAGTATGATAAAATTTTTCTTTCAAACAATGTGTTTTAAAGTTATTTTATTCAAAACTCATCTTTTCAATTCATCAACTCGTAGTAATCCAAAACAACATTTATAACCATCCATTGGAGACACATAATAGTACCATTTGTACATGCCATTTTTACCAGAAGTAATGTACCTAAACTGAAGTCTTCCAATAGTGATGTGATGTGATGAGAGGTCCCTTAGCTTGACTTCAACTTCTCGTAGCTTTTGTACCTACGCGTTAAGCAGTGAAGGCTTAGTAAGCACTACAAAAGTAATGAATGATCATTTAAGTACTCATGCATTTAAATTTCTTTCCTTACTTACATGTAACCTGTAACTTACCACAATGACACAATTTACACTTTTATCCACTTTTTGTAGCTTAGCCCATAGTAGACTATCATAGAACCGTTAGGATATACGAAACAAACAGAGAGTACCAAAGTACTAATAGAGAGCACATAAGTGCTGGGCAACAAAGAGCACACACACTGCTAAATAGAGAGTACACAAAGTACTAATTAGAGAGAACACAGTGCTAGTAAGAGAGCACACAAAGTGCTAGTCAGAGAGCACACACAGTGCTAATAACAGAGAGCACGAGATGTGCTAAACAAAGAGCACGCTAGTGTTCCTTAATGGCATGCCACTAAAATCACAATGGTTCTAATTTGTCTACTTGGGCACAATCTCAATTAGCATCATTTCTCATAAATAATATATCTCACATAAATACATCATCAAATACTTTACATTTATATTTTCAAAGTTGTTCACTTGCGTCATAGTCACTAAATTATTTATATCTCAAGCTACAAAATTCAAAATCATAATCCACTTGATGTTTCTAAAACTAGACTCAATCATATTTTTACCATAAAATTTCCAGAATTTTTAATTTAGCCAATTTATACAGTAAATTCTTTCAATTTACCACTTCGCTGCTGCCTGACAGTTTCGACCTTTCTTCACTAAAAATTATCTATCTTTTAGTACAGAGATCAAATGATGTTCCCATTTGTTCCTATTGAAAATATACTTATTAAGGATTCAGACATATAAATTTCAGTCTCTAATAATTTTTCTATATTTTTTATGATTTTTCAAAGTTAGAACAGGGGAACTCGAACCTACTTTGACCTTGTTATACAAAAACTAGTATATCTCGAAATATACAATTCCTTTTCTTTCACTATTTCTTCCATATGAAACTAAAATCAATAAGCTTTAATTACATATATAATTTGACCCTTAACTCATTATATACAGTTTTTTGTGAATTTTTGAAGTTAATCCTTTGTTCTGTCCAAACTGTTTTACTAAATCACACATTAATCCCTTCATTTTATCATTGTAAACATTCAAATTATGTACCTATATAACAATTTTTATGCTAATAATTCACATACCATTAGAGAAATTAAACTATAATTCAAAAATCTTGTAGTACTTACAACAAAAAGGCTGATTTCCTTCTCTTTTCACTCTTTACTCTTCTCTTTTCCTTTGTCTTCAAATTGATCCTTGCCTCTCTTCTCTTTCTCTTCAATTTCACATAAACACATATAAGCTATAAGCTATAATTCAATAATTTTCATGCTAAATAACAGTAAAACACATGTATGTCATGAGAATTTAATCATTTCTTACCTTAACCCTTAAATTCAAAATTTCTCAATTTAGTCCCTATACTCTCTAACACCTCAAAATGAATTCTATAAGAAGTTTGAGGTGTCTACTAACCCCCTTCTATACTTTTCTTTTAAAAATTTCAAAGAAAATAGGAGATTTTAGAGCTTGGAGGGCTTAAAAATGATGGAAGGACCTATTTGGAATAAAATCAAAAGTTGGATGGAAGAGAGAATGACATGAATGATTGAACTATGAAAAGAGCTGATATTTTTGCCTTTTAATTGATTTTTATCCTTTCTCAAATTCTCTAGAAATCTCACTTAATAAAAATGGTAAAATTGTACTTTTAGTCCCTAGACCTTCCAACTTTACACCTCGACCCAAAACTTTGCCTCCAAAAATATCTTCCACCAAATTACTCTTTTGCCCCTCCTCAATCAATCTAATTCCCATGATTACTCAAAATTTAATTTGGATAATTCGCTATTTAGTCCCCCATATTTTCTCTCATTTACTATTTAATCCTTAAAATTTTCTAACCTTCCTTACTTTAACTAAACATTTCTAATTTTCAATTCTATTTTATCACTCAAATCCGGTTCAAGAATGCGGATATTTCCTCAACAATAATCTATTTTGGTATCGATTTTCCAAATAGTATTGATACCCATTATGAAACTATCGATACCTCATTTAAAATTATCGATACCTACGTAATAGTTTTGAGAAAATTTGTTAAATGGTCTTAATGTACTATTAGTGAATGTTTGATGATTATTCAATGTATGATAGCATGTTATATCGTAAATTTGATTATGAACGATGCATAATATGTATGAATTTTGTGTAAATATGAACCCTATAGTAAGATAACAAAGGAAAGAAAAATTTGCATGTGAAATAAAACGTTAAGTTGAGGTAAGCATGACATAATATGGCGGTGTGGCATCTCAGTATTCCGACTCCGCAATCAGGTCATGTATAGAGTGTTACAAGGTCTGTAGTTAAAAGAATCAAAATTGAGCAATTTGATTCAATGGACTATTATGTTGTCTATCAAGTCCAATTAAAAAGATACCTTGTACAAGGTATCAAGGTGGATGACTCTTAGAAAGATGAAGACATAAGTGTGTTTGCTTGGACTGACAATACGTTGGAGAATACTCAAATTGAATGTATTTTTAGATCCATTTATGGATTTATTCACTTCTAATGTCGGTTTTGTAACTTACCTCGATCATGAGTAAGTAATTGATCGTGTATATGTAACTCACATGCTTTGATATATTGAAAACCTGGGTTCAATTGTTAATAAAGTTGAAAGTTGGTATGTTAGGTATACAACTTATGTATGACATAGCACGACTTTCAACAATAGAAATCATAGCCCATTAAAGGGTAAATAATATCCTTTCATTGTCTTTGTATGGTTTGAGAAATTAGAACTCACACTTTGAGCAAACAAGGGTTCAAAAGTAGTGAAGAAGATCAAGTTGATTGATAGTTGAGAAACGATCGAAATCACTAAGTAAAAAACACAATACAATTTTGGTAAAGGGTTAATTGCTGCAAATAACACAAGGCTCGATTTTAGGAAAAAAATCACTATGCAACAACACATGTTTTCTAAACTATATTTTTTTTCAACACTTAAGGTGATGTATTTTCATGCTTCTTCAATCATAAGTGCTCCACAACAACCTTTTAGGCATGGCACAGCACATAGGAAGGACACAATATCTAAAAAACATGCTTAAGGTTTGATGTTGGCAGTGGTAAGAATATCTCTACATAAGATTATCGATAAGTGCCATCAACTTTGGATCCCAAACTTTAAACCGAAACAAAATAAAAATTGGAATATTAACACTTTAGTGGTGTATGTTTGATTGAATGTAAACGACGAAAGAAATATTTTTTAGGAGCTTGTTTGATTAATAAATGGTGAAAGCTACATGCTTAATCCTAATAAGGAAGATAACATTATTTGACACAATACCAAAGATGTGAACTATATGACTATGCTTTTGTATAGGATGTTGAGTAAGAGGTGACAAATGCTGGGCTTTAGTTAGAATGATTTATATGACGATTATGTAATGATGCAATATTGTCTAAAATATCTATTTAAAAGATATAGGAGATGTATTGTGGATTGCGATATTTGTGAAGGGATTTCTAAAACAATTAAACTTATTTTTTTTATTGTCATATCGTCAACTCTAAGCTATTTTTAGGGCTTTGAAGTTTTATCATGCAACACCACTGTAAGGTTTCGGATCATGTACTAATTGGTGGAAGGCTGTTATGGAAATATTCAATAGGGATGATCTCAACTTGATAACGAAGAATTGTTGGGAAATTTTGTTGGTGACAAATATAAAAAGTGTTTAAAGGGAGAAGCACTCATGTGAAATTTTTTCACCCCAATGTCTATACTAAAATAAGAAACAAATGCCAAATAAAGTTACTAAGAATTGATATTAATGTTTCGTTGGCGAATTGCAGTTGTTGCCAAAGGCCATGTATGGAAGATTATTAACTGTGCATCTACGTTTCATTAACAATGATGATAGAGATTGAAGCAATGAGTATGGCCGCTAATCTAGCTAAAAGGTAGGGATGGACTAAAGTCATTTATTAGTCAAATTGCGAATATTTGATCCAAAGTTTTAAGGGTTGCCAAAGATTCCACGTCACATCCATCATTTAATGTGTGATGATAGTTTAGTTGATTGGGTTGCTACAATTTCTAAACTTAAAATGTGTCTGACATGCTTTATACTCTTTCACACCTTTTTGTAATTTCATAAATTTTGAATGATTTTTAGAGTTAGTTTTTTTTCAAATGCATTGTGCATATGTTTATAACCAAGCCAAACTTCAAATGATGTCAGCTTTTATAATGCTTTTGTTGGCAGTTTGTTTAACAAATGTATTGTTATATATGCAACTTCAGTTTAGAAGCTTTCAACAAACCTTTTTCATGCTAAAGATATTGTCATCTTTAGTATCATTCTAATTTTCCTTTTCACCCCTCCATTTATACTAAAGGGTGTACAATGAGTTGGTGATCAATACATGCATCTAGGGGTATTAAAGCTTCGGTTAATATCAAATTAATCAACCGAATTAATCTGATGCAGTTAATCGAACGGAGATCGGGTAATGATTTTTTAGAATTTCAATTAGCGGTTAATTTGTTTCAAAATCGGGTAATGATCTTATACGACGGTGTGTTAAATACTTACCTGTAATTGTATTTTTATGTTTTTTAGTTAAGAACTTTCAACTTGAAATGTCTAAAATGACCTAACAAATATGTTTAACCATAAATGCCTTCAAAAAATCCGAAATTCAGAAGCGGGAAACCAAAAAGTATTTGTCAATGGCGCCTAAATTACTTCATAATAAGAGAAAAAAAATTCAAAAAATTGATAGCTTGTTTCTCATTGGTTGTTTTGAAATCGCATGGATCGCCAAAAACTAAATTTGAACCGTCGAATAAGTTCCCATCTAACGGCACTCATTCCTCACCCACTTCACACCATCTCCCCCAAATCCACTGCTATAAAATACCAAGACGTCCGTTACGTCCTTCAGCTCTCCTATACAAATCAATATATTCTAATTTTAAAGCTAACAGTTTTAAGTTAACGAAGCATTCGGGTCGGTTCGAAGCAATGGAAACTACCGGAAAAGTGAATATGGGAGCTGGAGGAAGAAAAGGTGGTGGGCCGAAGAAGAAGCCCATCTCAAGATCTGTCAAAGCCGATCTCCAGTTCCCCGTTGGTAGGATCGGCCGTTACTTAAAGAAAGGAAGGTATTCACAGCGGGTCGGAACCGGGGCCCCGTTTTACTTGGTTGCAGTTCTTGAGTACTTGGCCGCTGAGGTATATCAGATTAAAATCAAATCCTTCAACTTTGTTTGCGTTCACTTAAATTCAATGTTTCTTAATTTGAGTTTGGATTCATGTTCTGGAGTTGGCTGGGAACGTTGCACGTGACAACAAGAAAAACAGGATCATTCCAAGGCACGTGTTGCTCGCTGTGAGGAACGACGAAGAATTAGGAAGCTTATTGCTGGCGTAACCATCGCTCACGGTGGTGTGTTGTCGAACATCAACTGAGTTCTTTTGCCGAAAAAGACTGAAAAAATCGCCAGCAAAGAACCCAAATCTCCATCAAAGGCTACCAAATCTCCTAGAAAACTTAGTTTGATTATTAGGAAACTTAGTTTAATAGAGTTTTATTTTTGTTAGTTGTAATTCCTTTGGGATGGTTTAAGCAAAATGGAAGAGCTATTGCAATCCGTTATCATGTATGTTACTTTAATGGAAAGAAAACATCTAGTTTCTATTCTTGATATAGATTTTGTTTTAATCTTTATTAACAAATAAATAATCAAGGAAGTTTTTAAAACATGGAGACTGCCTGAGCAAAAGGACATGCGTATGAGAAGCAAGTTCTCATTGGTTACGAGAATGCAGTACTTACCTAAGCTATAAGATTTTGATAATTTATCATGTGGTTTGTACAACCAATACTCACATGGTACCTTCTAAGGGTTCTAGTTGTTGAAGTTATTGTTGACATTGAACATTAAGTTAAAACATGGACAATAATTTATTATTATTTTATAGGTAAAAATATTATAAATAATCAAATTATATTTTAATCCTTTAACTTTTAAAAAATAAATTAATTGATTTAAATTAAATAAAAAGACAAATTGCGTCTTTTATTAAATTTTTTTTTTTTTATCATTTTAACTATTTAAAAATTGGTATACATCACTATCTAATTAACAGTATGAAAAGATGATTTTTTTTTTAACAAAAATGACAATTTGCTCTTTAATTTAAATGTATAAGAGTTAATTTATCCATGTTTTGAATAAAGAGGATAAAATATAATATTACTTTTAATAGAAGGAGTTTTATGGTACTTTAACTTTTTTTCATAAAAAGGGATTACATTAAAATGCAACATAATTATGTGATTATAAAGAAAATTATTTGATACACCATTAATGGAGATTTTTTTGAAGAAAAACCATTAGTGGACAAAAGAATTAAGAGTTTCATAAGCGTATTATTGGTGTAATAAAAAAAATAACTATATAAATAAATATTACAATTGTCATGCTCTTAATCCACTTGTAGATTTTAAAAACCTTCTCTGTTGGTAAGGGTGTTCAAACGGGCGGTTTGATTAGTATCCAAATTGAATTCCATTAACCGAATTACTCGAAATGTAAAAATCTTTAACCGTAAATCGAATAGAAGTTTTTTTCAAATACATTAATCGAATCAAAATATTTCAGGTAATTCAACCAGTTAATCGAATTAACCGAAATTTATATGTTTTTTTTCTCTTTTAATTAAAAACATATAAAAAGATACATTATTAATGTTATTTTTTTAATAGTTTAAAAAACTTTAAATGGAAGTGAAAACAACAAATAATACACTAGAAACACAACATAAATATTAAAAATTAACAAACAAACAAACAAAAAATTTAAAAAAATATATAATATATTATTTATTTTGATAAATTACCCGATTTCGAATCGATCTAACCGAAAACTAAAAATTCAAAAAATCATTAATCAATCTCCGACCGAACTAAATTCAACCATCGATTGATTAATCGAATTAAATATGTTTGGTCGATTAAAAGTTAACAACCAAACAAAAAGTTAACAATTATATATAATATATATTATTTATTTCAGTTAATTAATTGATTTCGAACTGAACTAACCGATAACCGAAATTTTAAAAAAGTATTAATCGATTTTCGATCGAATTAAATTCAACCATCGACGGATTAATCAAATTCAATTTGTTCGATCGATTAATTCAATTTTAATCAAGCTATGAACACCTTATTCCACGGTGTGTTAAATACTTACCTCTAATTGTATTTTTATGTTTTTTAGTTAACAACTTTCAACTTGAAACGTCTAAAATGACCTTAAAAAATATGTTTAACCACAAATACCTTCAAAAAAATCCGAAATTCAGAAGCGGGAAACCATAAAATATTTGTAAATGGCGCCCAAATTACTTCAGAATAAGAGAAAAAAATTCAAAAAATTGATAGCTTGTTTCTCATTGGCTGTTTCGAAATCGCACGGATCGCCAAAATCTAAATTTGAACCGTCGAATAAGTTTCCATCTGACGGTACTCATTCCTCGCCCACTTCACACCGTCTTCCCCAAATCCACCGCTATAAAATACCAAGACGTCGGTTACGTCCTTCAGCTCTCCTGTACAAATCAATATATTCTAATTTTAAAGCTAACAGTTTTAAGTTAACGAAGCATTCGGGTCGGTTCGAAGCAATGGAAACTACCGGAAAAGTGAAGAAGGGAGCCGGAGGAAGGAGAGGTGGTGGCCCGAAGAAGAAGCCCGTTTCAAGATCCGTCAAAGCCGGTCTCCAGTTCCCCGTTGGTAGGATCGGTCGTTACTTAAAGAAAGGAAGGTATTCACAGCGGGTCGGAACCGGGGCCCCGGTTTACTTGGCTGCAGTTCTTGAGTACTTGGCCGCTGAGGTATATCAGATTGAAATGAAATCCTTCAACTTTGCTTTCGCTCACTTAAATTCCGTGTTTCTTAATTTGGGTTTGGATTCAGGTTCTGGAGTTGGCAGGGAACGCTGCACGTGACAACAAGAAAAACAGGATCATTCCAAGGCACGTGCTGCTCGCTGTGAGGAATGACGAAGAATTGGGGAAGCTTCTCGCCGGTGTAACGATCGCTCACGGTGGTGTGTTGCCGAACATCAACCCAGTTCTTTTGCCGAAGAAGAGTGAAAAGGCTGCCAGCAAAGAACCCAAATCTCCATCAAAGGCCACCAAGTCTCCTAAGAAAGCTTAAACTGATTTAACAAAACTAGATTCAGAGGGCTCTATTTTTCTTAGTTGTATGTCCTTTTGGGGAGATTCTTTTCACTGTGTAGGGGAAGAATGTTTTAAGCAAAATGGAAGGATTGTCAAAATCTCATTAAAATGTATGTTACTTTAATGGAAATGAAACATCTAGTTTCTGTTCTTGACGATGTTTTTAGTACAATTTTGCTTTGCTTTTTACGGATAAATTGCGTGAATTGGTCATTAACTCTTCAAATATTGCCTTTAGGTTAGGAGTTAATGTCTTCCGATCTCCTTCTTAGACTATCTGGTTGCCTCGGTTCGGAAGTATTGTATTCTTCATAGTATTGGTGCCGGACCCCAGTCTGAATTTGGAAGGAGACCGCTGGAGGCTCCGAATCCATTAAATGTGTTTCCTTTTACATTTTTTTCTCTGCTCTTCTTCTCTCTTTTCTAACTTATTTTCTTTTCTTTTCTTTTTAAACTTCTGATTTGAGTTTTATTTTTTTTTTCAGAGTTACAAGGATTGGGGCTGTAGGGGCTTTGGATGTGGTTATTGAAGGGTGGATAGTGACATTGAAGGGGTCATGTTTAGGTTAGTTTGCTGTGGTTGTTATGGGTCTTGACATTGGGTTTGACAGCGGAGAAAAGCTGGTAATGATGTGAAGAGTGGTGGCGATGGTGGAGGCCAATGGTGGTTTATCTAGTGATAGTGGTCCTTGTGTTGGCTAAGTGTGGTGATCGAGATGATATAAATGTTTGGTGATCATTTGAGTAGTTTTGCTTAAACTTTAAATAAAATATTCACATTATAAGATTAAGAAATTATCAATAAGTAGTTTGCTTATTCTAAAATTACCTTTTTCTAGTGATGAGTTGTTTTATTGACATCCCTACAAGTCCATTAAAAGTGTAAAGGTCTGAAATTATGATTTTAACTGCAAAAAGTTTATGAAAACATGCCATATTTAGAAATGTAAGAATTATGTGAGTTTAGAGCATTATTTACCTCCAAGTAGTCCGACTCCACAGCGACAATGCTCAATACCTAAACACTTCAACGAAGAAAATGCCTGAATTACATGTGGCTACAGAGTAAACTGAAAATTCCCCACCATGCTCCTTGTTACACTTGCTCCATCCAGGTCTACACTGTTCTCATTGCTCGGAATTCGATTGTGGACGATTATGTATTGGTTTAATTTTATATTATAATTGATCATACATGTATTTATATTTATATTATCAATAATTTAAAAAAAAAAAATTAAAAGTAAAGAAATTCAATATAAATGTGAATTTCTTTTAACTTATTATTAAATAAATGAGTAAAAATTATTATTTATAAGGCTTAAAATTTCAGCCCCCAGTCCACATCTTTAACAAATACAATCCATATATTTGTCAAAATACAAAAAACAAATTTACCTAACAATATTTGGGTAAAACCCGCCTTCCCAACTCTAAAAGCTAGGGAAGAGGGATTCTTCCATCATTAGCTAAAATTGTTTGTTCGGATACCACACCTTTACTTCCAACACAATCCGATAATAAACCGATCAAAGACTCCATTAGCAAACTTCTAAAGCAATTGGATCAGCATTCAAAGAGTAGGATTGAAAAGGAAAAAACCCATCGTTTTATCATTCAAGTCCCTCTAATTCCTTTTCATCAATAAAGTGGCTGAAGCAAAAGTCCAACAAGCTGGAAGTAAGTGAGGCATGTGCAATTCTGACACTTGTGGTCGAATTCCAAGGGTTTTGTGTTAAAGTGCTCAGTTAAGTTTTCCAAAAAATTACGCTAAATTTTAGTGTTTAATTGTATTCAATTCTAACATGTTCAAATCAGGATCGAGCAGATCCATCTTCAGAATACACACGGAATCATAAAACAGAAGAGCAGAATGATTCACAACGGTAGAGAAAAAAACACGCGATCAACTTTTAGAATGAAAACCCTAACCCTAACCACAAATCACATTTTTCAAGAAGATGTAAACTTGGTAACGGCCTTGGTCCCTTCAGAAACGGCGTGTTTCGCAAGCTCACCGGGAAGTACAAGCCTGACAGCGGTCTGGATTTCCCTGGAAGTGATGGTAGGCTTCTTGTTGTACCTTGCGAGCCTAGACGCTTCTTGGGCAAGCTTTTCGAATATATCATTGATGAAACTGTTCATGATTCCCATAGCTTTGCTTGAGATACCGATATCAGGGTGAACTTGTTTCAAGACCTTGAAGATGTAGATCTTGTAGGTCTCAGTACTCTTCTTGACCCTCTTCTTCTTCTTGTCTCCGGCCGCCGCTCCGCCTTCCTTGGGAAGCTTTTTGCCTGCCTTCGGCTTCTTTTCAGCGGGGGCTTTCTCAGCTACCGTCTTCTTCTCCTCCGCTGGCTTTTTCTCAGCTGGCTTCTTCTCAGCTTTTGGTGCCATTTTCTTGTCCTAAGAGTTTGTTTGGGTTCCGGGAAAAGAATGAGAGAATACTGAAATTCGAAGGAAAATAGGGTTGGATATTTGCGATGGAAAGTTAGGCGGTCATTATATAAACAGTAGTGGAGCGGTAATAGGATTTTCAAGGTTCACGAGGATCAATGACGTGGTATATTTGAATCGTTGGATGGAGTTGGGTACTCAGAGTGAGCTGACGGTGGAGATGGTTCGGATGTTCTGTGATCCCATTTTCGAAACGCGGATTGCTGACTTGGCGTTGCCTTTGCGTCTTTGGTTGACGAAAAGGCAAAATGGACGGATGAGATTTGAGTTTTGATTTATAAATATTGACTGATATGGTTGACGTGGCAGGAAAGTGAAGGTTGATGACATCAGATAGGCGCCGTTGGGGGGCTTTCCGCTACCTCCAAAATTTTCAGTTTGTGCTATTACAGAAACACCCTTACGGTACATGTCACTGTCGAATAAAGATGGCATGTATGATAGACCAAAATATAATAATCAAAAGAATATTATATTTTCAGTATTACGGTTTAAAAGAATTAAAGAATTGACATTTTTTTTTTTTTTTGGTAATTAAAAGAGAAACCCCTATAGGAGTGAACATTATGGATATAACACCAGAAGATTGAGCTAAATGTCTATCCTCCTCAAGCAATCGTTTCACAGGCATCGGTGGAACAGAGAAAACTTGCAAATTATCCAAAGGACCTGCTGCTGTTTTTGCGAGAAGATCCGCAACGCTGTTAGTCGCCCGTAGACAAATAACAAATTTTTTTTTATCGAAGACAAACAACAAAGTTTTGCTGATTATTATGCACTCGCTTGGTGTTAAAGCGCCCCACATTAAATAAGTGCTTTTTTTCTTTAACCGGTTGGCTATGGTAACTTCATTGGTAAAAGTTATTTTGAGAGATTTAATTATTTTTTATTTAAAAATGAATAAATTAATTAAAATTTAAATTTTTTATTAAAATTTCATTTATTTTATTATATATTAAATTTTGATCAATTTTTCTAATAAAAATTCTTTTCATTTTGCTTGAATTAATCTTTTTATATCAGCATAAGGTATATATAATATGGGTTATTGTTTGTTCAATACCCTTCATAAAAAATTTTGGAATTTTAGATGAATGTAAAAATATTATTTATCAATGAGTATTTGGTATGATAGTAAGAGATATTATGTTCCAAAAAGGAAAGCATAAATTCAAATTTTGAAAACAATATTATTGAAAAAGACAACATCAAATATAAACAGTAAAACAGATAAAAAAAAATATCAATTTTTTACCTTTAATTTAGTTAAGATTTTCATAATAAATTGTTGATGCAATTTTGTTAATTTGGACATAAAAACATAATTTGACATACATCATAATTTTATTAATTATAAAATATTTAATCTAAATTTCTAATTTTGTGGTTAAAACTATTTAAAACTATAAAAAGATTGTTAAAATTTATTGAAATTAAATACTAACAATATAATATCTCAATAGCATTATTTATAGCTTGATTAATTTCTCCAAATGTATTTTAGTTTAAAAAAAAGCATTCATAAATAATAATAAAAAAGCGAAGAATAAAGCCTAATTTAATTTGAAATATATACTAATTTTAAAGTTCTTATGTCACACCTTAAAATTAGGTTTAAAAGTTTTGAGGATATTTTAGGAATTTTAACTTATATATGTTCGAAATTTTGTAAGGTTAGTAATTAGTAATGTTTTTGACAATGGCTATTAGGATATCAAATTAATTTTTGAAAATGAGTTTTAAATAACTTTAATTTTGAAAATAGGACCGATTTAAAAAAATAGTTAAAATTGAGAGTTTTACAAAGCAAATTGACCAAACTTTAAAAATAAACTTAAAAATTTGTGTTTGCTATCCCTTGCTCTTCCATCTCTCCTAATTGATTTATACGTCTAACTCTTAATTTTCTTTGAATTCTAATAATCAACGGCCAGTCAACAGTCGGTCAACGATCGATCAGCGGTTTGACTTGATTCAATTAAGTTTGGTTCACTTTGGTTTGGGCTTAAAGGTTTGATTTGGGGTCCAAAAAGGTTTGGGTTTCTATAATTAAAAGGTTTGGGTTTATTGAGTTAAAACTTTGGGCTTGCTTTTTTAATTGGTTTGGGCTCAATGGATTTTCTAAATGGTTTAAAAGGTTTGGGTTTTAAAAGGGTTATTGGGTTTAATTTTAAAGGATTTGGGTTAGGTTATAAAGGAGTTTGAGCTTAAGCACAAATTAGCCCACATCACAACACATTCCAAAGCACTAAGAATTGAAACACTCCCCCAACTGGCAGCACCACCACACCTGTAATGACCTAAATTCACGGGCATCGAAAAAGTATGTTATAAGACCTCCGTCTTAATAAATCGAGTTCGTAAATAATTATTAGAAGTAATTATGAGTCTAGTAGTGAGTTTAATTAGGCTTTGATTAGGTGAATTTAGTTTAATTTAGAGTAATTAGTAAAAAGGATTAAATTGAATAAGGGGTGAAAGCCTAATTATAGATTAAAAGAAAGAAAGAGAGACTAAAATGGCAATTATGCCTAATTGTTTATGATATTTGGTTGTTATTTGGTTAAATTGATTTGATATTGATATGGAATGAAAGTGGTGTATAAAGTAAGATAATATGTATTCATGTATTATACGATTGATTATGTGAAATTTATTTGGTTATTTATAATTTGAATTATAGTAACACCGCTGAGTATTATAGTAACACCGCTGAGTATGAAATACTCAGCGTACGGTTGTTTCTATGTGCAGGTTAGTAGAAATTAAGGTCCTGGCTCAATATCCAGATCGATCCCGACCTCAGTATAAATTCGGTGATGTAATCTTTCCTTTTTGGTATAAGTGGCATGTACTAAGTGTTGTATAGATTACATGTATATGCTTGTAATGTTGGTTGTAAAAAAAAATACTATATTTTGATATTAGTTTAATAAAATGGTAAATAGTATATTATAAAATTTGGCATTAAGTTTGAATGAAAAATGAATAAAGTTATTAGTAAATTTTGAGTAATATTAAGAATGTTTAATTATTAAGATTAATATGTTAATGAATTGATTATGATTTAGGTGAATTTGAGTATAAATTGTTTTGGTTGCGGGTTGAAATTTGCAAGGAAGGTTAGATGTTTATAAAGGGGGTTATATCGAGTTTGAAAAAAATTTAAAAAAATTTATGGAAAATCTGCGGAGCACCAAAACAAGTCTCAATTCCCTTCTAATACGTATTTTGAGCCTCAAAGGTCCAATCAAGGGACTTTATGATTATTTTATAGTATATCCATTAATTATTTATTTATTATTTGTAAATTGTCTAATATATCTAGTAATGCCTCGTAACCCTGTTTCGATGATGATTTAGGGTTAAAAGGTGTTACACCACCACCACCACGCACGACACCCAACGACCACGATTTTACAAAAAAAAACTCCCAAATCCAACCACAACTCAATTTCGCAACTTACCAACACCCAAATCCAAAAGAAGACACAAAAGAACCACCAAAACAAACGACCAAAAGTTTTGGCTCTTGAATCTCACGAACGACGGTTGAAAGGAAGGATAAAAACGCACGATTTACTTGCATGCACTCAAGGAACGAATTTATGGTGGCGGTACCTAGCACAAATGACAAATGATCAAAGTTTGAAGGATGAATAAAAATAAAAGAATGAAAGAAAAGGGGAAAATGACAGGCAAGAAGTAAAATGGAACAAAAAAAGAGAGGTTGAAAAAGAGTTAAGGGTGTTTTTATACCTAATTAATATGGTTTATTTCCACAAGGGTCCCTAGAGTATACTAGGGTTTCAAAATTAACCAAAAATTTTGTATTTACCACACTTTAATCCCTATAATTTCTAGAGTGTTATAACTCTCCCTCATTAAAAGAAAATTTCATCGTCAAAATTTCCTGGACCAAAAAGTTAAGGATACTTAGCCTTGATGACAACTTTGGGCTCCCAAGTAGCCTCCTCATAACCATGGTTACGCCATAAGACCTTATCTTAATGGTTTTCCTCCTAAGAACCTTTTCATCCTGAGCAGTAATCTCAATGGGTTCCTCCTCAAAACTAAAGTCTGAACGAACCTCAATCTCCTCAACAGGCATAATGTGAGATAGGTCCGATCGGTAATGTCTCAACATGGAAACATGGAAGACATCATGAATCCTCTCAAGCTCAAGCGGTAACTCAAGCTGATAAACAACAGGTTCCACACGATGAAGTACCTGATAAGGTCCGATAAAACGAGGACTCAGCTTGCCTTTCCGTCCGAACTTAAGCATCTTCTTCCAAGGAGACACTTTCAAGAAAACCTCATCACCCACACTGAACTCAATAACCCGACGCTTTAGGTCGGCCTAAGACTTCTGTCTATCAAAAGCCGCCTTAAGCCTCTCACGAATCAATTTAACAGTTTCCTCAGACTCGCGAACAAGATCTGGTCCCAACAACTGATGCTCAGTTAACGCAATCCAACAGACAGGGGTGCGACACTTGCGCCCATACAAAGCCTCATAAAGAGTCATCTTAATACTGGCTTGATAACTATTATTGTAAGCGAACTCAGTTAGTGGTAAGAAATTTTCCCAACTCCCT
The DNA here is from genome assembly GCA_039519145.1 of Kokia cookei. Taxonomy (NCBI): domain Eukaryota; kingdom Viridiplantae; phylum Streptophyta; class Magnoliopsida; order Malvales; family Malvaceae; genus Kokia; species Kokia cookei. Next base: position 176,467 of record CM076905.1, on the reverse strand, counting down.
TGATACTCAATCACATAACCCCTCAACATGTCCTCCAAGACCTGAATCACTCGTTTGGATTGACCATCAGTCTGAGAATATATCTGGTAATACCCTGTAACCCTGTTCTGACAATAATTTAAGGTTAAAAGGTGTTACAATTATTAGTATCAGAGCTATTAGGTTTAACCGATTCTATAACTAAATCGAGCTCAAAAATTGAGTCTAAAAGTACATGCCCTGTTGAGTCAAAACTAAGTCGGGATCTTTGGATGCTGACCTATTTGTTTATTTTTGTTTTATAGATTAAAGATGTTAGATGAAAAAATAAATGATATTGACCAAGAAATGTACATTAGAGACGAAGAGTCGTATGTGTTAGATGAAATGGAGTCAGTAACACCTAGCATAAACCCAGTAAGAAATCCACCTCTAAGAGTAGATAGAAGAAATGATAGAGATGATTCTGATATATTACGAGTAATCACTGATGCATTACAAAGAGTAGCGGGGACTACTCCTGTTACGACTTCAGTACCAATCCAAAGACGAGCCCCGATAAAAGAATTAAAAAAATATGATGCCACTGAATTTATGGGTCTGAAAGGAGTTAATCCATCAACAGTTAAAAATTGGATGGAGTTGACTAAAAGAATTTTTACAGCAATTGGAATGTACCCCTCGAGAATGCTTGATTTGTGATGTATCGTTGTTACAAGGGAAAGCTTATTTATGGTAAGAATCAATGGTTCGACATCAACCGGAGGATCAGATAACATGAGACTTATTTCAGAAAGAATTTCAAAAGAAATATATCAGAGAAATGTATATCGAATACAAGAAGCAAGAGTTTTTAATGTTGCAATAGGGTGACATGTCAGTAATAAATTATGAGAGGGAATTCTCGAGACTAAGTAGATACGCCTCAGAATTTATACCAACAGAAGTTTATAGTTGCAAAAGATTTTTACAGGGTTTACGAGACGAGATCAATGTACAGTTGATATCCCACCATATTACTAAGTTTGTAGATTTGATTCAACGAGCCAAAATGGTGGAGCAAGTTTTAGGCCTCGACAAAAAGACTGAAAGTGTTATCCCAACTGAGAAGTGTATGGGAACTACCAGTTTGAATCTTCAGCCAAAAAGATCAAAGGAATCTCAAGGTAGATGGAGATCCAATTTTGGACCGGATAGAAGGGAAAGAAGTAGAGGTAAACAGATGATGGTATCCACTAGCAGTGTGAAAGGTTCATCTCGGGAAATAGAAATTTCAGATTGTTAGCACTGTGGGAAGAAACACAGAGGAGAATGTTGGAAATTAACTAGGGGTTGCTTCCGATGTGGTTTTACAGACCATTTCATCAAAGATTGCCTGAAAACTGATAGTGACACACTCGTAACATCATAGAGATCAGTATCTACAGTTAGAGGCAGAGGATCTGGTAGAGGTGGTTCGATTTTCAAGGGAGGAGGTGTTAGAAGAAGTAGTGATATTGCTACCCAACAGTCTAAAGTTAAAGTATCGACCAGAGCTTATGTAGTCAGAACACGAAAAGAATGCGATAATCACGATGTAGTAACAGGTATATTTTTCTTGTATTCTGAGCCTGTTTATACTTTGATTGATCCCGGATTTGAGGAAATTAAAGTCCGTGGTGTCTAGAGTGTCAATAGAGGTATCGAGCCATTGGGGCAAACAGTGTTAGTAAATCAAGTGTGTCCAAGATGCTCGTTGATTAAATAGAATAAAACTTTTCCTGTTGACTTGTTGATCATACCATTTGAGGACTTTGATATAATACTGGGAATGGATTGGTTATCTAAATATGGAGTGATTTTGGATTGCTATAAAAGGAAATTATGTATTCAGATAGAAGACGGAGGTCGGATTGGGGTAAATGGTATCCGTACTAATGGGCCAACATGTCTTATTTCAACAATAAAGGTTAATAAGTTACTTCAATAGGGCTGTTCAGCATATTTGACCTATGTCATTAATTCAGATTCAGTTGGAAGCCAACGCAGTAAAATTCAGACAGTTTGTAAGTTTCCTAATGTATTTCCCGAAGAACTATCAGGTTTACCACCAGATAGAGAGTATGAGTTTGCTATAGAGGTTTATCCGGGTACAACTCTAATATACATAGCCCCGTACTGAATGTCACCTACAGAGTTAAAAGAGCTGAAGATACAGTTGCAAGACTTATTAGATCGTGGTTTTATTCGACCGAGCATATCACCGTGAGGAGCTCCAGTGTTATTTGTTAAGAAGAAAGATGGCTTGATATGACTTTGTATTGATTATCGACAGTTGAATAAGGTACAACTTTCCGTACGAGGTATGGTCACTATGAGTTCTTGGTAATGCCATTCGGATTGACTAATGCCCCAGCTGCTTTTATGGATATCATGAATCGTATCTTTCAGCCGTATTTAAATCAGTTTATAGTGGTTTTTATCGATGATATACTAGTTTATTCAAAGTTAGAGTCAGAACATGATCAGCATCTCAGAATTGTATTACAGATATTACGGGAGAAGCAATTTTATGGAAAGCTTAGCAAATGTGAGTTTTGGCTATCAGAAGTTGTATTTTTGGGACATGTGGTATCGGTAGATGGAATCAGAGTTGATCCGAAAAAAATTGAAGCGATTGTTCAGTGGAAAGTACTGAAGAATGTATCTGAGGTACGAAGTTTTCTTAGTTTAGCTAGGTATTATAGAAGATTTGTAAATGGATTTTCGAAGATAGCTTTGCCGATTACTAAATTACTACAGAAGAATGTTCCTTTTATCTGGGATGATTAGTGCCAGAGAAGTATTGAAGTGTTGAAGCAAATGTTGACAAAGGCACCAAGTTTTGACATTACAAGAGTCGGGGAAAGATTTTGTAGTGTACAGTGATGCTTCTTTGAGTGGTCTAGGTTTTGTATTAATGCAGGACGGAAAAGTAATAGTCGATTCATCTCGTCAATTGAAGCCACACAGATGTAACTATCCGACTCATGACTTGGAACTAGTAGTTGTAATTTTTCCTCTGAAGATTTGGAGACATTCTTTGTATAGTGAGAAATACTACATCTATACCGATCATAAAAGTTTAAAATATCTTCTTTCTCAAAAAGAATTGAACTTGAGACAAAGACGGTGGATAGAGTTCCTAAAAGATTATGACTGTGTTATAGACTACCATTCGAGAAAAGCTAATGTTGTAACTGATGCACTAAGTAGAAAAGCTGTAATTGAGTTGAGAGCGATGTTTGCACAGCTCAGTATCAGTAATGATGAGAGTCTTTTGGCCGAGTTGAGCGTAAAACCGGTAATGTTTGATCAGATCAGATCAGCACAATTGGGAGACGACAAATTGTTTAAGAAAAGAGAGATGGTACAGGATGGTACAGTAGAGAGTTTTAGTATTGATGATTGTGGATGTTTGAAATATCAAAATCGGATTTGTGTTCCAACTAATTCTGAGTTGAAGAAATCGATTCTTCGAGAAGCTCAAGACAGCCATTTGCTTTGCTCCCCGGAGGTACGAAGATGTACTGAAATTTATGAGAACTATATTGGTGGCCAGGAATGAAAAGAGACATAGTTGAATTTATGAGTAAATATTTAACTTGTCAATAGGTAAAAGCAGAACATCAGGTTCTTACTGGACCACTTCAGTCTATTGATATTCCTGAGTGGAAATGGGATCGCATCACGATGGATTTTGTTATAGGATTACCGTTGTCAACAAGTAAAATGAATGTCATTTGGGTGATAGTTGATAGACTTACCAAGTCAGCGCATTTCATAGCAGTCAAAATCGATTGGTCATTGCAGAAGCTTGTTGAGGTTTATATTCGAGAAATTGTAAGATTACATGGTATTTCGGTATCAATAATTTTCGATCGGGATCCTCGATTTACATCAAGATTTTGGAAGCAATTGCATGATTCTCTGGGTATTACTTAACTTTAGTACGGCTTTTCATCCACAAATAGATGGACAGTCCGAACGGGTAATTCAAATACTAGAAGATATGCTTCGAGCTTGTATCATCGATTTTGAATCAGGTTGGGAACGTTTTTTGCCATTAGCTCAGTTTGTCTACAATAATAGTTTCCAATCTAGTATACAAATGGCCCCGTATGAAGCACTATATGGTCGAAGATGTAGATCACCAATGTGTTAGACATAATTGAATGAAAAAAAGGTGATTGGGTCAGAATTAATTCAAGAGATAGAAGAAACAATTAAGAAGATTAAAGATAGATTAAAAGCAGCCTTTGATAGTCAGAAATCTTACACTGATTTGAAGCGTCGGGACATTATGTATTCAATCGGGGACAAAGTATTTCTCAAAGTCTCTCCTTGGAAGAAAGTGTTGAGATTTGGCCTAAAAGGAAAGTTAAGTCCTCGTTATATTGGGCTATATGAAATTGTAGAAAGAATCGGGCTAGTCGCTTATTGGTTAGTTTTACCTCCGGAATTCTAGAAGATTCACGATGTTTTTCATGTTTTTATGCTACGAAAATATAGATCAGATCCTTCTCATATAATTTCTACTGAAGACATTGAAGTTCGACCTGATTTGTCCTACGAAGAAATAGCCGGTTAAGATTTTAGCACGAGAGGTAAAGGAATTAATAAATAAACGAGTTTCCCTAGTAAAAGTCTTATGGTGAAGTCATAGTATGGAAAAAGCGACTTGGGAATCGGAAGAAACTTTGAGAGCACAGTAGCCCCATTTATTTTCAAGTAAATTTCGAGGACGAAATTTATTAAGGGGTGTAGAAATGTAATGACCTAAATTCACAGGCACCGAAAAAGTGAGTTATAGGGCCTCCGTTTTAGTAAACCGAGTTCGTAAATAATTATTAGGAGTAATTATGAGCCGAGTAGTGTGTTTAATTAGGCTTTGATTAGGTGAATTTAGTTTAATTTAGAGTAATTAGTGAAAAGGACTAAATTGAATAAAGGGTGAAAGCCTAATTATAGATTAAAAGAAAGAAAGAGAGACTAAAATGGCAATTATGCCTATTGCATAATTTGAGGCGGCAAATAATGAGAAAAATCTAAAGATTTTTCATAATTTAAGTTATTATTAATTAATATTAGAATATAATAATATAAATTATTATTTAATTAATATTATCTTATTATATATATATATAAATTAAAGTCAAATGTATGGCAATAAAATATACATGTGTATAAATTATATTTGTACATTTGTAAAATAAATATTAATTTACTTGTTATTTAAGTAAATAGATAATTATAATTTATTAATGTTATTACTAATTATTATATATATATAAGATATAAAAGAATAAAGAAAAAAAAAAGAAACAAAAGAAGGAATAGAAGAACAGAGCTCGAACAAAAATGGGAAGGAAGAAAAGGGAAGGAAAAAGAAAAAGGGGAAACTAGATTTTTTAAGCTTAAAGCTTTAATTGGTAAGTCAATTAAGCCTTTTTCTCTTAAACTATATGTTTTAGAAGCTTTAGAACAAAGTTTTGATGAAATTAAGTTGAGGTATTGAAGTTTTAAGGTTTTTAAATATAGTTCATGTTGAACAAAATAGTGAATTAGGGATTTAATTGAATGAATTTCATGATAAAGAGATTAAATTGTAAAAGAAGCTATAAATTTTGTGATAGAGGGATTAAATTGAAAGAAATTTTAAATTAGGGTTATATTATGAACAATAGATAGTTAAGTAGAATGTGGAAGGAAATTGAATAAAAATAAAGTATGAATTGAGTTAGAAAAATAAATGAGTTAATTAGGATTAAATTGGAATTAGGGTATAAACTGGAGAGAAATTCAATTATTATTATTATTATAAATTAGTACTGTAATTAATGGCGTAATTTATTATTATTTTCATAGTTAGCAAAGAACCCGAAGCATTGGCACAGAAAGGAAAGGAGAAAGTTATCGAAGAGTAATCGTGAAATTCGGGTTTGTATTACTATAATTTGAATTATTCATTATTTAATGTTTATTTCGATATTTATATTTAATAAGTGAAAATGGAATTGAAAGTTATATGAATTGTAAATTGAAAATCTCTATTAACTAGTCGGGCTGAGTCGGATATAGTTGGCATGCCATAGGATTGGAAGAGTTCAGGGATACTTCGACCTTGAGTCGATGAGACACTGGGTGTCATTATTTTACTTCGGATAGATTCGATGAGGTACTTGGAACCACTTTACTTTGGCTAGGCTGATGAGACAATGGGTGTCACTTTATTGCTTCGAATTATCCGATAAGGCATTGAGTGTCATTCTGGTGTGTTCGGTTGGATCCGTGTATCCGCCAAGATCCGAGTCTTGTTAATAGGGGTAAACAATGTGAAAAAAACTGAATAGAAATGAAAAATTGATGTATATAAAGTGATATGTGATAAAATTGAGAAATGAGAATGAAATGGATAAATCAAATGTTTCAAAAATTATTAGTACCTAATTGTTTATGATATTTGGTTGTTATTTGGTTAAATTAATTTGATATTGATATGAAATGAAAGTGGTGTATAAAGTAAGATAATATGTGTTCGTGTATTATACGATTGATTATGTGAAATTTATTTGGTTATTTATAATTTGAATTATAGAAAATACCCGCTGAGTATGAAATACTCAGCGTACGGTTGTTTCTATGCGCAGGTTAGTAGAAATTAAGGTCCTGGCTCAGTATCCAGATCGATCCCGACCTCAGTATAAATTCGGTGATGTAATCTTTCCCTTTTGGTATAAGTGGCATGTACTAAGTGTTGTATAGATTACATGTATATGCTTGTAATGTTGGTTGTAAAAAATACTATATTTTGATATTAGTTTAATAAAATGGTAAATAGTATATTATAAAATTTGGCATTAAGTTTGAATGAAAAATGAATAAAGTTATTAGTAAATTTTGAGTAATATTAAGAATGTTTAATTATTAAGATTAATATGTTAATGAATTGATTATGATTTAGGTGAATTTGAGTATAAATTGTTTTGGTTGTGGGTTGAAATTTGCAAGGAAGGTTAGATGTTTATAAAGGGGGTTATATCGAGTTTGAAAAAAATTTAAAAAAATTTATGGAAAATCTGCGGAGCACCAAAACAAGTCTCAATTCCCTTCTAATACGTATTTTGAGCCTCAAAGGTCCAATCAAGGGACTTTATGATTATTTTATAGTATATCCATTAATTATTTATTTATTATTTGTAAATTGTCTAATATATCTAGTAATGCCTCGTAACCCTGTTTCGATGATGATTTAGGGTTAAAAGGTGTTACACCACCACCACCACGCACGACACCCAACGACCACGATTTTACAAAAAAAAACTCCCAAATCCAACCACAACTCAATTTCGCAACTTACCAACACCCAAATCCAAAAGAAGACACAAAAGAACCACCAAAACAAACGACCAAAAGTTTTGGCTCTTGAATCTCACGAACGACGGTTGAAAGGAAGGATAAAAACGCACGATTTACTTGCATGCACTCAAGGAACGAATTTATGGTGGCGGTACCTAGCACAAATGACAAATGATCAAAGTTTGAAGGATGAATAAAAATAAAAGAATGAAAGAAAAGGGGAAAATGACAGGCAAGAAGTAAAATGGAACAAAAAAAAAGAGGTTGAAAAAGAGTTAAGGGTGTTTTTATACCTAATTAATATGGTTTATTTCCACAAGGGTCCCTAGAGTATACTAGGGTTTCAAAATTAACCAAAAATTTTGTATTTACCACACTTTAATCCTTATAATTTCTAGAGTGTTATAACTCTCCCTCATTAAAAGAAAATTTCATCGTCAAAATTACTTGGACCAAAAAGTTAAGGATACTTAGCCTTGATGACAACTTTGGGCTCCCAAGTAGCCTCCTCATAACCATGGTTACGTCATAAGACCATCTTAATGGTTTTCCTCCTAAGAACCTTTTCATCCCGAGCAATAATCTCAATGGGTTCCTCCTCAAAACTAAAGTCTGAATGAACCTCAATCTCCTCAACAGACATAATGTGAGATAGGTCCGATCGGTAATGCCTCAACATGGAAACATGGAAGACATCATGAATCCTCTCAAGCTCAAGCGGTAACTCAAGCTGATAAACAACAGGTTCCACACGATGAAGTACCTGATAAGGTCCGATAAAACGAGGACTCAGCTTGCCTTTCCGTCCGAACTTAAGCATCTTCTTCCAAGGAGACACTTTCAAGAAAACCTCATCACCCACACTGAACTCAATAACCCGACGCTTTAGGTCGGCCTAAGACTTCTGTCTATCAAAAGCCGCCTTAAGCCTCTCACGAATCAATTTAACAGTTTCCTCAGACTCGCGAACAAGATCTGGTCCCAACAACTGATGGAGCACAAAAGGATGTAACTGAACGAAGGCCACAAA